>SNQJ01S0008045.1:14937-45610 GCA_010110895.2 Picea sitchensis
CTCTCCTAAGCATTGGTTATATCGTGGTGACTTTAGTTGCTTGAAACAGGTAGCCACATATGTTGCTTGCAGGGGTTATTTTGCAGGTACCCTGAGTCAGATAGGGATCAAACAACACACAACCTTTATGGAGGATTTCCTCTCCGAAGGGATCTCACTGACTGTGATGTGAAGCCTACGAGGGTCCTTATAACTAATTTTGACACCTCCATTCTATTGTTGCAGAGTCTCATGCCCCTCTTGGGCGAGGCATACCGACTTTAGTTTGGGATGTCTCTTTCATCGATCATATCCTACTTGTGTGCATTGACCTTTTGCTTTATTTAGGAGTGTTCTCTCTGATTATTAGTTGGCCTTAGGATTTTGTATTGTATCTCGAGCTTTGAGTCACCATGGAGCAAGACCAGCCTCCTGTTATAGAAATATTTGCCTCACCCTATGCAAATTTTCTTAGAAGGCCTTTTCCATTTCCCTATGCAGACTTGAAGTCCCTCGTTGCATTTCCCAGAGATAAAAATAATATTTTTCCACATATACGCGCCCTAACAGTTATACAACATGCGTATACGTAGGTTGCACCATTATAGCCCGCGTACATCAAGTTTTGTGCCCAAAATTAAAAAATGGTGTCAGGTTTCCATGTCACGTCATGAAATCCATGATCCTTGACCTTCCACGTATTGGAAATGTTCTGACTCGTCCCTTTAGTTCCATTGGAAGGCTATAAATGGGCCATATCCAAGCTGTGGAAAAGGGGAGAAAAATTCAACTTTGAGAGAAAAGTTACTCTGGAGAAATTACTCACTTCATATTGAGTCTGCATCCCTTTGTCCTTTTAAGTCTAAACACATTGTTCAACCCCCAAGCTCTTCCCTACTTGATGGATAACAACATTGTCTCTCTTATATGAGATTGACTTTGGTGGAGGATTGAAGTGGTGGAGACCCAAATGGAAGGGACTTAGTTTCTTGGTTTTGAACATGCCGACACAGAAGTTTGTCATTCATATACTTTTGTTGATTACATTTTAATAGAAATACTCTTTTCTCGTCCAATTAATGTCTTGCAAGTATTTGAATTGTTATTCCATGGGAATATTTGTTATGAATATTGATGGATTATGCTATTAAATGTGATAAATTTATATATTATCACCATATGCTTGTTTATCTTGGTTGTTGAGGACAAGTTGTAGGTATATTTCTTTGAGTCGAGTGCTCAACGGTGGACTTCATCGAACGTCTAGACGAGGTAGGCTCTTTATATTGTCTTGTTAGCATATTTGTTTATATATCATACTAGATATTAGGGTTGATTTATGTAGTCATTTCCGTCTGCTGTGGTTTACCCCTTGCCATAGAGTTATTTTCCTCGTAACACCTCCTTGCCATAGAGTGATTTTCATCGTAACACCTCCTTGCCGATCTCTTCATATTTTGAACTTTCCACCACATATTGATCATTTACCAAATCCACCTTCTAAAAGGCGTAGAGTTAATAAGATTCGTTCATATATCTCCACCTTCCAGTCTCATGATCATCCTACCATGAGTACTGAGTCAGATATGAACATCTAGGGAAGCCCTTCGACTCCCATAACCTCTGTGATTAGTGGGGTCCCTTCGACTCTCTTGACATCAGTGGTTTGGATGCCGAAAAATCCCTCATCTAATGCTACCCAACCCATGATATTTTCTCAGCCCATGGGAATAAATCCTTTTGTATTCCCATACGATATATCGAATCATTTTACTCAGTTAATACCTTCGGCCTCTAATCCTTTCTCTTTTTGTATTCCTGACATGATGTCACACTTCTCATCCTTCGTTTCGACGACTAATATGAATCCTAGTTTTGGGTCTAGGGGCACAATGCCTCCTTATGTTCCTTTCACATTTGGTGGGAGTCATATCCCTCAAGTGACTCCTACGGTTGGAGGTTGGAATCCTCCTTCCTTTGGGCCTAATCCTAGATTTAATGCTCTAGGATGGAGTGCTCAAATGGGCAGTCAATTTACTTCCTATATTCCTTCTGTCATTCCCTCTTCCTCCACGTCGATTCATACAAAATATTTTAATATGGTGAACCCTCCTCTGTCCTCTGGTGTTCCATCCATAGGGAGTCATTTTTATGGTATGGGAAACCCTCAGCACAAAGTTCCTTCATCTGGGGGAAACATATATAACCCTTATCATGTCGCTTTCTCTTCACAAGCAACTTCTACGGGTATGGTGCCCTTACAACCTTTCATGAATTAGTTGTGAGGAGGATATTATCCTACCGTACTTCAGGGCCATGGTGTATACCAGAACCCTAATTGGCATGCAATATCTCAAACCCAATTTTTCCTAGGAGCATGGGCTCAGACACCGCAACCTCGACTCCCTTTTTTGGCCACGTTGAATCTGCCAGATTTGTCAAAATTGATGAATGACCCTATGCGTAATGATCTGTCATGGCCCCCCATTACCAACAAGCTTCCTTCTAACATTCCAAAGTTTGAAGGAAAGAATGGTGAAGACCTGGGTGATCATGTGACTACCTTTCATCTATGGTTCTCATCTAACTCCCTTGATGATGATTCTATTCGTTTGAGGTTATTTCAATGCACTCTCATCAGGTTCAATACGAAGTGGTACATCAAGTTACCTGGGGGGACCTATGAAAATTTCAGTCATGTCTTAGTTTTTCTCAAACACTTCCAATTAATGGTTCATTATGATGTCGACCTAGAAATCTTGTCGACTCTTCGGCAATATAAATCCACCCATATTTCTGATCATATTCAAGAGTGGCGTAGATAAAAGAGGCTGATTAAAGTATACATTCCTTCATATTTCCTTATGGAATGGTTCCTCAAGTATTTGTTGCCTTACATTTTGAAGGATGTTTCTACATCTGGAGTGACAATTTAGGAAGAATCCATCTTCAAAGGCTAACAGTTGGACCTTATATACGCTCAATATGGGATGATTTACAGAGTTATCCTCGATGCACCATGATCAAATTACAATCCTAGACAAAGGCCTGGGCCTCATGCCAATGGAATCGTAGTCTCCACAAATGATAAGACTACAAACCAGGTGATGAACTAGATGAAATATTTGTCTCTTAACTAGTTTATAGCAGGAAACGTTAAGGCTTCATCCTCCACCACCTCGTCGATGGATGTGCATTCTGTATAATCATCGTCAAAACCAAACAGCAACCAACAACCAGGAGTGAACAAGATGAAAGGACTTGGTAATAATTGTAAGGGTCGAAAGAATAATAATAAAAAATACAAGGATGACAATAATAATGATAAATCGAATAACAATGTTGGTGAGGGAAAGAAAGAAAAGAGGAAGGTGAAGTTTCCTTGTAAACTTTGTAAAGATGATCACCTTACCCACTTGTGCCCAAAAATCAAGGAATCCTTGGGGCTCTTAGCGCAACAACCTGTTGTGTTGAATAACCCATTTCCACATAACCAAAATATGGCCTTGGGGACCTCTAACACCAGATATGCATTGAACAAGAGTCAAAACCCTTCGACACATGATGGTGGCCATCTATGCATCAATATGGTTAAGTCTCAGATTGATGTAGCCACTCAATCTCACAATTCTGGTTCTTCACAGATGTTTTAGGTTTAGAGCCTCCTACTCCCTCGGGAACATATTTGCAGATTGATAAGTCGGAACCTCAGCCTTATATTTTGAAAGGAGTACTTAAGTGCTCTAACCACAATCCTAATTCCAAAGCTACCCAAAATTACTCGATTGTTGAGGATTTGGGCCAAACCTCATGCACAATGTCAACTTTGGAGGTGCTCCAGATGTGTCCTTCACAAAGGAACACCTTGTTATCTGCATTAGGAGCTCTAGGCCTGTGTAGCTCAAAGGTTATCAAGTTTGATGTCACATATGTTAATCCTCACTTACCTTACCACGTGGCCTTTCAAATCCGTGTGGATTACACGAAAGTTACCATCAAGCATATTGTAATTGATGAAGGTGCTTTGAAATCTGTGATGTCTCTAGCTTGTTGGAAAGCCATTGGTTCTCCGCCTGTGTCTCAATCCATGACCATGTTGACTGCTTTCAATGGGAGTTATTTTAGACCCTAAGGTACTCTTCCCAATTTTCCAGTCCAGTTAGGCAGAAATATTGTGGAGGTTGAGGTCAAGGTGGTTGATGCACCTCTCGACCAAAATGTACTACTAGTGTGTAATTGTACTTATGCTTATGACAGYCGTAGTGTCGTCTATTTTCTTCATTCTATTTTTTCCTCACAAAGGAAATATTGTGATGATCGACCAATTTTKCTTTGCGCATCCTGGTCCTAATGCATCAGTGGGACCTTCAGTCCCCATTATTGATAATTCTCAGCAGGCAACTGAGAATGTTGGTGTCGGGATGTATTCCTCCTTGATGGGTACTTTTGATTTCATGGCATCGATTTCATATTCTTCATCGTCGATGAGGTCCATTCCTTTTCGTACTTCATATTTCAATGACCCTTGGACCCTACCTTCCCCGACTATGTTGTACGAAGGCCATTCACACATCGGGATGGAGATGTCATTATCCACAATATAATTTGTGTATTAGGATATTCTAGAAGCTACTGTTGACCCAGATCCTTCCTCCTTGCGGATGGATGAAGTKGATCCCATATTAGAGCCCACATGGGCCATCCAACGATCTTGTTCACATGAATTCCTTGACGATACTTTACCCTCAGATGAAGCCATCTTAGAGGCCATGTCTGTTCTTGATAGGCTTTGGACGATATGAATCATCGATCTTATTTTCCCCAGATCTTGTTAGGATTGAACATGATGAGTTTAGGTCCACCCTGAGTGAGATGGTCGGTCACATTGTGGTTTCGTTAGATATGCATGGTATTTATGCCGAAGGAAACATGTCGAACATTTCTCCTACCCTCACGATCGACATTTCTCGAACCCATGGTAAAATTGAGGACATATATATCGGTGCAGATTGTTCGCATGAGGAAATTCAGATCTATACCGATCTCTTCAAATAATTCTCAGATGTATTTGCTTGGTCATATGAAGAGAAGCTAGGGATCGAACCCAACATTGTCAAGCATGAAATTAAAAATTATCCAAATGCTAAACTTGTTTAGCAACGTCTTAGAGTTATAAATCCTAGGAAGGCTCTTGCTATTAAGGCAAAGATGGAGAAGTTACTCAATGTTGGCTTCATCTAACCGGACCCCTTAACTAAATGGGTTTCCAACCATGTTCCCATAGATGAAAAGCAAGGAACCGTCTGTATATGTATGGATTTTAGTGACCTGAACAAATCATGTCTTAAAGATAACTTCCCCACTCCTTTTATTGACTAGATTATTGACAATTGTGCGGGAAGTGAAGTATTTTAGTTTATGGATGGATTTTCAAGTTATAATCAAATGCAGATCAAACCTAAGGATCAACACAAGACAATGTTTTTTTTTCCTTGGGGTACCTTTGCATACTGTAAAATGCCTTTCGGTCTTAAAAACACCAGAGCGACCTTTCAACGTGCCATGACCTTTGTGTTTCATGATCTTAAGCATATCGTCGAAGATTACCTAGATGATCTTGCTGCTCACTCTCGCAGGAGAGTAGATCACTCGACTCACCTTCGACTAGTATTTGAGAGATGTTCTTATCACATTCAATTGAACCCTCAAAAGTGCATCTTTTGTGTTAGGTCTAGTCGTCCTTTAGGATTCATAGTTTATGAGCATGGGATCATGGTAGATCCTATGAAGGTTGAGGCAATACTTCGGTTGCATCCCCCGCACAACATTTGACAACTTTAGGGTTTATAGGGGAAGGATAACTTCCTGTGTCATTTCATAGTTAACTATGCCAATATAAATAAAGGTTTCATGCATATTTTGAAGAAGGACACTCCTTTCATATGGGATGAGTGAGCCCAGGAATCCTTCGATTCTCTTAAGAAATCCTTGGTATCGATGCCTCTGTTGAAGCCCCCAGACTACATTAGAGACTACTGAAACAGTAGGGACGCTTGGTATGATACTTTTTCATGAGGATGATCAGCTCCATGATCACATTGTCTAATACCTTGGTCAAAATCTAGTTGGTCCTGAACTCAAATATATACGTAGAGAAACTAATCTTGGTCGTTGTACATGCCGTTTAGAGATTACGACATTATATCTTGCTCTACAAAACTACTGCGTGTTCTGAGATATCAATCCATTTCAATATGTACTTAATAGGAATATCATAGGGGGAAAACACAATAAATTAGTTTTATTTTGTAAGAATTTGATCTCGATTTTACCTCAACAAAATCCAAGAAATCTCTGGTTTTTACTTGAGCGATGTCGGACTTCCCTAGACTAGATGAGATATTTTGTTCTGGTATGAAATAAGCTGAGGAGAGGTGAATCAGTTATTGTAATTATTAACAATTTCTCTCAATTTTATCTTGGAATCAGTAATCTTAATGGCGGCAAGTCTTTCTTGTGAAAACCGGTGTTATAAACATGAAGCATATAATTATAAAGAACAACAATCACACATCATTCATTCCACAAGTATGAGACGCAGTTTTTCAAGAGCCAACGGGGAAAAACCGTCTTCTTAAGATGTCAGCAAGCTTCAACGGTTACATCATCTTTTATGAGCACCAACTCATGAGGCTACAACCTCGTTACCCGGCCTGTTGGTGAGAGCACTCAACTCCACAGAGACTCGGCCTTGCTTGGGTGGAAGCGCAAAACTCTTTTGCCCGGCTGTAGTGAAGGCGCCAACCTTGATTCTACAAGCACCCACTTGGAGTGAAAGACATGTCGTCTCCTAGCACCGCCCTACCACCCTATTTTTATCAAAATAAATATTGCTAAATCGCTCATACATTCGGATATAGCTTGCATACCCATTAACGATCGCATGTGCATTCTTTCTTGTTCTTTGATCGTTGCTCGCTTTTCATTTTTTCTTCTGCTTTTCTCATGCCAGCCTTCTCCTTGATTCACCTCCTTTTCTCCCATTCATGGCGCTCACTCTTTCTCACATGAACAGCACCTATTCCTCTCTGTTCAAGAGCATTTTATAGATTCTCTACATGCAAAAGTTTTCCATCCGTTTCTCATTGCAACTCGGTTCCCTTTCTTTCGGTCTTTCTTCTGCTTTTCGCTTGCCAGCCTTCTCCTTGATTTTTCTGACACGATATGTATGCCTCTTCGCATGCCACTTCATCTAACCTTTGTCTTAGCTGCTTGATCTATTTTAGACTAAAGTCTTTACCTTTCTTGACTCCAGCTAGCAGTTCCTTTTTCGTTTATTAAGTTCTTCGCACTACGTTATGTCGTTCTTCTGATTTAGAATCGACTCTATCGTGCCACATCATCCTATGACGTGTTCCGGCATCTGCTTTTTTCGGTAGTCGTGTTTACGTGATGGAGTGTTTGACATCTATGTTTACGACATGTTTCACTTTTGTGTTGCGACATCTGTGTTCGCTTCCAATTCGTGTTTGACATTAAGTGTTCGATGAGTGGGTGTTTGACATTAGGTGTTCTTGACGAGTGCGTGTTTCGGTATCACGTGTTCGCATTGTGTTGCAGCATCTGTGTTAGTATAAACAATCTTGATCATCTGCGTCATTCCTTAGCCATCAATGACAACCTTAACCATCTGCGTTAACTTCTGTGTTCCAGCAGCTGTTTTCAGCCTTGTTTTTCAGCGTCTGTGTTTGCATTGTGTTGCAGCATGTTTCAACATCACATTACTTCATAAACAAGGGTGCCATCAATGACAACCTTGATCATCTAGCGCCTTGATCATCTGCGTCATCTCTTTTGTAGCCATATTTCCAACAATCTCCCCTTTGGCATTGATGGCAATAATGTCATTCTCCCCTTTGACATCAAGGGCAAAGGGTTAAGCTATTCTCCTCAAGCTCCCCGACTTGGTTCACTCCACTGTAATACCAAGTTCGGTAACCAAAGATCCTATGGACTGCACTCTTTTGAATCAATCAACTATGCTCTGTCCTCGACACAAATTTCCTTCAATCTTTGCTATTCATAACTAAACTCAATACAGCTACACTCATATATTCAATGCTGATATGAAGACCAACATGTCTCTTGAGGTGATCTGTTAAGCACACGCACCCCCTGACAAAGTGCAGAGATTAGTTAGAGAAGGGTAATACACCCATCTTTTGTCTGAGGTGTTCAAACTATGCCTTGGGTAATGGTTTAGTAAATATATCAATCTTGCTCACGTGGAGGAATATCTTTACCGTATGCCACTTTATTTGCAACTTTGTTCTTTTAGAAATGATACTTGAGTGAAGGTATATGCTTCGTCTTGGAATGAAGCGGATTCTTGGAAACACTAATAGTACTAGGATTATCCTGAGTGAAGAGGAATGGGTTCTTCTATGTTACCTTCAAGTCCACAAAATCTTGTATCATCCATACACGAGTGATTACAACATCGCGTGACTGCAATCAATGATACATACGTGGTAGACAAAGCAATAGAACTTTGCTTCTTGCTTAGCCATGCAACAGTGAATCTCCCAAGAAGAATGCACCTCCACTAGTGCTCTTTCTTTCATCTGGTGGCCCAATCTCGTCACAGATATGCTATCGACTGAAAATTTTGATTTCTTGGGTACCACAAACAATAAGACATAGTGCCTTTCAGATATTTGAAAATTCTTTTGTGACTACTAAGTGACTGTTTAGGGGCAGCTTGAAATCTTAGGCCATCCCAGCGGCATACGTATATGCGGTCTTGTTATAGTGATGTATAGCAGACTTCCTATCATGAATCACAGCAGCCTTTGATCCTGCAGAGGGTGAAGTATCATCTTTGCTCAACTTGCAGCCATAGACCATGGGTGTACCCACCGGAGAGGCATCTTCCATTTGAAACCTCGTCAGCATCTCCTTTAAATACTTCCTCTTGAGAGAAATAAACCTTCATCATTACGAGTAATTTGAGACCAAGAATGATAATTCTCCAAACATGGACATCTCAAATTCAGATTTTCATTGCATTAGGCCATTAGTGGTGATTAGTGACGATAAAGTAATATCATCAACATAAACTAGCACAACTAGTAAATCGGCACCTTCCAGTTTGGTAGCCACAATTGCTATCTGCCAGAATCTTTCTTGAAGCCTTTGTCATGTATATATTTGTCCAATCTCCCATACCGGGCTCTTGGTGGCATTTTAACCATGCAAAGCGTAGCACCGACTGCGGACATAGTGGGGTTTATCGTAAGAGAAAAACCACGGTTGTTCATATACTTCATAACTAAGTTCCCATTTAGAAATCTTTGACGACATCCATCACGGTATACTTTGAATCATTTGTGGCATGCATAGGCTAAAACATTCTTATAACCTCCATTCTTTCCCTTTAGAGCAAGCGTTTCATCAAAGTCTTGTCCTTCAATCTGAGCATATCCTTGGGACTAGTCTTGCCTTATTTCTCACAGTCGACCTTGTTCATTTAACTTATTCTTAAAGACCCATTTTGATCCTATCACATTCTTGTCACGAGAGTCTAGGCTGCAAGATCCCAGTGTTGTCTTTTCAATCTGGTCCAACTCCTCATTCATGTTTGCTATCAGGTCTTTGTCTTTACATGCTTCATTAAAACTTTTGGTTCAATTTTAGATAGAGGCCACATGTGATGTTTGGACTCTGTAAAATTTTTCCTTCTAGTTTGAACCTTTGTTCTCATCGCCAATGATTTGACTTCCGGGATGATTCTTTTGAATGATCCTGGAAGAGGCTTCCTGTTGTTTGTTGGGTATCTTCTTCATCCTCTGGCTCAGAATCTTCCTCCTGTGACCCTTGGACTTGTTCTTCATCTTCATCATCCAAGCCTGACTCTTCATCATCTCTGTGTCTGGTGTCTTCATGACATTCTTCATCTACTTTAACATCTATCTTGTCCAACCATTCTTTGCAGTCTCTTGTTATAGCATCGTAGCCTTTGCTATTTGTAGCATATCTAAGAAAAATTAATACATCGACCTGTCATCATACTTATGATTTTCATCATTATTCTTGATGTGTATTTGCTTCCAAAAGATAGCAAGTGCTTATCTTGGCGAGGTCTTCAAACCATAGATGATATGGAGTCTTATCCTTGTTTGGTCTCAAATGTGCTTTATTAAGAATGTGCAATTATGGTGCTTCTACTTGACTTTGAAATATCCTTTTCCTTCATCATTGATGTTGCCATTTGCTGGGTGTTCTGTTGTCTTTCTACCACTCCATTTCTTTGAGGTGTTCTTTGGTGTGTATTCTCTCCTGATGCCATGCTCATCCACGAAATCCTTGAATTGTCTTGAGCTGAACTCTCCTCCTCTGTCGAGATCGATAGCTTTATTTTTCCTTCGGTTTTGATCTTCGATCCAGCTTTGGAAGTGTTTGAACGGCAAATGCTTGATTTCTCTTTGAGGCATAACCCATGTCAATGGAATAATCATCAATAACCAACATAAAATAGTTTTCTTTGCCTGTACCCTTCCCTTTACGGATGGGCCACCGCAGATCCATATGAACTAAGCTGAAGGGTTTGCTTGATGATGGAAAACTTTTTGATTTAAAGTAAGTTCTGGTCAGTTTTCCCATTTATTGACTTACTGATATCATGGTTTGATATTTACGGGAAATCTCTTCACTTCTTTGCTCACGTTTCTGAGTTTTATTAGATGATCGAAGTGTAAGTGTCCCAGTCTTCTGACCTGACCCGGCTCATTATATTTACTTAGATGACATTCTTCTCTTCCTTCTTTTTAGAATGTAAACATTATTTTTCTGTTCTCACTCCTTTGGCAACTAGTTTTCTGAGGAGACCTCTTTAATTCTGATCTTTAGAGTAAAAACAGAACTTCACATCCTTTATCACACATTTAGCTTACACTAAGAAGAGTTATTAGCACAATCCTTCTACTAATAACCGTTTTGAGCTTTTCCCTTTCCATTGCTCCGGCTAACCATTCCTGTTCCTTTGACCTTTTCCTGGTGCATTGTTTCCAAAAGTACCTTTCCACCTTCACGCTTTCAGACAAGGTAATAAACTTCTCCTTATCTCCCGTTATATGCTTTGAACATCTGTTGTCTATGTACCAGGGGTCCTTTTGTTTCTGAACAGAGAGCACAATGTTACAATGAGACTTATCTTTCTTTCTCCATACATTTTGTTGTGATTATTACTGTTTTTAATTACGCCTTGTAATGCTTCAAATTGCACTCTGTGGCTCAGTGTCCAAAGTTAGACAGTTGTAGCATTTTGGTTCATTGTATAAAGAATCAAATGGATTAGTATTTCAGTGTGGTATCCTGCTTTTACCTGTTGGTAGGGAAGCATGATCTTTGTGATGATATGTTATTCTTGACATCGATCTGTGTATGTTTAAATTATAAAGACAGTTTGCAGCTTGTGCCCAAATTTATAACAGCGGAAACAATAACCATTGAAGAAATTAGCATTCTGAATCTTGATTGATTCCTGGGAGGATAATACATTGACTTTTAGTCCTCAATAATACGTAATTCAGTGCGTGAGATTACGTTATTTGACCTCTTTTGGACCTCCTCGGCTGTATGAGTTTATTGATTGACCCAGCGTTTGCTTGCTTTTTCTTATTACTTGATTCTGCTTTGTTGGAAAATGGACATGCTCCAATATTTTCTATTTTAGAACCTTCCAGCTGCTTGTTGATCTGAAACTTAATCACATTTGATGATTCTGTATTCTTTAGCTTACTACTATTTGCATCTTCTTCATATCCTAGACAGATTTATTACGGAGGTCTTTAATACGTTTAAAATATTGTTTAGCTCTTATGAAGCTTTGATACTAGAGATATTCTGATTATACCAGGTTCGATATTTTTCTAACTCCTTCTTAACGATTACAGCTTCTTCTTCTAGATGTTCACATGCGGATCTCCCCTTCAACTAAATTTGTTGCTAGGATTTCTTCAATTTTCTTTGCCTCTTGAAGTTCTAGCTTTAATAGGGGAATGTCTATTAATATTTGTTCCTCTTGGATTAATATTTGTTTTTCTTCGCTTTCTTTGTCTCGATCTATCTATTTCTTCGGGGCACTAATCAACTCCTTCCATATCCCGCCGACATCCATATCGTTCTGCGAACCTTGATTCGACTCAAGTTCTTCTATGGCCATAAGCATGAAGCCATCTTCTTGGTTCTCATGGGAGATTCACTATCACGAGGTTTATTAGAATCATCATTGTTTATACAGAGACTTTTCTTGTTATTCTTATACTTATTTTCTTTATTATATTTCTTCCTTGAAACCTTTCTTCATAAAAATTTGAGTTACATTCTTTCCTTTGTAATGGGCATTTGTTAATAAGTACCCCCACCTTCTGATTGAAACACTTAAAAGGTAGGTTTTCGTTGTACTTTCCTGATCCAGTTTTAACCTTCTTACAAATTTTTACTCGATTTCATCCAGTTCAGACTGAGTACTCTTTTACTTGCTTTGAATGAGGCTTCCCTAGATGAGTTTTGATCTGCGCTAATCCTCATTTCATAGGCGGTTAAAGAGTTCTAACCAAGCCCCGTCGAGGGGATAATGTCGCGGGATTCCTCATCTCTTCTATTCTGAAGACTTTAGGATTGAATCTTCGGGTAGAGATCTCAGCATTTTCCCGGACAAGTGGAGTCATCAATTGTTTCTCCCTAAACCCTCATAGCATTTACCATTTCATCAACTCTCAGGAAAAACTTACTTATGTTTTCATCCTCATTCATTCTCAAGTGTTCAAATCTCAGCCTATGAGTTTGTAGTTTGGCATCTTTAACTTTATCATTTACCTCATAGCTACTTATCAGTTTCCCATTTCTTTAGCGGTTTGAAGATTCATTACCTTCACAAATTATGATTCAGCGAGACCACCGAGAATAGCATTCATAGCTTTTGCATTAAGGTGAACTCTAATTTTTCATCTTTAGAACGAAACACAGTTGGTTTTGTATATACTGTTTCCACTACTTCCCAAACATGCGCTGCCAGAGACATTGAGTATGTTCTCATTCTTACCTTCCAGAAGGCAAAATTTGTGCCATTAAATATGGGTGCCTTGTTGGTTGAACCATCATGACTAGTCATGATTTCACTGCAAGATCTTCCTTACACTAAAGGAACCAGCTCTGATACAAATTTTACTGAGTATGAAATAAGCTGAGAGGGGGTGAATCGATTATTGTAAATTATTAACAATTTTCTCTCAATTTTATCTTGAATCATTAATCTTAATGGCTGCAAGTCTTTACTGTGAAAACCGGTGTTATAAACATGAAGCATATGGTATAAGAACAACAATCACACACATCATTCATTCACAAGTATGAGACGAGGTTTTCAAGGAAACCAACGGGGAAAACCTACCGTCTTCTTAAGATGTTCAACAAGCTTCAACAGTTACATCATCTTTATGAGCACCAACTCATAGAGCTACAATACTCGATTACTCGGCACCAAGCGAGGCATAACTCGGACTCCCGGCACTTAGCAGGTGGAAACCGCAAACTTCCTTTTGCCCGGCCAAGCGGTGAAGGCGCAACCTTCAGATTCTACAAGCACCCACTTTAGATTACCGAAGAGAGACATCGTCTCCTCTCACCAACCTACCACCCTATTTTATCAAAATAAATATTGCTTAAATCAGCTCATACATTGGATAGCTTGCATACCCATTCTGGCGTCTGCTCGCATTCTTCTTGTTCACGATCTGTTGCTCGCCTCCATTTGTCCTCTGCTGACTTTGTTCTCCGGCATCTTCTCTGTCTTGTGATTCACCTCTTTCTCCCATTCATAGCTCCTCTTTCTCACATCTACAGCACCTATTCCTCTCTGTTAAAGCGCATTTTATAGATTCTCTACATGCAAAGTTTTCCATGCGTTTCTCAACAACAACTCCAGTTTCCCTTTCTTTCGATCTTTCTTACGCTTTTTGCATGCCGACCTTCTCCTTGATTTTCTGGCCTGTCTCCTTGCGTGCCTCCTTTACGCATGCCACTCATCCTGGCTCTTGTCTTAGCTGCCAGTCTATTTTTAGACTAAAGTCTTTCTTCTTTTCTTGACTCAAGCTGCGGTTTCCTTTTAGTTTATTAAGTTCTTAGGTATGCGGCGTTCTTCTGATTTTCTGAATGGAGCTCTATCGTGCCACATCATCTATGACGTGTTCGACATCTGCGTTCGATGGTCGTGTTTAAGTGCATGGTGTTTCAGCATCTATGTTTCAGCATGTTTCACTTTTGTGTTGCAGCATCTGTTTAAGCTTCCAACGGTCGTGTTTACGGCATTAGTGTTCGCGGTAATTAGTGTTTTGACATTAGATGTTCGCGGCCGGTCGTGTTTCAGCATCTGTGTTCGTTTTGGTGTTGCAGCATCTGTGTACGTATAAACAATCTTGATCATCTGCGTCATTCTTCTTTTGTAGCCATCAATGACAACCTTAACCATCGCGTTAGCTTCTGTGTTCCAGCAGCTGTTTTTATTGCTTGTTTTTGACGTCTGTGTTTTCATTTGTGTTGCAGCGTGTTTCGACATCTGTTCTTCATAAACAATCGATTGCCATCAATGACAACCTTGATCATCTGGCCTTGATCATCGCGTCATCTGCATTTGTAGCCATGTTCCAACATATTTTCATGAAGATTCATTCCGCGAATGGACATATATTTATATAATATTTGGACCCATGGTACAAAGATATATTAATCTACCTTCAAACCATGAATCTCCCCCAACATCTGTAAAGAGGCGGTAAACGGCGTCTACATCCTCCGGGATAAAAATGCTTTTATTATGCGGTGACACTTTGTATCATCGAGGGGTGGATAATATTTTGTGCCATTTTTTGAATCACAAGGAGTCTAAGGATGTTCTCAATGACTATAATAGTGGGGCATGTGGTGGTCATTATATTGGATTTTGACAACCCAAAATATATTGCAATTCAATTAGTTTTGGCCATCATTTTTTAAAGATTGTGAAGTGGTTAAAAGTGTCGCCTTATTATCAGTGACACTTTGTATCATCGAGGGGTGGATAATATTTTGTGCCATTTTTTGAATCACAAGGAGTCTAAGGATGTTCTCAATGACTATAATAGTGGGGCATGTGGTGGTTATTTATCTGGGCTTGCGACAACCCAAAAGATATTGCAATTCGATTAGTTTTGGCCATCATTTTTTAAAGATTGTATTGAAGTGGTTAAGAAGTGTCACCCTTGCTAGGTGTTCACTCAGAAAATGATCTTTCACCCAACCTCTCTTCACCTAGTCTTCATCGTCGGTCCCTTCACCATGTGGGGGGTGGATTTCATTGATTGCAACCTAGCCTCAGCTGGGGGGCACCAACATATTATCGTGGTCATGGATTGTTTTACTAAATGGGATTAGGCCATTCCTACCGTTAAATCCAATGGTAAGACTACAACATTCTTTGTATTCAATCATATTATAGCCTAGTTCAAAATCCCAAAAAATATTGTCATTGATCATGGAAGTCACTTCCAGAATGAGCTGATGACAGAGTTGGCATCGGAACTGGGGTTTACACATGATCATTCTTCCCCTTACTATCCCCAAGAAAATGGACAAGTAGAGGCAATGAATAAATCTCTAAAGACCATTTTGTAAAAAACTATTAGTCAGAATAAATCTAGCTGGCATGTGATGCTTTACCCTGCACTTTGGGTGTATCGAAACACGGTAAATACTTCCACTAGTTTCTCACCATTTTAGTTAGTACACGGTGTCGAGTTGATTCTTCCTATTGAATGTGAAATCGATTCCCTTAAGTTGGCAATCATGCTCCTACCTGACACGTCCGATCTTGAATAATGCCTCGTACACCTAGAGCACTTCGATGAGCAGTGTCGAGACACCTCTACGACTATCGAAGTGAATAAACGACGTGTTAAGGTTCAAGACAATAAGTCTGTCTATCCTTGTAAGTATGTTGAGGGTGGCTTGGTTCTCCTTTATGACCAAGACAAGGAACCACTGGGGGCAAGAAAGTTCAAACCCATGTAGCATGGTCCTTATATTGTGCAACGTGTCCTGGAAAAAGGATCCTATGAATTAGAATATCATGAGGGGAATGTGTTGGATGAGACTAGAAATGGGCTATACCTTAAAAGGTATTGCACTTGAGCCCTTAAACTCGGGCATGACCTTTGTATATTAGTGTATATAATTATTTTTTCTTTTCTCATTTGCGTCATCGTCTTGCTTATTGAGTTTTCCCTTGTTTGGCAGATGCCAACAGAGTCTTCAGTATACTTAGGATTCACAAACAGTGCCAGTCATTATACGTGGAACTTGGCTTCCGTTGTTTGGGTTATATATTAACCTGAGGGACAACTGGTGTCTTCATGTGGCATTTGTCTAGAGCCATCAACGAACAATGTGGTTGAGTATAGCGTTGTTATAGGGATATTACATGACGTTATTTCACATGGTGTTCGATATTTATAAGTTCTCCTAGACTCCCATTTAGTTGTATGCTAGTTGAACAACAATTACCATGTGTGAGATCCTACTTTACTCTGACGGTTCCTATGGGTACAAATTTTGGAACGATACTTTGATTTTCTTACTTATAATCACATCCCTAGAAGTTCTAATCAAGCATCCGATGCATATGCTAATTACATTTTAGATTTCCATTTTCCACATAACTAAGTAAAGAAAACACATTTATACATTCATCCATTATAACTTATATAAGTTGAGCCAAACACCAAATGTTTTTTATATTTCATCCTTTAAATATTTGCGTTCTTTTGTTTTTCCTTTATCAAATTGAAAAACACAAAAAGAAAATGAAATATATAAAAACCAATTTTTCTTTCCCTATGGACTAATAACGCAGTGAAAGACCTGGTTTTAAGTGGTTTTGTCCAGGTTTTTTTAACGGATTTCTAGCGTCGTATCGCTCATTTGTGCCTCCAACAGGTATATTCTATCACCGACATATAGGATAGGTTCTCACACGGCTTTGAATTTTTGCATCGTCCTATGACCGTGATTCATATTCCCTAGGTACAAACCCATTTCTTAACGACACAAAACCTTCGCACTACTACTAGAAGTGTCGTTATTAAGTGGTAGCAACCTACCAAACATGGGTACCCTAGTTAGAACCCTTTTGTCATTTGGTACCCATGCAAAATTTACTCCATAGGATCGAGAGTTCCTTATAGTCCCAATATAAATTTGCGTTCGAACCCCATTTTTCTTACTCAATATCATTTTGACTACTACCCATGGGACTCCCCCCGATTCTTGGTTAAGCTCTTTTCCAACTCCCCAAAAAATGAAAAGATTGATGAGTGAACTTGTCTCTTTCACACTCATTAAATAGTTTTTAAAGGATGTCTATTTGGTATAAGTTTAACCCTTTTCTGGACCAATTAGACTACTTACGAAAAATGAATACTCTAGTCGCCATTGGCTAGAAGAGTTCTCCTGGGTTTTATTTTATACTTTTTCAGGCCTAGGGGACTAACATCTACAAAAAATGACACTTTTGAGTTAAGTTTTAATTGCATCCCATTATCCTACTTTCATTTTTGAGCCTATTTACAACTCCCTCTTTCTTGTTATAAGCATCTTTCCCCAACAATTCTCAACGTCATCTAGGCAGTGCCTTTCATATATCCTTTGCAGCTTGACACCTTTTACCCATAGAGGAAACATTCCCCTGAGTTTTCATGCCCTACATGCATTCCATTGCATTAAGAATAGGTATGTTCCACTGCTTGGAACAAGTTTCTTACTCGTGACACTCGTTTCCTCTCCTATATCATAGCACTTATTTTACTATGAAAAAATAAAAAAAGACGGTCACGAAAATAATTTTATCTCCTTTCGGCAGTAGTCGTGTCACCTTTGAATAGAGCACAAACTCTTGAGTCCGTTTTATCCAAGGTATGGGTTTAGCATGACCTTAGGAAGCTGAGCTCATTACTTAGAGTCTACTCCTCCGAATGGTTATTCTTCCAGTCCCTATGGAGAGTTTTTTTATTCCTCCTACATCACAAACCTTTGTCGATGATTGGTGTTAATTATATGATGCCTAAGTTATCCATCTGTCTCATGCTCTTGTTCAAAGGAAGTATAAAACCTATGTTAACCACTCCTCCTTTTCATGTTGGCCATACCCTCAGTGTATCTCAGAATCACATGAATTTGATGTCCTACCTTGCACCCTAGGCCTACTTTCATCATTGTTAGGTAACCTTGAACCCAACAAATGACATCTCCTCATTGGTTGTTGAATGGAGGTTTTCCCTTGTGTTCGATGACAAGAAATCCATTCACACATTGGGATTCGTGTAGTGTCTTGGATTCCATTATCCCTATTGGCGATTTCCTCTCCTTTGTCGGAAATTTTCCTCATTGGTTTCTATTCAGAGGGTCTCTTTCATGTACTACTTGCATCTAGTGCATGCGTGAGACACATATGGTAGTTGGTTCATGAACATCCTATTCGTCCAAGCTCCTCCTAATTATCAAGATATTTCTTTGTACCTCATGTTGGATGATGAGAGATGTCGTAATGCTCTCCTTTCAGCGGTTCTCCTTCCATCGAATTCAAATCATCTATTTTGGAATCGAGATCTAGAGTCCTATGAGTACCTAGAGTCTTGCATTCATCAGTGGCAGGTTCTCCTGCCATCGATAGTTGGGAATACATCAATGTCTCTTGATCGATGGATTCTTCAAGTGTTCGAACTCAACACCCTTATTCACACTTGTTAAATGTACTTGTTTCCTTCACACCCACTTTCATTATCGATGGGTTGTCTCACGTTTGTTAATGGTATACCTTAATGATCGGTAATCAAACAAAGTCTCATTATGTTCGACTTCAACTCCTCTATTCACATAATTTAGACTTGCATGTTCGACGGATAGTGTATAATACCTCCAGTTACAATAGCAGTATCCCATATCTGTTGTTTTATTTCATTAGACCAATACCTCTACGACTTCAGTGATCATGGAAGATCAGATTATACTCCATTATATACATATATCTTCGTTTGATTTTGAGGCTAGATTCCACTGTGTCTTGTTCGTGACTATGACAGACTATGGAATATGTCCACTTTGTAATGCATATTCATGGCCATAAACAACTATTTGATATATATCCACATGGATCTGCAGTGTAATTCAGATTGGAAACCATGTGTACAAAGTCATTACGAATTGTAATACTCTCATGAGTAACTAGTAATTCCAGTCGATTCTTCATTACTGCACTTCTAGGAAATAATTTATTTTGGCCATCGCAGATACTCCTCTGACCTCAAACATTAGGGGGCATATGTTATAGCATATTTTTCCACACTCCATGCATCTTTCTTTGATGTCCTTCCATTTCCCTCTGAAGACTTCATTTCCCCCTTTTTTTTATCACTACGGAGCTAAAATTACACATTTTTGTCAATGTACGTGACCTACCAATTAGACAGTTCACGTACGTACATGAGCTACTCCATTACATCCCGCGTACATAAGGTTTGGTGATCAAAAACAAAATGAGTCGGGTTTCCATGCCACATCATGAGATCCATGATCCTTGACCTTCCATATACTGGAAATGCTCTGATGTGACCCTTCAATTCCATTTGGAGGCTATAAATTGAGCCATATCCAAGCCTTAAAGATAAATAAATCATCATCAGATTGATAACAAAGATACTCTAGAGAAATTTCACCTTAATTGAGTCTGCATCCCTTTGTCCTTGAAAGTCTCAACTTCTTGTGTTCAATCCCAAGCTCTTCCTATCTTGTGATGGAGAAATTTATTGACTCCTACATGTGAGCTTGCCTTTGTGGAGGATTGAAGTGATGGAGGCCCAACTGTAGGGACTTAGTTTCTTGTTTCCGATATGTACCATTACAAAAGATTTTCAACTATGTACTTTTGTTGATTGCATTAATAGAAATGCTCTTTTCTCATCCAATTGATATCTTGCAAATATTTGTATTTCTTTCCATGGGCATATTTTTTATGTATGTTGATGGATTATGTTAATTTATATGCTAAAATTATATCTCGTTACCACATGCTTGTGTATCTTGATTGATGAAGACAAGTTGTAGGTATAAAGCTTTGGGTCGTGTGCTCAACAATGGTCTTCTTCAGATGTCTGAATGACTTAGGATTCTAGCCCTCTCTTGTTAGCATTTCATTTATATAGCATACTTGAGATTAGAGTTGATTTCTAGGTGTCGTTCCATATGTTGTGGTTTTCCCGTAGCCATAGATATATTTTCCTCGTAACAGAACTGGCGACTCCACTGGGGAGATATCCTTTTTGGGGCATTGGGTGTTTTTTCTCCTTTATTTTCTCTCTGTTTGTTATCATTGGGTTGTCTTGCGTTTGTTAATGGCATACCTTAATGACCGGTAATCAAACGAAGTCTCATTGTGTTCAACTTCAACTCCTCTATTCACATAATGTAGACTTTCACCTTCAGAGGATAATGTAGAAGACCTCCAATTACAGTAGCAGTATCTCATATCTATTTTTGTCTTTCATTGGACCAATACCTATATGAATTCAATGATCATGGAAGATCATATTGTACTCCATTGTATACAGATATATTTGGTTGATTTTGAGACTGGAATCCACTATGTCTTGTTCATGACTATGAAAGCCTATGGCATATGTCCACTTTGTAATGCCTATTCATGGCCATGAAAAAATATTTGATATATATTCACATGGATTTGTAGTGTAATCCATATTGGAAACCATGTGTATAAATTCATTACAAATTGTAATATTCTCATGAGTAACTAGTACTTCCAGTTGAGTCTTCATTACTCCACTTCTAGGAATTTTAATGCATTTCGGCCATTGCAGATACTCCTCTGACCTCACACATTAGGGGACATCTGTTATAGAATATTTTACCACACTCCATGCATCTTTCTTTGATGGTCTTCCATTTCCTTCTGCAAACTTCATTTCCCCCTTTGTTTTATCACTCTAGAGATAAAATTACACATTTTTGTCAATGTACATGACCTATCAGTTAGACAACTCATGTATGTATGCGAGTTTCTCCATTACAACCCTCGTACATCGGGTTTGGTTCCCAAAATAAACAATGTGTCAGTTTTCCATGCCATGTCATGAGATCAATGATCGTTGACCTTCCATATACTGGAGATGCTCCGACTCGACCCTTCAATTCCATTTGGAGGCTATAAATTGAGCCATATCCAAGCCTTGAAGATACATAAATCATCATCAGATTCAGAGAAAAGATATTCTGGAGAAATTTCACCTCAATTGAGTCTGCATCCCTTTGTCGTTGAAAGAATGAACTTCTTCTATTCAATCCCCAAGCTCTTCCTATCTTGTGATGGAGAACTTTATTGACTCCTACATGTGAGCTTGCCTTTGTGGAGGATTGAAGTGGTGGAGGCCTAGCTGGAGGGACTTAGTTTCTCGATTCCAATATGTGTCATTACAGAAGTTTGTCGCCTATGTACTTATGTTGATTACATTAATAGAAATACTCTTTTCTCATCCTATTGCTATCTTAAAAATATTTGTATTGCTTTCCATGGGCGTATTTATTATTTATGTTGATGGATTATGAAAATTTATATGATAACATTATATATCATTACCACATGCTTGCGTATCTTGATTTTTGAAGACAAGTTGCAGGTATAAAGCTTTGGGTTGTGTAGTCATCTGTGGTCTTCTTCAGACGTCCGAACGAGGTAGGATTATAGCCTTCTCTTGTTAGCATTTAATTTATATAGCATACCTGAGATTAGAGTTGATTTCTCGGTGTTGTTCTGTTTGTTTTGGTTTTCCCCTAGCGATAGAGAGATTTTCCTTGTAACATGTTCCATCGGAGTAGAGAGAGGATTACAATCAACCATGCCAAATTTGTTCAACAATTCTCCAATATAATTCTTTTGGGAGATGAATACATGCTTTTGATTATAAGTTATTTCAATACCCAAGTAGTAGTGAATATGCCCCATATATGTCATCTCAAAACCCTTCTTCAATTCTTTCTTAATGGATGAAATATATGATTCATTGTTCCCTATTATCAAAAATCTTCTACATACACCACAATATATACAATATTTTTTCCAACTTTCTTGACAAACAAAGTTGCATCATTAAGATTGAAATGCATGAAATTGATCTTCAAAATATGCTTAGTCATCTTTTCATAACATACACAAAGTGTTTAATTTAGGCCATACAAAGACTTGATGAGCTTGCATACCTTATGTTCTTGACCCTTCACAACAAATCCTTTTGGTTGAGACATGTAGACATTCTCTTTCAAATATCCATTCAAGAATATTGTCTTCACATCCATGTGAGAAATATTCCACCTATTTTGTGCTACCAAATCCAACATTACGTGAATGGTAGCCCATTTTGTTGTGGGGGAAAGGGTCTCCTCATAGTCTATTCCTTCTTTCTTTGCATATCCTTTCACCATAAGCCTCACCTTATTCTTTTCAATTGAGTCGTATGATTTTTATTTGTTCTTGTAGACCCACCTACAACCAATTGGTTTGGCTTCAAATGGAGGATCCACCAGCTTCCATGTCCCATTCTTGATGAGAAAATCATACTCCTTCTACATGGCTAGTTTCGATTCATCATGAGAAGCAACTTATTCAAAGGAATTTGGTTCAATTTTAGTAGATAAATTCAATTCACAATCATATGAAACATCCATATCATTTACATCACCTGAATCTGAATTATCTACATTGCCTCTATCATTTTGTTTTGTTGAGCTTCTGGTTCCTTTATTTCCAACCTCACTAGGATGAACACTTTAAAGTGTATTTATGAGCCACTTTGGACATTTATGTGATGGTCTAGGTTTCTCACTGATTGAGATGGTGTTTCATTTCCATCAAGGTTCAACCTTTCAATCCTCTCAATCACATCATCCAATTGAATTCCTTGTTCTAATGAAGTGGATGTATCTTCTACATGAGGGGGATATGACACTTCATAAGGAGATTCCATAGATTGATCCAAGATAGGGACCCCCTTCAATATGTGGAATCTCATCATCAAACTCATGATATGTCTTTTCATGGGTGAATCTATCCAGATGATCCAGTTGTCACCCAATATTTTTTTCATTATTGGTGGATTCAAGAAAAATCACATCTTTGGAAAGAATGAAATTTGTGTTTACCTCATCGTAAAGGCGATACGTCTTGGTGGTATTTAAGTACCCCAAGAAGATGCACTTCCGACTCCTTTCACCAAGTTTGTTTCTTTTCTCTTTAGGAATTAAGGCATAGCAGGTGGAACCAAAGACCATTTGATGCATCATCGAATGAATGAAAACATACCACATTTTATAAGGATACTTGTTCACAAGAGCATGATATGGACTCCTTTTTCTCACATAAACTGCACATAGAATTGCATCAGCCCAAAACATCAACTTTACATTCTTGAAAAACAACATAGAATGTACCATGTTCAAGAGTGTCTTGTTCATTATTTCTGAGGATTGTATGGAACAATGGTTTAATGCTTGATTCCATGTTGGTGAAGATAGATTTCAAACTTATTACAAGTATACTACCCTCCAATATCTATATGAAGAGTTCCAATATGATATTAAGCTTCATTTTCAATCCAAAGATGAAAATTTTTAAATGTTTCAAATGCTTGAGATTTATGTTTCAACAAATAAACCCAAAACATCTTGGTGTAGTCATAAATAAAAGTCATGATATATTTATTACCAAAGGTATATGGAGCAGGCATGAGGCCACAAAAATCACAGTGTATTAACTCTAGATTTCTACATTCTCTTGAAGTGGAATCATGAAAAGGTTGATTGATATGTTTACCAATGATACATGCCTCACATTGCTTTAAGTTCCTTGGAATTGTGGGAAAACCAAAAACATCGTTTTTCTTCAACATACGGAGACTATCATAATCAATGTGACCAAATATAGCATACCACAAAAGAGTAGAAGACAATGTACCTTCATCATGGTGATAAAGGTATGAAAAATCTTGTCCCCATTTAGATGTCCCTTTCAACTTCGACAATTTATCATCCTCCCATCTTGTCATGATGATGATGTTGTCAGAAGACCTCCTTACTTCAATTTTACTATCAAACATGTGAATAGAATGGTCTTGTTGTCAAATGTGCACAAGAGACCTCAAATTCCTTCGCAACTCAGGAAGATAGAGAACATTATGAAAAATAAAATTCATGAATGCAAGCAATTTGAGCATGACGGTGTCGATTCTCATAGGTTTGAGATGGAACCATCTGCAAACTTTACCATACCATATACATTATTATTCAATTCCTCAAATAATTCTTTTTGAAAATTCATGTGGAAAGTAGTATCGGTGTCAAGCAACTAGGAATCTCTCCAAGAAGTAAGTGAAGTTTTGAACAAATCTTCATTTATGCCAATATTGCAATGAGCAATAAAAAAAATGAGAAAGTTCAGGAGCATTACCTTTTTCTTCCTTCTAATGTTGTTCCTTGTCTTTGATCTTCTCCCATTGCATCCTACATGTCTTTTCATCATGTCCATTCTTTCCACAATGGATACAGTGAAGATCAAATATTTCACCTTGATTATGCCTACCCCGAAATACTTATTTCCACTTAGGGTTTCCATGGAAAAAGAAAAATCATAATTCTTCTTCTTGTTCAATCATCTTGTTCACATGAATTCCTTGACGATACTTTACCCTCCGATGAATCCATATTAGAGGCCATGTATGTTCTTGATAGGCCTTGGGACGATATGCATCATCGATCCTATTTTCTCTCGGAGCTTGTTAGGATTGAAAAGGATGAGTTTAGGTACACCCTGAGTGAGATGGTCGGTCACGCCGTAGTTTTTTTAGATATGCATGGTATTTATGTCAAAGGAAACATGGAGAACATTTATCCTACCATCGTGATCAACATCTCTTGAACCCCTGGTAAAATTGAGAACGTATATATTGGTGCATATTGTTCGCCTAAGGTAATTCAGATCTACACCGATCTCTTCAAATAGATCTGAGATGTATTTTCTTGGTCATACAAAGAGATGCCAGGGATATACCCCAACATTGTCGAGCATGAAATTAAAACTTATCCGAATGCTAAACCTATTCGGCAACGTCTTAGAGTTCTTAATCCTAGGAAGGCCCCCGCTATTAAGACAGAGGTGGAGAAGCTGCTCAATGTTGGCTTCATCTACATGGTTCCCTTAACTGAATGGGTGTCCAACCCTGTTCCCGTAGATAAAAATCAAGGAACCATCTTCGTATGTATGGATTTTAGGGACCTGAACAAAGACTATCCTAAATATAACTTCCCCACTGCTTTTATTGACCAAATTATTGACGAGTGTGCGGGAAGTGAAGTCTTTTAATTTATGGATGGATTTTCAAGTTATAATCAAATTCTGATCAAACCCGAGGATCAACACAAGATGACATTTATTTGTCCTTGGGGTACCCTTGAATACCCAAAAATGCCTTTCGGTCTTAAAAACACCATAGTGACCTTTCAACGTGCCATGAACTTTGTGTTTCACGATCTTAAGCATATCATCGAAGCTTACCTAGATGATCTCACTACTCACTCTCGCAGGACGGTAGATCAATCTACTCACCTTCTAATTGTATTTGAGAAATTTTGTTCTTATCGCATTCAGTTGAACCCTCACAAGTGCATATTTTTCATTTGGTTTGGTTGTCTTCTAGGATTCATAGTTTCTGAGCATGGGATCATGGTGGATCCTATGAAGGTTGAAGAAATACTTCGGTTTCCTCCCCCACGCAACATTCGACAACTTCATGGTTTAGAGGGGAAGGCTAACCTCTTGCTTCATTTCATAGTTAACTATGCCAATATAACTAAAGTTTTCATGCATATTTTGAAGAAGGACACTTCGTTCATATGGGATGAGCGAGCCCATGAATCATTCGCTGCTCTAAATAAAGCCTTGGTATCGACCCCTCTGTTGAAGGCCCCGAACTATAGTAGAGACTACTAAAATAGTAGGGATGTTTGGTGTGATACTTGTTCAGGAGGATGATGAGCTCCATGAGCACGTTGTCTACTAGCTTAGTCAAAATCTGGTTGGTCCTGAACTCAAATACTCGCACGTAGAGAAACTATCCTCAGCCGCTCTACATTCAGTTCAGATATTACGACATTATATATTACTTTTCAAAACTACCGTGGTTGCAGATATCAATCCATTTCAATACGTCCTTACTAGGCATATCATAGAGGGGAAATACAATAATTGGATTTTTATTTTGCAAGAATTTGATCTCGATTTTGCCTCTGCAAAATCAAAGAAATCACTAGTTTTTGCAGAACTGATGTCAAACTTCCCTAGACTGGATGAGGATATTTTTCATGAATATTCGTTCACGGATGAACATATCTTCCTTATATCATCTTTGTACCCCTGGTATGAACATATTTTAATCTACCTTCAAACCCTGAAGCTCCCCCAGCATATGTCGAGAGACGATCAACGACGTCTACATCATCAAGATAAAAAATACCTTATTATCGGTGACACTTTGTATCATCGAGGGGTGGATAATATTTTGCGTCTTTGTTTGACTTACAAGGAGGCTGAGGATGTTCTCAATGACCATCACAGTGGGGAATGTGGTGGTCATTTATCTGGGCTTGCGACAACTCAAAAGATATGCGATCTGGTTATTTTTGGTCGTCAATGTTTAAAGATTACATTGAAGCGGTTAAGAAGTGTGACCCTTGCCAGGTATTCACTCGGAAAATGCGCTCGCACCCATCCCCTCTTTACCTAGTCATCACCATCGGCCCCTTCACCAAGGGGGGGTGGACTTCATGGACTACAACCCAGTGTCAGTTGGGGGGAACCAACATATTATCGTGGTCATGGATTATTTTACTAAATGGGCTTAGGCCATGCCTACCGTTAAATGTGATGGTAAATGTACAACATTCTTCGTATTCAATCAAATTGTATCTTGGTTTGGGATCTCAAAAGACATTTCCACTGATCATGGCAGTCACTTCCAGAATGATATGATGACAAATTTGGCATCGAAACTGGGGTTTACATGCGATCATTCTTTCCCTTATTATCCCAGAAAAGTGGACAAGTAGAGGCATTGAATAAATATCTAAAGACCATTTTGAAAAAAACTGTCAATCAGAATAACTCTAACTGGCATGTGATGGTTTTCCCTACATTTTGGGCATACTGAACCATGGTAAATACTTCCACTGGTTTCTCATTTTTTTAGTTAGTACACAACGTGGAGTTGATTCTTCCTATTGAATGTGAAATCCCTTCCCTTAATTTGGAAATCAGGCTCCTACCTGACACGATCGATCCCGAAGAACACCTCATACACCTAGAGAACCTCGATGAGAAGCATTGAGACACCTCTACAACTAAGGTTCAATACAATAAGTCTGTCTATCCCCGACAGTATATTGAGGGTGTCTTGGTTCTCTTTTATGACCAAGCCAAGGAACCATTGGGGGCAGGAAAGTTCAAACCCATGTGGCATGGTCCTTATACTGTGTGATGTGTCCTAGAAAAAGGATCCTATGAATTAGAAGATCATGAGGGGAATGTGTTGGACGAGCCTAGAAATGGGATCTTCCTTAAAAGGTATTACACTTGAGCCCTTAAACTCGGGTGTGAACTTTGTATATTAGTGTATATAATTATTTTTTTATTTTCTCTTTTGCATCATCGACTTGCTTATTGAGTTTTCCCTTGTTTGGTAGATGCCAACAGAGTCTTTGGTATACTTAGGATTCACAGACAGTGTCAGTCATCATACATGGAACTTGGCTTATGTCGCTTGGGTTATATATTCACCTGAGGGACAACTAGTGTATTCAAGTGGCATTTGTCTAGGGCCATCAACGAACAATGTGGTTGAGTATATCGTCACTATAGAGATATTACACGACGCTATTTCACATGGTTTTAGATATTTATAAGTTCACCTAGAATGCCAATTAGTTGTATGTTAATTTAACTATAGTTACCATGTGTGATATCCTACTTTACTCCGATGGTTCCTACGGGTACGAATTTTGGAACGATACTTTGATTTTCTTACTTATAATCACATCCCTAGAAGTTATAATCAAGTATCCGATGCATATGCTATTTACATTTTAGATTGACATTTGTCACATAACTAAGTAAATAAAACACATTTATACATTCATCCATTATAACTTATATAAGTTGAGCCGAAGACTAAATGTTTTTTTATATTTCATCCTTTCAATATTTGCGTTTTTTGTTTTTCCTTTATCAAATTGAAAAACACAAAAAAAATGAAATATATAAAAACAAATTTTTCTTTCCTTATGGAATAATAACGCAGTGAAAGACCTGGTTTGAAGTGGTTTTGTCCAGGGTTTTTTAATGTATTTCTAGCGTCGTGTCGCTCATTTGTGCCTCTGACAGGTATATTCCATCACTGACATATAGGATAGGTTCTCACCCCAATTTTCATTTCTGCATCGTTCTATGACCGTGATTCATATGCCCTAGTTAAAAACCCATTTCTTAATGACACAGAATGTTCTCACTACTACTATAAGTGTAATTATTAAGTGGTAGCAACTTTCCAAACACGGGTACCTTAGTTAGAACCCTTTTGTCATTTGGTTCCCATGTAGAAGTTACTCCATAGGACCAGGAGTTCCTTATAGTCTCAATATGACTTTGTGTTCAAATCCCATTTTATTACTCAATATCATTCTGACTACTACCCATGGGACTCCCCCCGAGTCTTGGTTAATCTCTTTTCTGACTCCCGAAAAAATGAAAACATTGCCTAGTGAACTTATATCTTTCACACTCATTAAATGGTTTTGAAAGGATGTCTATTTGGTATAATTTTAACCCTTTTCTAGACCAAGTAGACTAGTTACAAAAAATGAATACTCTAGTCACCATTGGCTAGAAGACTTCTCCTGGGTTTTATTTTATACTTTTTCAGACCTAGGGGACTAACATCTACAAAAAGGACACTTTTGAGTTAAGTTGTAATTGCATCCCATTATCCTTCTTGAATTGTTGAGCCTATTGCTGACTCCCGCTTTCTCTTTATAAGCATCTTGCCCCAACAATTCTCAGCATCATCCAGGCAGTGCCTTTCATATATCCTTTGCATCTTGACACCTTTTACCCATAGAGGAAACATCCCCCCGAGTGTCCATGCCCTGCATGTGTTCCCTTGCATTAAGCATAGGTATGTTCCACTTCTTGGAACTAGTTGCTTACTTAGTCACGTTCTCTTGAGTCCATTTTATCCAAGGTTTGGGTTTAGCATGACCTTAGGAAGCTGAGCTCGTTACTTAGATTCTACTCCTTCGACTGGTTATTCTTCCAATCCCTATGGAGAGTTTTTTTGTTCCTCCTATGTCAAAAACCTTTGTCGATGATTGGTTTTAAGTCTATGATGCCCGCTTTATCCATCTGTCTCATGCTCTTTTTCAAAGGAAGTATAAAACCTGTGTCGGCCACTTCTCAGAACTCTTGACTTTGCATGTCGGCCATACCCTCAATGTATCACAAAATCACATGAAGTTGTTGTCCTACCTTGCACCCTGGGCCTACTTTCATCATTGGTAGGTAACCTTGAACCCAACAAATGACATCTCCTCATTGGTCGTTGAATGAGGGGTTTCCCTTGTGCTTGACGACAAGAAATCTATTCACACATTGGGATTCATGCAATGTCTTGGATTCCATTAGCCCTATTGGTGGTTTCCTTTCCTTTGTCGGCAATTTTCCTCATTGGTTTCTATTCAGAGGGTCTCTTTCATATACTACTTGTATCTGGTGCATGCGTGAGATGCACATGGTCGTTGGTTTGTGAACATCCTATTCATCCAAGCTCCTCCTAATTATCAAGCTATTGCTTTGTACCTCATGCTGGATGATGAGAGACGCCTTAATGCTCTCCTTTCAGCAGGTCTCCTTCCATTGAATTTATCTCATCTATTCTGGAATCGAGATCTAGAGTCCTATGAGTACCCATAGGCTTTTAGTCATCAGTGGCAGGTTCTCTCACCATCGACAATTGGGAATACATAAATGTCTCCTGATCGATGGATTCTTCAAGTGTTCGACCTCAACACCCCTATTCACACTTGTTGAATGTACTTTGTGCCTTGACACCCACTTTCATTATCGGTGGGTTGTCTCATGTTTGTTAACGATATACCTTAATGATTGATAATTAAACAAAGTCTCATTGTGTTCGACTTTCACTCCTCTATTCACATAATGTAGACTTGCACCTTTGGCGAATAGTGTAGAAGATTTCTAGTTACAGTAGCAATATCCCATATTTGTTGATGTATTTCATTGGACCAATACCTATATGACTTTAGTGATCATGGAAGATCAAATTGTACTCCATTGTATACAAATATCTTCGGTTTATTTTGAGACTGGACTCCACTATGTCTTGTTCGTGACTATGAAAACCTATGTCATATGTCCACTTTGTAATTCCTATTCATGGCCATGAAAAACTGTTTGATATATATCCACATGGATCTG
>SNQJ01S0008045.1:66101-77037 GCA_010110895.2 Picea sitchensis
AGTGTGTATGCCCCTGTAATATTATTGAATATTGAATGGTTTTGTGTGGTTCTTCAGATCCTGTACTGATATGTTGAGTAGGTTGTAGGTGTTATTAACGTTTGATAAGAAAGAATAATTACCTTCTAAAGGATTGAATTACATGCACAACGATCACAACAAAGAAAATTAAGGAATCAAGATAAAGTTCCTTATAGATATAGTGAGAAAGGTATTGTTGTAGCCAAGTGAACGAGGCCATTGATTTTTAATCAACCCCAGAAGCTATAGTAGCCATTGATTGTTGATCACAGGAAGGATCAATGATCCAAATCGCGTTAAAAGATAACATAGAGGGGAGAATCATGATCATTCGATCCAGATTCAGATTGATAGTCCTCGTTATAGCATACCGTGGACATCATAGGTTATAATACGTTCAAGGTTTCAAAAGTCTCGATAGTCCAGTGATAGGAACACATCCGACCGTCAAATCAAGAGGCAGATCGATGGACAACAATGTATCAGGATTTATAAGGTGCAAGGAATTTAAAGGAAAGGCAACCAATCCAATTCTAGAAGAGATCAACGATCCAGATTAGACCTAGGACAAGCCACCAGATCAATTGTTCTCATTACGACACTCCACATACCTCGAGATTTTTTGGTTGATGAGAGTTATGAAAGGTCTCGATGACGAAAAAAATCACACTGTCGTAAGGAACTCCACTGAGGGAGTGACACATGGTCCATACAGAAGATGAAACATGTTAAAGTCCATTTGACAGATGGTATGTGTGAAATCCATGAAAAGAGGTGACACGTGGCATCCTAGTAAACAAGTGATGTGTGCCAGGTCCACATAGGCAAGCCCAAAGTGCATAATGATATTTATACAGTAGGGATGGGAAGATTGTGACCATTGATCACTAGTAGGACCAACGATCAATATTATTTCGGATCTCAGACCTCGATAGGTTTCTATTTATTGGAGAGTATAAAAGTTATGACATCCTGAGACCGATATATGTAAGGGTGACGTAAAGGAATCCATATAGGAAATGACACGTGGCGATATTATTTTGATCGTTGATCATGAAAGGATCAATGGTGATCCATTGTTGAGAGGAATAGATCAAACCATTGATAAAAAAAAGGAGATTTATAACAAAGTTTGAACGTGTATCTCAAAGTGCTAGGAGTATAAACACAAGGTTCTAGTGCATGGTTTTGGAAAAGATACCACCTGGAAAAAACCATTGGTCGTAAGGAGTATTAGTACTAAGGATTAAGTGCTTAAGAGAATAAGCACCAAGTGAAAGGTGCTTGGTTTTAAGTGCAAGGTTCTAACAATTGGTCACGAGGAGGATAGGTGCATGGGTTTGAGCGTTGTAGATAGACCGGTGCGAGAACAAAGAATTATAGACTCTCTAATCCAAGGTTTTTTTGGCCTGTATAAAGAATCTGAGAGAAACTTGAGCTTGAAGCGGCTACAAGGTATATTCATAACTTCGCACCTATGGGTAATAGACCTAGTGGGTCACTATCAATTGGTATTAGAGAAAGTAAATTCTCTTTGGAATTCTATAGGGGATACAAAGAATTGTCTAGACATATAGAAAAATGAATTGGATTTCCTTAAGTGGATTATTGCAGATTTGAGACCATTTTAACCAAGAATTAGAAGACATATTGAAGAGACAAGATCTCACAGCAGATATTGTATATATTGGTCATATATTTTGACGTGTTAACTCTGGTAAAAACATATTATGTTTGCAGGTAGTAGCATAAGAAATGGTAGCAACCATTGCAACCAATAGACCTATAACATAGGAAGAGGGAGCAAGTGAAGCTCTCAGGTGAATAAGCTTGTAGCAAAACCTTTCAGCAAAGGATGTTGTAAATACTTCCAACAAATAATTGGTAGTGAGGAGGACAAGAAAAATTCTTAGAAAAGTGTGAGTAGGTGCAAAATTCAGAGAAGAGAAGGTGTGCTCAGAAGGTTCTAGAGGAGATAACTAGAATAATACTAGGAGGTGAGGCTCAGGTAAAGATTGATGAGGTATTGAGTGGAAAGATGCAAAGACTTGTTACAGAGAAGGCTTGATGCAAATCACAGTGAACTACGAGAAGTTCACAAGGGAAAATATGGAGATGACCATTGATGGTCCTGACAGAAGTTCAGAGAAAAGAAACAGTAAGAGGAAGGAGGATGCCAAAGAAGTTGGCAGAAATATGAACCAAGAGTAGTTTGACAAAGAATTTACTAAGGTTAAGGAAAGACTCAGTATAATTTTGAAGATGCTATAGGAAAGAAATAAAGATCAGAGATGGGGTTGCAATGTGAAGAAGAAGGTTAAGTGGCCTATTGCGCATTTGTCTATGAAGAAATTGATGCATAGGTTGAATTCTTCATTGAAGGAAGAGAATCTCTGAGCAATTGACTTTAGACAGAGGACAATGATGGAAGAAGGAGTTCACTTTTGTGAACTAGAGCAACGATCATTCCTTGGAGAATATGACGATGGAGATGTTGTAGGGAGACCTATTTAAAGTCTCATGAACTGTCAAGAAAGTTCAGAACATCACGTGGGGATGGTGTCAGAGGCATCAAATGAGACCATGTAATCTTATGTTTTTAAAACTAATGATTTGTGTGTGTTTACAGGTTGTGCAAAGTATGAAGCTCGACAGTCATATGGAACTCTCATAAATATTATTGAAGGGAGATATGCTTTCTAAAGGCATAGAACATAATCAAAATTTTGTTATGAAGAAAGATGAGATATTTTTACCTCATAAAAATAGTCATGGAGAAGACTATACACAACTTGTAAACGAGGAAGAAGATGATGAAATTCTTATGAAGTGCTCATACCAACACAAGGAGATGATGCCAGATGAGACCCAAAAGTCTCATGGATTGAAAATTAATAATTGGTGTGCATATGCAGGTTATGAAGGCAACCAAAAAAAGAGGGAAGGAATTAAAGAGAAGCATTCAAAGATAATGTTGAGATATTATGAAAAAAAAATAAGGTTAGTGGAAGAGTGGTTGATCAATCCGAGGATTGATGAAGACTGCATAGTTGTTGTAGGCACAAAGTCTTCAATGATGCCTAATATAAGGAAATAATTTGAGGCATCAAGAGAAGAAGAAATTGCATACTTTGAAGAGTATTCCCATGAAATCAAGGAAATGAATACCAAGAACTTGGCAGTAGATGTATGGAGTCGATATGAAGGAAAAGGGAAATAAAAGGAAAATATAGACATGGAAATTGATGAGATGAGGATGCTAATGAAAACAGTACCTAAGAGTAATAATATTGAAGTAAGAAGGATGGTCAATAGCAGAGTACAGTTGATCGTACAAATTTGCATCAGCAAAGCAAGTGGACAACTGCAACATAAACTTTGGAGGCCTGGAGAATTGAAGATGACAACAATACAGAAGAAAGGAAGCAATGAAAGTAAGCATGAACAACATAAGATTTGGGATCTAGGAAGATGAAGGATAGTAGTAAAGGACATATGCAACAAAGCATATGGACAAGCATCAACTTAGGATCAAAGGAGGACTTCAATTGAAGACACATGATCAGGTGATCATGAACATTTTTAACATTGGGAGTTTGATGCACGATCATTTAGCCTCCAAAATCAACCTTGTTGATTTGACCTAGAGGTCTTTACATTTACTAAGGGAGTGGTTTCCCTAAACTTCAAATTAGTGTAATTTCTCATATTTTGGTTGGATTCTAGAAGGATAGGGTTTGTTTCTTCCCTATTTGAGGTGTAAAAGATTAATTGAGAAATTAGTTGAGTTTAGGTAGATTATCCTAAGTATGGAGGAGTCGATTCCATTTGATCCTTATCAATTATAAAGTATGAGAGCGATATTATGGTTGTTAGTTGCACAATATTAAGGATTTGTTGATGAGATGGAAGTTTACCTTCCATGCTTAAAATCTTAAGCCTACCGGAAATCATAGGTGTGTACGTAGAGACAGAGTGGGAAAGAGGTAAAAGAGGTGTGTAAGAGGCCAAATAGAGGCCAACTGAATGTAAGTTAGGCTTGTTAGCGGAGAGATAGGTTGTTTGTAAATATCTATGTATTGTGTGCATATTTGAGCAATAAAAATCACTCTATTTCGAGTGTTTGATTGGATGGATTTATTAATCCTCGATCAATTCATGTAGTGTGTATGTACCTGTAATATTATTAAAGTTTGAATGATTTCATGTGGTATATCATGTAATGATATGTTGAGTAGGTTGTAGGTGTTATTAACCTTTGATAAGAAAGAACAATTCCCTTCTAAAGGATCGAGTTACATGCACAACGATCACAACAGATAAAATTAAGGAATTGAGATTAAGTTTCTTATAGAGCCAGTGAGAAAGGTCTTGTTGTAGTTGAATGAAATAGGCCATTGATTTTTAATCAACCACATAAGCTACATTAGTCATTGATCATTGATCGTAGGAAGTATCAATGATCCAAGTCATGTAAAAAGATAACGTAGAGGGGAGAATCGTGAACGCTCGATCCAGATTCATATCGATGGTCCTTGTTATAGCGGACCATAGATATCGAAGGTTATAAGTTCTTCGAGGTTGCAAAATTATCGAGAGTCTAGTGACAAAAATAATTCTAAATGTAAAATCCAAAGGTAAATCGATGGACGAGAGTGTATCAAGGTTTAGAAGGTGCAAGGAATTTAAAGGAAATGAGAACAATCCATGTCTAGAAGAGACCAAAGGTCCATATTAGATCTGGGATGAGCCACCATATCAATGGTTCTCATTAGAGTGGACTGCGGACCTCGAGAGTTTTTGGTTGATGAGAATTTTGAAAGGTCCCAATGTCCCGATGACGAAAAACGTTACACTGACGTAAGGAAATCCACTAAGGGAGTGACATGTGGTTCATACAAAAGATGGCACATGTTAAAGTATATTTGGAAAATGGTGCATGTGAAGGCCATGAAATGAGGTGACATGTCGCAGCCTAGTAAAAAGTGACACGTGGCAGGTCCATGTAAGAAATCCCAAAGCACATACTGGTAGCTATATAGCAAGGATGGGAAGATTGTGACCATTGATCACTAGAAGGATCAATGGTCCATATTATTTCAGATCTCAGGCCTCAGTGAGTTTCTATTTGTTGGAGAGTATAAAAGTTCTAACATCCCGAGACTAAGATACGTCAGGGTGACGTAAACGAATCCATACAGGAAACAACATGTGGCGAGAGTATTTTGACCATTGATCATGAAAGGATCAATGGTGATCCATTATCGAGAGGAATAGATCCAACCGTTGATAAAAAGAGGATATCTACAGCCAATTTTGAACGCATATCGACAAAGTGCCAGGAGTATATGCAAAAGGTTCTGGCGCATGGTTTTGGAAAATATAATCACCTGGTCACAACCATTGGTCGCGAGGAGTATTAGTACCAAGGATTAATTGCTTAAGGGAATAAGCACCAAGTCACCAACATTTGGTTGTGTTGACAAAAGGTCTTAGCACAAGACTAAATAAAGTTGCTTGGTTTTAAGCGCAGGGTTCTAACAGTTGGTGACAAGGAGGATAGGAGCTCAGGTTTAAGTGTTGTAGATAGATTGGTGTGAGAAAAAAGAATTAAAGACTCTGTAAACAGAGGGTTTTTTGGCCTGTATAAATAATCTGAGAGCAACTTTATCTTGAAGTTGTTGCAGGGTAAATTCATAACTATGCACCTGTGGGTAATAGGCCTGGTGGGTCTCTATCAATTGGTATTAGAGAAAGTAAATTCTCTTTGGAATTATGTAAGGGATACAAAGAAAGAGAATTGTGCAAACAGACAAAAAAAGGAATTTGATTTCCTTAATTGGATTATTGCATATTTGAGACCATTTTAACTAAGAATTAGAAGACATGTTGAAGAGACAAGATCTCAGAACATATCTTGTAGATATTGGTCATATATTTTGATGTGTTAACTCTAGTAAAAACATATTATGTTTGCAAGTAGCAACATAAGGAATGGTAGCAACCATTGCAGCTAGTAGAGTTGTAACAAAGGAAGAGGGAGCAAGGAAAGCTCTCAGGTGAAAAAGCTTGTGGAAAACCCTTGTAGCAAAGGATGTTGTAAATACTTCTAGTAGAGAATTGGAAGTGAGGAGGACAAGCAAAGTTCTTAGAAAAGTGTGAGTAGGTGCAGAAGTCAGAGAATATCATGAGTGCTTAAGAGGTTCTAAAGGAGAGAACCAGAAGAATACCATGAGGTTAGGCTCGGGTAAATATTGATGAGGTATTGAGTGAGAAGATGCAGATACTTTCTACAGAGAAGGATTGATACAACTCTCAATGAACTAGGAGAATTTCACAAGGGAAAATATGGAGATGACTATTGATGGTCATGAAAGAGGTTTAGAGAAAATAAAAAGAAAGAGGAAGGAGGATGCCAAAGCGGTTGGAATAAAGATGAACCAAGAGGAGTTTGACAGAGGATTAAATTAGGTTAAGGAAAGACTTAGTATAATTTTGAAGTTGCTACATGAAACAATGAAGACCAGAGATGGGGTTGGAATGTGAAGAAGAAGGTTAAGTGGCCTATTTTTCATTTTCATATGAATAAATTGATGCACAAGTTGAATGCTTCATTGAAGGAAGAGAAACTCAAAGTTGTTTAGTTTAGACAGATGACAATGATGGAAGAAGGAGTTCACTTTTGTGAACTAGAGAAAGGATCATTCCTTGGAGAAGATGATGATGGAGATGTTGAAGGGAGACCTCTTGAAAGTCTCATGAATTGTCAAGAAAGTTTAGAACATCATGTGGGATGATGTCAAAGGCATCAAATGATACCATGGAATATTATGTTTTTAAAGATAATGATTTGTGTGTATTTACAGGTTGTGCAAAGGATGAAGTTGGAAAACCATATGGAACTCTCATAAAGATTGTTGAAGGGAGAGATATGCTTTCTAAAGGAATAGAACATAATCATAATTCTATTATGGAGAAAGATGATATATTTTTATCTCATAAAAATAGTCATGGAGAAGACTATACACAGCTTGTAAATGAGGAAGAAGATGATGAAATTATTATGAAGTTCTCATACCAACACAAGGAGATGATGCCATATGAGACCCAAAAGTCTCATGGATTGGAAATTAATCATGTGTACATATGCAGGTTATGAAGGAAGCCACAAAAAGAGGGAAGGAATAATTTAAAGAGAAGCATTCAAATATAATGTTGAGAGATTATGATGAATAACTAAGGTTACTGGAAGAGTCGTTGATAAATCGAAGGATTGATAAAGACTGCATTACAGTGCACTCACTTGGTATTTCTTCAATATGAGCTTCACGCTCAAAATTTCTTCTTCCTTTTGTACATGCACAAATAACTGATCATTGATGTCCATATAAAAAACAATCCATCTAACAAGATATGTGGGTTCCATATGATGTACTTTCTAGTTCTGTAGGAATGTGTCTCACCTACATGGTTCATCAAATACTAAACATACTTTGGTCCCTCACACTCTAAGATTACTCTATCTCACATTCCCCTCCTTAATCAAAGATTCAATTTCTTCAACTCACCATCAAGATTAGATACGAGAACACCTACCACTCTCTGTAATGTACCCAGTCTCCCACTGAGTCTTGTTACCACCTTACACGTGCTTTGATACCATAATGTAACGTCCCTAGCCACCCCATGCTAGGCCACGTCACACAAATTAAACTTTTGTAGCACTAAGTCAACCAAATTGTAACATCCCTAGAAAAATATTGAGCAATGTTACTCTGAAATTTCATTGTGCAGATTCTACTCTAACCTAATTCCATGCAATATCACTTGAAATAATGCACTCATCCCAAGCTTGATTCACACCACACAACTTATAACAACGGAAGCAACATTCTCTTTTTAATACAACCTTAAGCAGTAGAAGTAACTCACTAATTGTGCGCACTAGCATACTAATCATGCAACATAACTGCGTGCACATCCATCTAGGCATCGTGTGCCAAAACTGATTTCATTGTGTGTGTAATCTAATTCTATGTCCGCACACACAAATTCTATCCTCTTGATGCACACGGGATACAATCCTGTGCACCCATCCACTCAATCCTCTTATTGATGAATTGTAACCAAAATCACAAGGTTAACTTAACTGGAAAGACTGTCCACATTTGTCATTTCCATGCACAACTACAAATATAGGTTATAAGCACCATACTTACATATGCAATCAATATTAAACATAATAGAGACAATTACTTATATGCAACTACACACAAGAATTAATCCATATCAAGCATAAAAAAATATGCACACAATACACAAGACAAGCACATAAAGAACACTTATCTTTCAGAAAATTCACCAATTGTGGCTTTGAATCAGACTTTCCTCCCAACCATAGACTATGTTTCTCATAAGATTTCAACAACAGGTCACCCTCGAGCTAGGGCTCAAACTCCACCAGGGAAAAAGACTTCTAGTCACACACTAAGGTATGACTCTCAACAAAACTTCTTAGTCCTAGGTTCCCGCTGCTACAACTAGTCCACAGTCCCTCATTCTCCATGCACCTATCACACCCAAGGAAGTGTGCCCCTTCTCTGCTCAACAGTGCTTCGACTTTCCCACTTCCCTTCCAAGGGTTACCAACAACATGCAAGATAGGAAGTCTTTGATCCCTGTGATTAATTCTCAACACACCAGGGAACAATTCTCAACAATACTCTCATCGGGAGAGTATGCTCACAGGTCTGAAAACCACTTCACAACATCCAATATCTCACCCAAAGAGACTAATCATGGTTTGTCAACCCATATCCTCAACATTAAATTCAGATTACAACACCATAACTCCTTACAAGCTTCTCTATGCAGATAAGGTAATAATCATATATTCCATACAATCTGACCCCCTTCTTCTCATGAGATCCTGCAACATGAATTCATCCTCCGATCAGATGGATAATAATGGAAATCCCACAAAATACACTAAGGCCATCAATATATATTGCATGTCTTCCACTTGATACTTGTCACCTTTAGAAGTAGCTTTAATCCACTTGGTGACCTATTCCCTACCCTCGAGAACTTAAGATAAAAACATATCCCATTACACTTTTCAGAAGTATTATTAAAATATTCCCCCCTTTTCCCTTATTCGGTGGAGTTGTCCCCCTATCTCTTTTCGCATGAGTCTATCTGGGCGCAGGGATGCAACATTATATTAATAATCATGATTATATTTACNGCACTTACTTAGATGTGCGCAAAACCCAAAACTAGGTGTCAGCAGCTGACCAACCTAAATGTACATACATTTACACTTGGTACCAATCGAATCACCAACCTATATGTACAATTACAAAGGGTTCTGGATCAGGGACATTACACCCTCGTACCTACCCTAGTGGTTAAATCCACAACTTGATGTTCCATCCACTCTTTGCATAAGAGGGATTCATGCTACATGATTACTAATCTATGTAGGCCTGACTCAACATGGCTTACTAAAAATTNAGGTCATTACCGCGCACTTACCCAAGTGCACGCAACATGATGCAATGTGTGCACTTACCTAGGTGCACACAACACAAAAAATGTGCACACCCTGTCTTTATAACAATTCTCCATGCACTTACTTAGATGTGCGCAACACCCAAAACTAGGTGTCAGCAGCTGACCAGCCTAAATGTACATACATTTACACTTGGTACCAATCGAATCACCAACCTATATGTACAATTACAAAGGGTTCGGGATCAGGGACATTACACCCTCGTACCTACCCTAGTGGTTAAATCCACAACTTGATGTTCCATCCACTCTTTGCATAAGAGGGATTCATGCTACATGATTACTAATCTATGTAGGCCTGACTCAACATGGCTTACTAAAAATTTGGGCAATACAACTTGTCTATGGAAAGGATTACAACTTGGAACAAAACACTTTATGGGGTGTTGGGTACAACTGATCATGCACCCCTTACAACAATATTTCGACATTTTATTTAGGTACAACAAGCATTCTATATGCTTTTATAAATGCCCAATGAGCCCATTACATTTTTCAAATACATTATTATCACCCATGTGAACAATTTTACCATGACTCTCTTCTTTATTGCAACAACTCTCTAGAAACAAATCCTATTCATTTCTTTCAAAACATTCAAATAGTAAAGAAAAAATTAATAATAGCCATGAAAAAACAACAAACATGAAAACCGAATAGCTTCTTATTCAATCTTCCTACTCAAGTTCAGGTTAAAATTCTTACTTTATTGTCACCCGTGTGACCATGATGATTCACCAGGTGGTTTTTTGCATGGATATCTACTAAGTTCATAAATTGTACCTTCAATCGACTACTTCTCCAAGGAACTTGATTGGATTTTGCAATGTCGAGCTGTCACATACTCTAATACATTGTCCATACTACTTCTCACGACTCTCATCTCCCCACTACGACCACCTTCCTACAACTCCCTGGAGAATAAAATGAGCAGATGCCATATTGCCTCAATTGATAGCGACCGACCAGGTCTATTACCCACAGGTGCAGAGTTATGAATTTATCGTGTAACAACTTCAAGCTCAATATGCTCTCAGATTCTTTATACGGGCCCAAAAATCCTTTGTTTACAGAATGTGTAATTTGTTATTCTCGCACCAGTCTATCTACAACGCTCAAACCCTGGCGCCTATCCTCCTCATGACCAACTGTTAGAACCCTGCACTTAAAACCAAACACTTTTCTTTAGTTTGGTGCTAATCCCTTTCATCAACATGACCATATGTTGGTGAATTGGTGCTTATTCCTTTAAGCACTTAAGCCTTGGTACTAATACACCTCACATCAAATGGTTGTGACCAAGTGCGTATCTTTTCCAAAACCATGTGCCAGAACCCTATCA
>SNQJ01S0008045.1:77087-91511 GCA_010110895.2 Picea sitchensis
TTTATAAACTTTTGGCGATTTTTAAGGTAAAATAATTTTATCCTATAGAATTTGGGCGAATCATTTTTAAAATAGCGAATCTCGTTTTTGGAAAAACCATGGAAAATTAGCCCATGAGCGAAATTTAGCCCCTAAAATCATCCTTGAACCCTATGCTTATACTTCTGGTACTTTTTCGATACATGTTCAACCTTGGCCATAGATATCCTCTTTTTATCAATGGTTGGATATATTCCTCTCGATAATGGATCACCATTGATCCTTTCGTGATCAACGGTCACAATACTCTCGCCATGTGTCGTTTCCTATATGGATCCATTTACATCACCCTGAAGTATCTCGGTCTCGGGACGTCGGAACTTTTATACTCTCCAACAAACAATAACTCTTTAAGGTTTGATATCCGAAATAATATGGATTGCTAATCTTGCTAGTGATCAATGGTCACAATCTTCCCATCCCTGGTGTAAAGCTAGTAGTATGCACTTTGGTCTTGCCTACGTGGACCTGCCACATGTCACTTGTTTACTAGGTTTCCATGTGTCACCTCATTTCATGGATTTCAGATGCACCATCTCCCAAATGGAATTTATCACATGTCATCTTTGGTATGGAAAAAATGTCACTCCCTCAGTGGAGTTCCTTACGTCAACGTGACATTTTTCATCATTAGGGATTCATGACCTTTTAAAATTCTCATCAACCAAAAACTCTTGAGGTCTGCGGTCTGGCATAATGAGAACCATCGATCTAGTGGCTTGTCCCAAATATAATATGGACCATTGATCTCTTCTAGACATGGATTGGTCACCTTTCCTTTAACTTCCATGCACCTTCTAAACCCTAATACATTGTTGTTTGTCGATCTACCTTTGGATTTGATGGTCATATATGTTCTCGTCCCCAGAATCTCGAGACTTTTGTAACCTCAAACGACTTATAACCTCCAATGTATGTGGTCTGCTATAACGAGGATCGTCGATCTAAATCTGGATCGAACAATCATGATTCTCCCCTCTATGTTATCTTTTGATGCGATTTGGATCATTGATCCTTCCTGTGATCAACAATCAATGGTTGTTGTAGATTCTACAGTTGATTAATAATCAATGGCCTTGTTCACTCGGATGCAACAAGAGATTTCTCATTGGCTCTATAAGGAACTGATCTTGATTCCTTAATTTTCTTTGTTGTGATCGTTGTGCCTGTAACTCAATCCTTTAGAAGTGAATTCTTCTTTCTTATCAAAGGTGAATAACACCTGCAACCTACTCAACATATCACTATAGGATATGAAGAACCACATGAAACTATTCAATCTTCAATAAGATTACATGGACATACACACTACATGAATTGACCAATGATTAATACATCCATCTAATCAAACACTCGAAATAGAGTGATTATTGTTGCTCAAATATGCACATAATACATAGGTCTTTATAGACAACCTATCTCTCCGCTAGCAAGCCTAATTTACATTCAGTTGGCCTTTGTTTGTACCTTTGGCCCATTTGGCCTCTTACACACCTCTTTTACCTCTTTCCCACTCTGTCTCTGCGTACACACCTCTGATTTATCATAGGCTTACAACTTTAAGCATGGAAGTTCAACTTCCATCTCATCAAAAAATTCCTATGATTGTGCAACTAACAACCACAATAACACTCTCGTACTTTACAATTGATAAGGATCAAATGGAATCTAATCCTCCATACTTAGGATAATCTACCTAAACTCAACTAATTTCTCAATTAATCTTTTACACCTCAAATAGGGAAAAAACAAACCCTATCCTTCTACAATCCAACTAAAATATGAGAAATTACACTAATTTGAAGTTTAGGGAACCCACTCCCTTAGTAAATGTAAATACCTCTAAATCAAATCAACAAGATTGATTTTGGAGGTGAAATTCTCCTACATCAGACTCCCAAGGTTAAAAATGTTCATGATTTCCTGATCATGTGTCTTCAATTGAAGTCCTCCTTTGATCCTCTATTGATGCATGTCCATATGCTCTGTTGCATATGTCCTTTACTACTATCCTCCATCTTCCTAGACTCCAAATCTTATGTTGTTCCTACTTACTTGCAGTGTTTCCTTGCTTCTATATTTTTTATGTCTTCAATTATGTCATCTTGGGAGTGGTTATTGTTGTCATGTTAGCACTCTGGTATCTTTTCCCTTCATCTTCTCTAGTTCTTCCAACACCTTGTCCTACACATTTATTTAATCTATAATGCAGAGTGCATTGATTTAGCCAAAGTCTTGTTTCTACACAAAATCATAGAACATTTCATATTTTCAACACTGATACCATATTAAATTTTCAGATCATAGTAAACATATTAACACTTAAAACTTAAACTTTAAACTACTAGGGATGAACATTGAAACTACTCTCAAAAAAATGAGATTTGAACACTAATTTTGCATGCACCAAACTCTGATAACATGGACTGTGAATATTGATCTAAAATCTCAATCACATCATTGTTTTATTAACTGAAAATAGGAACTGCATTGCAATAGCTCAAATCCTAAACACACTCACACACTAAATGAATAAACACCTCAAACATGTCTTGACGGAGAAAGCTAGGAAAAATACAAAAATAACCCATCCTTGTGGGTGACCAAATTAGAAAAGAAAACTCTAATCTAAATATGTGTAGGGATTAGTGCCATGTCCCATTTTTGCAATCTATCATAATCAGGTTGCCAAGTCTAATATGAAACAATAGTTCACTAATGACAAAATTACAAACTAATTTAAAATAGTAAAATCTATTATAATTTTATAGGAGTAGTTAAAATTGGGAAAAAATTAAAGGTGGGCACATGCATGAACATTCTATGTTTTTTACCTTTTTCTAGGCACTTTATCCGAACAAGTTTTGCCCAAAATCCGGCCAGAAATGTAGAAAATTGTAGATTTCAGTGGTTGAGATTACATATTCTGGGTGCTCTAGGGGTTTTTGAAGGAATTGAGTAGGTGTATGCATTCAAAAATACAATTTAAGCAATGTAAAATTGTGATTTCACCAACAATTTCATTGTTGGATTCCAGTGATAGTTGCCAGAAAGTAAAAAAATGTAGAACATTTAGACTATGCCCACATCTGTCCTACATAACTATAGCTCACCTCCCAAAGCAACTAATGTTGCACCTTCACTCTACCATGATTGTTGTGCACACATCCCAAGGTAAGGAACTATTGCACTACCATGAGTGTTGTGCACACATCCCAAGGTAAGGAACTACTGAACTAAGATATGTATATGATGTGTGTTATATCCAGTGTTTCCAACATCGCGATGTTATCATGATTTTGAGTGTGGCCAATATTTTAGTTCGATAATATGGCGAAAATACCGTCTAACAATATTATCGCGATAATATCATGAGATGACCCAAACATTTCCCAAGAATAGACAATCTCGAAAATAAAGCCGAAAACTTAGTTTTATTTTTTCATTTTGCAAACATAAAGAGGGGTTTGGAGAGCAAAGGATAAAGAGAGATTTTTTTCTTTAGCCAAGGACAAGGAGGAGAGATTTTGGAGAGAAAATGAGCCCCCCACCCCCATCCATTTCACCCACCCTAGTAATTAATGGTAATATTAAAATACCCTAGTAATTAATGGTAATATTATATTCTTAAATTAAGTAAAAGTGACATTCTCCTTTATCTCTCATTTTCATCCTTTTACTTAATTTTTTAACATTGTGACAAAAATGGTGTGTAGTTAGCATTAACAGCCTGCGAGCCAGTTATTACTATTGATTGTTTCAAGATGTTTGAGAGTGGTTCCAACCTCATTACACTTTATATGGAGAAAGTAGAATTTTAGGTTCCATTCAAAATTCAATAGACTTAATGGTTTTCATGATTTCAAGATTAGTAGTATTGCAACATTTCCACTAGATTTTATCATGTATGAGTGTATGGAACTGACATTTAATCAATAGCACCAAGACCTCTATGTACCTCTATGTTGGTGGCATTTATTATTGAATTCGTCTATCATGACCCTAGTAAAAATGTACCATTCACTCAAAAATCACTTATTAGACATGTTAAGCTTTTTGTATCTTATTTTAATGCTTAAAAGGTGACATTGATGATAAAGATCCTAATATAGGCAAAGATTTTGATGATATGTAGTTATTTGTTGTAGCATGATTTTTGTTGGACTCTAGAGGCCATTTAGAGCCTCTTTGTTGATGTATTTTGGTTCAGAGATGGATTGCATTCGATGCTATTTTGGTTATATGCACCCTTATTTGCTATATACATGAGAAACTTTGCATATTTGTGTATAATGGTTTGGATTCATATGGATGCACATAAATATATATGTTTTTTTTTTCAATATTCAAATATTTTATGTATTTTTTGGCTGGCCAGTTTTTTGGTCTAGTTTTTTTTGGTTCTGGTCAAGTTCACATTTTTTGGGTGGTCTGATTCGATTACCGGTCTAGTTCTGATAACACTGGTCAGGACATGAATTAGTGTTGATGTGTGATGTATTACATTTACTAGACATCTTATACATCTTATATATCAGATATATTTTCTTATTTATGTGGCAATGCATTTATTTGATATTGTTGTTTCTTTAGATGTTTAAAAAATTGAAAAAATTGAATATTTTTGTATTTTTTTAGTTTTACGAACATTTTCATATACTTTCCCCAATGTTGTCAATATTTTCTTTCCATACCCTCAACCATATTTTCGTTGACACAATGTAGGCAACATTGGTTATATCTATTGAAGGAGAACATGTTGCAAACAATAGGTAAATTCCTAATTTTTGAAAAAACTAGGATCTAGATATAACTAGGAAATGACTAAGTACAAATAATAATATAAAATATAATCTAATTTTAAGGTCTCTACGAAGCCACAAACCAAATTGTTGTATGATACCCCCTTGTTTGTGGGACAAGGGACCCCCTCCACACAAATATTTGACTACTAAAGTTTACAGAGGTGTACATACCCTACCCCCTCTGAATTTGAACATGTCACCTTCTAGAAGGTAACACATTTTCTTAACCATTAAACCTATTTTTTATAACTTTTAAAAATAAAATCAAAATACAAATTATATATATATATATATAATACTCATAAATAATAATTAATATAATACATCAATGATTTTACTATGGAACATTGATTATATAAACATAGATGCAAGTTCATTCTATAAGTTAATTAAATAAACATTCATTCATTTCCATCTTTTGTGCGTGATGTTTTTTATAAATTAAATAAAAATGAACCAAGAGTAAATATGACCAACAATTTATGCATTATTATTATTATTATTATTATTATTATTAAACAAAAACATATATAATTGTATTAGAAAAGAGCCTCAATTTCTCAAAAAAAAAATACAGAATTACAAACTGTCCATAGGCCAAATGTGTATCAAAACATCTTGATGTCTTTGTCCCCATGTCTATCTGAAATTTCTGATATGTGCTTCTATAATTTATGCCAAAATTCCATGGAAAGATGGCTACAAAGGAACATAGCATATACAAAACTTTGCAATACATGTAAATTAATGTAAATGCATATTTGTGTCCACCTAAATCTGTTGGTGGGGGCCTCAATTTCCTGAGCTGTTGCTCGGCTTGTGTATTCTGTCTGAACCGTTGTTGGAACCAGAGGAGCATTTTGATGTAATTGATGGACAACTTCATTTGAGGCTCTGGATTCTGTTGAGACTGCTTCGTGATTATGCATTATTATGGGGAAGATCGCGGTTGATTTACATATTAATTTTGTGGGAAGACCGTCAATGATATAAATTGATTTCTCCCAATTAGAACGACTGCCAAGATTTCATAAAGATTTCACCGTAGTTGGAATTATTTGAAGCAGTCGCAAATCCTATATTTAGGGTCTTATCATGATGAAATTTGAAGGTTGATTTTAATTTTAATTAGAAGGGTATATAATTATCCAACTTTTAAAATATGAAAAAAATATAAAAATAATTGCATTTTAAATGAAAAGTGTAAATTAATTAAATTTTTCATTAAAAAAAAGTAAAAACAAAATATTATATTAATCTTCTAAATCTTTACATTTAAAAAAATTAAACTATGGTTACATAAAAAGTTATTAAATTTTAACAATAATAGAGTACAAAAAATTAAACTATGGTTACATAAAAAGTTATTAAATTTCAATAATAATAGAGTACTCTATTTTTAGATCACTCGCACAATTAAACTATGGTTACATAAAAAGTTATTAAATTTCAACAATAATAGAGTACTCTATTTTTAGATCACTCGCACAAAAATAAAATGGAAAAAACTAGAAAAATAGATGCATAAATACCTTTTTGAGGATTAAAATAAGTAGGCATAGTTTCAATAAGATAAACTTAATTATGATAGCAAGGATAACTTTCATTTCATTTTAATGTCACATTGTTAACCTTTAACTAAATAGAACTACAAAATTGTCTTGGATGATACAATTCTCTTATGAATTTGTTTGGTGTGGTTGAAGTACTCAAGGCTGCTAAGGAAGTTGGTAAGGAGTAAGGTAATGCTCAAGGGTGAATCGCTGCTGTTTCCAGATAATTTACTCTCTTTCTCGATGGCTTTGAGAAATGGAGATTATTTCAAGTGAAAACTTGTGAAACTGGTGGGGCCTCTCTCTAGAACTGAAGTCACTTCCAAGGAATATTTTTTAATTTTCCAACATCCTGGATATGCCTATCAAGGGAAGAAATAGGTTGACTCTCAAGTCCAATACGTTTGGCATAAAAAAACTGTGTTCAAACTCCTAAAAGGAAGGTTTCCATCAATAATTAATGCAAACTAAAGGATCTATGATGCAACACAACACACCATTTTACCTATCTAACTAAATTTTGATCAAGGCTACGTATGAACAACATGGTCATGGTAACCAAAAAGAAAATACAAAATGGAAGTTTTGAACTGAGGTACAACACCATCAACATAAACCAAATTTTGGATGCAACTGGAGAAAAACAAGCATTTTGATTTTGGTCTCATTTCAAATTCCAAGACATGGATTTGGACAAATTCAGTGCAAGAAGACATGGATTCAAATGACCATTAAAAACTTAAACACAAAAGCCCACCTGTAAGGAATAATGGACAGGCAATAAGGTCAACAATTAGGTCAAGTGGCAGCATGTGCAAAAGACATCCACGACCTGAGGGAATTCCGTTTAGAATTTGGTTCAAATTGAGGGAAGGCATTTTACGATTTGGTTAAGAGTGGTAATGCTAGCGAGTTGAAAAGCCACTGAAGAGGGGAATCTGATTAAACTGCACCATATATCATTTTCAAGATTAACTACGTAGATTAAGTCATTAATATATGACCCATATCCATAAGTATTGGTCGCAACTGACCAATAATTCGCATGATTTGAATAGTCCAATTAACACTCATTGCATAGTTCACTTAGTCGTTGAACTCTATTTTATTTTTCCAAGTTTCTATAACAACTCTTCTATTTATTTTATAAAATAGATTACATATACTTTAGGAGCTTCGATCGAGTGTGGAATAAATAAGAAATATCTTGTGAGAATCGTTTATAGTTGATTTGAAAATATTTTTCCTCTATGGACTCCCAATGTTCACCAATGCCCCCTCCACAATCTATCTACACCTGCAGGCACATAGTTATATTAAACCATTGAATGGAATAAACACAAATTCAATTGTAGATTAAATACACCCTGTAAGTAGCTTTCATCTCCCTTCGTTGTCCAAAAAGAGAAACACCGGTACCAGAAATGCATATCCTAATAAGAAGCATTTGAATGACCGCGGCGACCTCTTTCGTTCAATAATGTCAGAGCTGATACACTATGCTTGTGGTTGAAAAGGGGATTACACTTAACTAACAAAAATAGAAAGCATCAAACCTGTTTTCTTTCTTGCAAAGTTAAGCGCGTTAAGGAATATTTAAGACTTCTTCCTATTCGAATATCTCGCTGTTTTTATTCCACTTCCCGGTATTATTATCACTACTATAGAAGAGAAGGAAGATTTCTCTTGCTTTCTCATTCGGCTGGCGCTTACCAATAGGGCTTCGAGACTGCATGCTTGTCCGACTGTTAAGGAATCAACACCTATATAATATAGATAGGTCATAATCACTCTATCTCCAAAAGAGACGAAGAAAAATCAAGGGACTTCATGTAACGGGTAGAAAGACCCGAACGACCCACCACATCAACATGGTTTGAATTTATTGACACTAGGTTTCTCAAGTTAATGGATGACATGTTCGTTGGACCTCTGCATGGTAGAAAAGTGGTAGCTATATTGAGACATATACTCCTTCCTGTCGAGCCAAAAATAGAGTTGGAGTGATATCCAACTTTCCCTCTCTTCTCGAGAATTCTCCCTAACAACACATCTTCACAGAGACACCTAACCCTTTTCATTATGATTTGGGGGAGGGTGGCAACTTCTTATTCTAATGGGTATGGCCTGAAACTTCCAAGGAGACTATTTTTATTTTGCAAATGATTTAATGCACATTTATCATGGGCAGAGCTAATATGTCGAGGCACACGTCACTCTGTCATTGGCTACCATAGCCCTTACCTATGTTCAAATTGTTGCACCTACTTCATTCAATCCTACAGGTGTCATTTACTGAATAAGTACGGGTGATGGGCAACTTGAGCTATATCCCTTATTATGAAATTTTAACATCCACCTTTCACTTCTTTCAAAACTAGAAAAATTAAAAATGAGTTTTTCTTTTGACAAGCATATTTTCAATTACACTTCCGGGATGGGCCAAGAACCTTTTGACGGGCTATGATGGGCTCAATTTTGATCCCTGATCTCCTAACATTAAGAGACTCCACCCTTCCACCAACAGTAATCCACTATATCTATGATGTGAGGGCGTCAAGGAATCCCTTGGAATATGGTTCATTAGTGAAGGATCCCTTTTAGTATGGTTCTTGGGTGGATTTAGGGGATTCAACAAACAATTTGCACTTTGTAGTAGAGTATTTAACGTTGTATATGCTAGGATATATATCATTCGATTTAAAACATATTTAAATCAAATAGTATATATCCCAACATATACAATATTAAACTCTATGTTGCGGGGTGCATGCTGATAGCTGGTGGATACATCCCTGTGGTTTGCAGATCCACTAACTCTAAATTCTAACATGGATTACATAGGTAAATCGAAAATTAGACAAAAACTAGATTGGATGAAGTACCCAGAGATTAAAGAGGAATAGAGGACAAAATATAGAGCAACACTCTCGGTTTCAAAGTTGGGATACATTATACTTTATATGTTTTCGAATCAGATGAAGGAAATACCTATCACGATTACCAACCCGGTATGTCAAATGTAACATCCCCAATTTTAATCCTCGCAAATTATAATGTAATTTTGCAAATGTGATTTAGGCTGGTGAGATGATATGTTTTACAACAGAGAGCTTGTATAGATTAATATGGATGAGGGACAAGATATGTAAATTGTACATTGAAATTATTAATGCAAAGTAAATCATTGGCTGCAATACGAGAGGGATGGTAAAGATGGGGGGTTATGATTCCACAAAAGAGGGGGATAAACGAGGGTCCAAGGGGTTACCCATTTCTATTAATCCAATCCATTTTTTATTAATGTTTATCTCCTTAAAATAATCAAAATAAGCATTAAATAGATGTAAGAGTGGTTGGTGGGAAATGTCTTCTCAATGATTATGATAGCATGGGTTGGGTACAAAACACTTTTTGGGGAATGTGAGAGTCAAACTTTCATGAGAAGAAAATGAAATTTGAATGGGTTTTGGGGAGAGTTTTTACATGTTGATTTTGGATAGCAAGAGAGGAGTTGGGTGTTGGGAAAGAGCACCAACCATGTTTTAGCTATGAGATGGTTGTTACAAATTGATTTTTGGATAGCAAGGGAGAGTTGGGTGTTGTGAAAGAGAACCATCTCTGNTGGTGAGATGATATGTTTTACAACAGAGAGCTTGTATAGATTAATATGGATGAGGGACAAGATATGTAAATTGTACATTGAAATTATTAATGCAAAGTAAATCATTGGCTGCAATACGAGAGGGATGGTAAAGATGGGGGGTTATGATTCCACAAAAGAGGGGGATAAACGAGGGTCCAAGGGGTTACCCATTTCTATTAATCCAATCCATTTTTTATTAATGTTTATCTCCTTAAAATAATCAAAATAAGCATTAAATAGATGTAAGAGTGGTTGGTGGGAAATGTCTTCTCAATGATTATGATAGCATGGGTTGGGTACAAAACACTTTTTGGGGAATGTGAGAGTCAAACTTTCATGAGAAGAAAATGAAATTTGAATGGGTTTTGGGGAGAGTTTTTACATGTTGATTTTGGATAGCAAGAGAGGAGTTGGGTGTTGGGAAAGAGCACCAACCATGTTTTAGCTATGAGATGGTTGTTACAAATTGATTTTTGGATAGCAAGGGAGAGTTGGGTGTTGTGAAAGAGAACCATCTCTGCTGTGTATGATAACAACCATGAAAGGGATGGGTTTATGTTGAAAATTGTGTTTTCAGCCTGTAATATACATTGTAATCCTATAAGTAAGAGATTTCCTAGCCAACCATGTGCACTAGAGCCTTGGAGGGAAGTGGGAAGGCTCGAGGGATTGCATGGTAGAGAACGGGGATCCCATTCCTTGGGTTGTGCAGGTTGAGGGAAAAGAGGGGTTTTGGGTCGTTGAGTGTCGAGAGTGGAAAACCAAGAAGGCTAAACCTCTTTGTGGACTCATATCCTTAGCTCGAGGGTGGATTGATGTTGAGAGAAAATGAACAACAAGCCTATGGTTGGGAGGAAAATCCCATGTATGCAACCATTCGGTTTCTCCATTAAAAATAAGTTTTATGTTATGTTTCTATGCTAATTCTGATGTGTATATATTTAATTTGAATGTTGTGTTTGTTGTGTGCTTAATAGATGCATTTAGGTTTTTAATATGTTGTTTGATGCATATGAAATTATGGGCCTGATGCTCCTTGTTAATTTTTCTTTTTGTTAGGACGTATTAATTTGTTTCTTGTAGACGGGTATATTACATCAAATGTTGAAGAGGAATCATGGTAGGTTGTCAATTTTGATCTAAGTCATAGACTAATTGAAAAGGTACAATCTTATTTTTCTCTTGTTATTGAGACCTGTAATAAGAACTCCTTCGCCCCTACAAAAATAGCTCAAGTTGCACTTACTAGAGTTAGTGTTAGGGTTCTAAAGAATCTAATGGCAGTGGATATAAACCCAAACCCTCTCATAATTTGAAAAACAATGGATAAATAGGAGATGGAATTGGCAATGGGAATGAAGACCCCAAAAAGAATAATAAGAGGAAAAGTGATTGTGAAAATAAAGACTAAGGCCCTTGAAAAGAAAGAAAAAGTCAGTGGAAAATCCAAACACTCGTGGACACACTATCACTAATTTTTTTTTCCTAAAAGGAATGAATGATAGAATTATCAAAAGGACACCTCAAGTCAAACTTGGTGAGAATGAATTTAACATAGTATAGTAAAAAAAGGTAGTACTTCTCCAAAAGACATGGGACAATATTTCTTTAATGGGTCTGCCTTCCCAAGAACCATTTTCTGTTCCTCTCTCATGAAACTAACATAATGCCCCTTGTTTCTTCCTAATAACCTTTTTGTAGAATTTTTTATCATATTTTTTATTAAATTTTACATGATACAACACTAACCATGGTAACAATATCTCACAGTGACTATAAACTCATAACCTAAACATATGTCACTGAGCCATTTTTAAGATGTTCACCATAAGAGAAACTATTAATATAAAGGGGATCTTCCTCCCAATTAAATACCCAAATGCTTGAAGACCAAGAGAGTTAGGATTTTTGGATATGGTGTGAGGTTTGTGATTTTGTGTTATTTCCTTAGTATTAACTCATGTCATATCTTCCTAATTGTTATCCTAGTTGGAATTTGTTGGCATGAGTTGCATCATAAGGTTGTCGGGGGATTATAATGTTTGACTCGATGCTTAAAATTCATATTGCCATTTTGAAGAATGTTAACAATATTGATCTCTATAGTGATGGTACCTCCAAAGGTGCCCCATAAATTTATTTGAAGGTCTATCATGATGTAACTTTAACCTCGATCACAATATTAATAGCGATATTATATTTTATGAGTATAAATCTGCAAGCAATGTGTGTCCTACTTGAAGTTGTTATTTGTAATGTGTGTCTTGGTAGTTCCCTCAATTGTTCCTCGTTAACTCACACTATTTGCACTAATTTTCCTTTGATACCAACATTGTTCATGCATGTTTTACTTTGAAACTCACGCAACAAATTCATGTTTGTGGTACACTACTATCATGTGTAACCACATTGTCATTTCATTCCAATACGTGTGTGATTCTCCATGATCACGCAACTATCTAAACTATGACCATGTGACCCACTTTAAATTTAGTTTTTCTACAATATTTGACTTTTTTGTGAAGTTATGTAGGCATATTTCAAATTTTCCACTATTTATTGGTTGTTCTAACTATGTTGTTTATCAAGTTAATTGCTTAGAAACTACAAGAACTTCGTATATAAAAATAGAAATCCTTCATTTTGTTATGTATATCACTTCACAAGTTCTTTATTTTTTCTCATTTATTTTCACCATTTTACTTTCGTATTGTTATTTTACATTTATCACCACATGAATGCACATATTGAAGGACCTAATACCTATCCCCAATCAAATTATTCTATTCACCTTGTGCTTCTAAAAGTGATATAGGTGATTTAGAATGATTGTGATAGTAAGATAACTCCTTCAACACTCAAAGAAAAACAAACTTAGTTCATGATGCTAGGTCAATCCTTTTAAAAAGTACAAAATCTTAGATATGATCTATTGAATCTTACGTTGAGGAAAAAACAAGTTATAATCTAGGTTAGATAGGTGTCCAAACAAATGTCCATGGTTGCTTTTCATTGAAACATAGTTGTTTTCCTAGGTGTTTGAATTCCATTTTAATAGATGTATTTGCAAGTGTAAGGGACATACTCTCTTTTGAGTGTCAATGCTTAGGTTGGGATAACTAGTTAAATAGAGTCACTCAACTTGTTTAAGTTGTGTGTATCCCCTTAATTGTTAGAAATTAGTAATCCCTTGTCCATGATATGCAAAGAAGTATCCTAGTTACTGATTTTAGGTTTACCACAAGGTGCCTTTTGTGGGATTATCAAGGCAACATGATTTTTTCATTTCTTCATTTAACACATTTCTTTTATCCATCACCTTGAGGATCATAGAGATTTCAAAACTAGGCATTATAGTAAATGTTTAGTATTGTAGGAATTCCCTTAGGATATGTGGCCTCCCTCCTTTGTTAGCCAGACTATTTTCTCTTTCCATCTCTCCATCAAGGTGCATTGCAAATTCTCTAAACCCAATTTTGATCTCTTACACATAGAGCTCATTAATGATCCCAAAAATTTCCCCTGTTGTTCATCTCTATTCATCCATTTTTTCTCCTATATTGCCTAAAAATTTCTTTATGTAGCTAAGATATGGCCAAGACAATTAATTGATAGCCACTTAGATTGATCTAATAATTGCATTTGAATTGAAATGTTTTGGATTTATCACAAGGTATTATGATGAAATGATTTTGTGTCTTAAGAATCTAATTTGAATGTGCTAATTTAGTTTTGCGGTTTGAGTTGTTGGTATGGATTCATCTTTCTTGGTCTAAGACATGTTTTTTACATAGTTAAGTTCTCAACGCCATTGAAGGACTACCTATATCTAAATTATGCTAAGGATGGATTGAACCTTTTCTATGACAATTATTGGGTATTGAATTTGGGTTGTAAGGCATTTTTTACCCTAGCACCATGGGATCATTTCAAGATCACGTGCCACTCATTTTGTGGTTGTCAATTAATTTGGATCTAGTACGAGATGGAATGGCCCATGAAAACAACAATTATGGTCCACCTTGAGTTTGAAACTCCACAAGCCAACCAAAACTTAGGAGGGTTCTAACAGAATGTGACATCTTGATGGATTTTAGGGAATAGTTGAATAGAACAATGGGTTCCCTGGGATTCATCCCATGTGATCCAAATAATTATTTTTCATTTCAAAAGAGTGTAACAAATCTAGTAGGTTAGCTAGATTTTACTTTCAATGAGAGATATTTTGAGCTCTGGTTCCAGTTCAACATCATACCTTCAATTTGATAAATTAAATGAGATACTAGTTATCATTGATCCAAGCTAAGATTTCATATCAAGGATTGATCAATATTTCTTGGGTTAGGGCCCACTCAAAGGAGAAAAAATGATCAATACATTT
>SNQJ01S0008045.1:112068-126371 GCA_010110895.2 Picea sitchensis
GTCATGACATGTAAGGGGATAAGAAAGGGGGGATTAAGCCCAAATGAATATTATATTAATATTCCTTAAAGTATAAAGTATGGATATGAATATATCCTAAGTTTCAAAAGTGGGGAACAAGGGAGTTCCTTGAGTCTCATGTGTCATAAAAGGCACATGCCTATATAAGAGAGAGACTCNTAAGGCTCGTAAGTAGTTTCTCTAGGTGAGAAACTACTCGAAATTGTCCCCTAGTGCATTGGGAAATAGCTACAGGGCTCTGAGACTTCTTGTTTGGCCTAATGTTGAAGCCCCGAAAGGGAAGTGGGGCAACTGATAGACTGTTGAGCAGAGAAGGGGCACACTTCCTGCGGTGGGACAAGCATGTGGGGAATGAGAAACTGTAGGCTAGTTGTATCAGTTGAGAACCTTGGACTCAGAAATTCTGCAAATTATCATACCTTAGACTGGCTTATGATTTCCTATGCCCTGGTATAGTTTATCCCCAACTCAAGGGCGACCCACTGCTAAGATTATGAATAGTGTGGTCTATGGTTGGGAGGAACGTGGAAGGTCTGCTTGTAGGTGGTGTTTATTTCATGAGATAAGTGTCTTTCATGTGCTTATTTTATTTACGGTGTGTATAATTATGTGTCTTCTGCTATGGAATTTTTGTGATAATGGTGTTTATAAATTACTATTGTTATTTTGCTCAACTCTTTCCATATGTATAACATTTTAGTAATTTAATTGTGTGTTAATTCAGGTGTTGTGTTAATATTTATGCATTTATTTTCATGGGTTTTCCTGTGTATGTTGAATGCATATTTATGTTATTATTTTGTATGAATTTGTGCATTTGCAGAGTATTTTTATGATTTAAATTAGTATCAGAGTTATAAATTTTAAGTGGCACGGCCCATCAGGTGGTTGGGAATGCTACAATGTGGTATTAGAGAAATTTTGTTGAGTTGTTGGTAATGGAGACATTACACATTTTATAATGAAATAAAAATTGTGACTTTTTTTTGAAAAAGAAATGGAATTAAATAAACTATATATATTGTTATTATTAAATTCCATTTCTAACTTAATTCTAAAATTTTAAATTTATTGAAATTTATACTTAAATTTGTATTAAAGATATAAATTTCTCAATTACTAAATTACGACTGATAATTATTTATTGTCAGGCTAGGTATGGGAAAATAATCACTAACTCCATGGATGATTGTTTCATTAATGTGAGCCATACATAAATACATTAGGGAGATGACTATTGGTTTCATCTTCCAAGACCTTCAATGAATCTTGACATTCACCTATGACTCTTCATATTCCTAATTTAATATTTACAAAACTATTTACAAAATACCATAATCTCGAGGATTAGGTATCCAACATTCCGCACTTAATCCAAAGGGGTGTTTGTGAGTCCAAGAAGCATTATGCAATTTTCATTTTTTTCCCTTCCAAACACTTTGGTGAAGATGTATGTAATTTGCTCATTTGTGGAACAATGTCTGAAGTGAATAGTCTTGGACTCTACATGATATCAAATCATATGGTACTTTGTGTTGATGTTCTTGGTTTGATCATGGAATTTGGGATTATTGTCCAACCTGATTGTAGAAGTATTGTCAACCAAAAGAGGAGTAGAATTCACCCGTTTCTCCTACAAATATTCAAGTATTTTCCCGAGCCATGAAATCTCCTTTGTTACTTTTGCAACTACCACATATTCTGCCTCTATTGTGGAATTTGTTGGAACTGACTATTTGCGTGATCTCCAAGAGATAGTTGTTGATCTAAGATTCATGAGATTTCCTGAAGTTGACACACCATTTTATTTATCCCCATCAAAGTTTGAATCAAAATATCCGATCAAGTTAAAGTCAACCACCTTAGAATAATTGAGCCCAAAGTCGTGAGTTCCCTTCAAGTATTTTAGAACTCTTTATTCCACAGACCAATGTCCTTCACAAGGTTTTTGCATAAAATTGGAAAGAATCCGAACAACAAATGAAATATTTGTTTTGGTGGTGCTAAGGTAGTTAATACTTTCCACAAGTTGTATGTACTTGGTTTTATTCTCAAATTCATTCCCTTCTTTTGATGCGAGCTTCAAATTATGTTCCATTGGGGTAGAGAGAGGGTTACACTCAGCCATGCCAAATTTGTTCAACAATTATCCAATGTACTTGTTTTGGGAGATGAATATGTACTTTGGATTTTGAGTCATTTCAATGCCCAAATAGTAGTGAAGATGTACCAAATTTGTTATTTCAAAGATTTTCTTCAGCTCTTTGTTTACGGATGAAATATAACTTTCATTGTTCCCTTGTCAACAGATCATCTACATAATACATTACAAGATATACAAAAATTTTTCCAACTTTCTTGACAAACATAGTTGTATCATCAAGATTAAAGTGCTTGAAATTCAATTTCAGAAGATGCTAAGTTAGCTTTTCATACCAGGCTTGCGGTGCTTGTTTCAGGCCATATAAGGATTTGATATGGATCACCCCTTTAAATGTGGAATCTCATCATTAAATTCATGATATGTATTTATATGAGTGAATCTATCCAAATGATCGAGTTGTCTCTCAATAGTTTTGTCATTCTTGGAGGATTCAAGAAAAAATGCATCTATGAAAATAATGAATTTCTTGTTTACTTCATCGTAAAGACAATATGAATTGGTGGTATTTGAGTACCCCAAGAAGATACACTTATGAATCCTTTCATCAAGCTTTTTTCTTTGCTTCTTAGGAATTAAGGAATAGCATGTGGAACCAAAGACCCTAAGATGCCTCACCGAAGGAATGCGGCCATATAACATTTTGTAAGGAGTATTGTTCCCAAGAGAATCAGATAGAATATTTTTTTTCACATATACTGCACGTAGAACTGTATCAATACAAAACATTAATTTCACATTTTTGAAAAACATCATGGAATGAACCATATTTAAGAGAGCATGGTTCATTCTTTCAACTACACCATTCTGTTGAGGATTAAATGGAATCGTGGTTTGATGTTGAATGCCATGTTTGTGAAGATAGTTTTCAAATTAATTAGATGTATATTCTTTTCCATTATCAGTACAAAGAAATATAATATATGAGTGTGCTTCATTTTGGATCCATACATGAAATTTTTTAAAAGTTTCAAAAGGCTGTGATTTTTCTTTCAACAAGTACACCCAACACATCCTAGTGTAATCATCAGTGAAATGCATGATATATTTATTTCCATTAGCAGATGGAATATGCGTAGGGCCACATAAATCATAATGTATTAGTCCAAGTTTTCTACATATTCTGGAAGTATAATCATGAAATGGTTGTTTTTCTATGTTTTCCAAGGATACAAGCATCACATCGCACCAAATTCCTAGGAATAGTAGTCAAACCAGAAACACCATTACTTTTCAACAAACGAAGGTTGTCATAATTAATGTGACCAAATCTAGCATGCCACAAGAGAGTAGATGGGAATGTACCTTCGTCATGGTGAGAGAGGTATGCATAATTTTGTGCAAGAGTAGATGTTCCTTTCAACTTCAACAATATTCTATCCTCCACTCTTGTCACAATGACCATGTTGCTAGAATCCTTCTTTATTTCAAATTTTCCATCAAATATATGAATAGAGTGGCATTGGTGTCGAATGTGAACAAGAGACAACAAGTTCCTTCGTAGATCAATAAGATAGTACACATCATGTCGACGAAAATATGAGAGTCCAAGCAATTTAAGCTTAAGGGTGTCAATTCTTGAAGGTTTGAGACTTGATTTATTTGCAAAATAGACTATACCATTTATATTTTCATTGAAATATTCAAAGAAATATCTCTGGAAGGTCATGTCGCATTGTAGTTTCCCTGATCTAGAGCCCTTTGTAATTGTACATATAGGCTGGTGAGCCGAATTGGTACTAAGTGTAAATGTAATGAACATTTAGGCTGGTGAGCCAAGGACACCTGGTTTTGGTGTTGTGTGCATCAGAGTAAGTGTGCGAAGAAGTGTTAACAAAGACAAGGTGTGCACATTTTGTGTGTTGCACACACCTGGGAAAGTGTGTAGATTTCATTGTGTTGCAGGCACTTGGGTTAGTGTGTGGGAATGAATGTATATGTTTTGAGGTAGGGAAGCCTGTATGATTATGAGGTCGGTGAGCCTGAGCATAGATAGGCCAATGTACCTATCCATGTAAATACAATCATGAATATCAATATTATATTACATTGTTGCGTGCTGTCTGACTCAGACTGAAAAGAGATGGGGGGGCTACTCCACCAGAAAATGGAAAGGGGGTGATTTGTAAGTCTTAGGGAATATTTTATAATATTTCCATGAAAAGTGTAATGTTAGATATATTATTATTTTACCCTGAGTTCCCAAGGATAGGGAACAAGTCACCAAGTGGCTTAAAGCTACTTTTGGAGGTGACAAATGTCAAGCGAAAGGCATGCAATATATATTGTTGGCCTAAGTATATTTTGGGAAAATTATGATTATTATTCATGTTGCAAGCTTTGGTGAGTAGAAAGGGGTCAGATTGTATAGAAAATTTGATTATTACCTTATCTTCCAAAGAAGCTTGTAGGGATTTGTGCAGGATGTATCTAGAGTTTCATTTGTCGAAGAGTGGGGTTTGTAGACTGTGAGAAGTCTCTTTGGGTGAGAGACTGGTTGTTGTGGGATGGTTTCCAGACCTGTGAGAATATTCTCTAGGTGAGAGTATTGATGAGAATTGTTTCTTGGTGCATTGGGCACTAGTCATAGGGCTCATATACTTCCTATTTGGCCTATTGTTGGTAACCAAGGAAAGGGGTGTGGGGCATCTGAGGGACTAGTGAGAATAGAAGGGGCACACATCCTTAGGTCTGACAGGTGTGTGGGGAATGGGGGATTGTAGACTAGTTGTAGCAGTGGGCACTTATGACTAAGCAATTATGTTGAGTTTCAGAGCATAGCTTGTCCCTAGGACCCTGTTTTCCCTGGTGGAGTTGATTCCTATATCAGGGGTGACTTGTTGTTGAAATACTATGAGAAACTGTGTATATGGTTGGGAGGACCATCTGAGTCAAGGCCCTAGTTGGTGATTTTCATAAAAGATAAGTGTTCTTTATGTGTTTGTCTTATATATTGTGTGTTTGTTTATCTATGTTTGATATGAGTTAAATTCTTGTATTTCATTGCTTATAAGTATTTGTTGTTACCATGTTTAATGTTGCTTTCACATGTGAGTATGATGCATATAATATGTATTGTAGATATGGATGGATACAACTAACATGGTTAGTTTAGCTTGTTATGTCAACCTAGTGATGTTGGTTATGAGCCGACAAGGAGAGGATTGAGTGGTTGATTGCGCAATGTGGTAACCTGTGTATACTATTAAGTTGGAATTTGGGGATGTGTGGTCAAAGAACTAAGTTCCAGGCGCAGATAAATCTAATTTGACACATGACACTTAGATGGTGGTGCGCAGGGTTGTGTTGTTGGAACAATATTATAGTGCACACAATTGGTGCGTGTATATTTGAATTATTTCCATTGCTTAAGGTGATATTGAAAGAAATTTTTGCTTCTGTTGTTATAAGTTGTGTGGTGTGACTCAAGCTTTAGTAGAGTGCGTTGCTACAACTGATATTGCACGGATTGAATTTAATGTAGACCCCGCACAGTGTACTCCTACTGTAACATAGTTAGTGGTATGTTGATATTTTTACAGTTTGGTTGTTCAAAACATAAATAAGGTGGTAACGAGAATCAATGGGAGTCTGGGTAGTTACAAAATTTTAGTTTGTATGACATGGCCAACTTGGTGTGGCTGGGGACATTACATTCTGGTATCATAGTGACTAGTTCAACACTAGATTTGTATGGGCCAAAGACTTGCATGAATAGATGTGTACACTGAGAATTGGTATTGCACAATACATATATTAGTTTTCATAGAATACTATTGGTGAGTAGTATGTAGTGGTGATGCGGAAAAAGATAGTGATGTGTGAGTGTGTGCACTAGAGTTTTGGATGTTAAATCATCCAAGAAATTCAAGAGAGAGAATTCTGACAAAATGGTGCAAGTTTTCATGTAGTTGTTGCATGAAACCATATAACAAAACTTAATTGCTTGCACATTTTGCATAACTTTCAGGGAATGGAACAGGACAAAATCAATACAGAAGGTTAAGAACATGAAAAATGCATAGAGGACTTATATTCCTGATGATGAATTTCGAGATCTATATATGAGTTTGGGTGTCGATGGTACAAAATCCAAGGAGGAGCGCATAAACTTGATAGAAACTGTAAAAATATTGCAGAAAGATGTCTAGAGTTATAATGTTGATAATGAAAGTCTTATGAGAGCCAAGGTGCAACAAGATGAATTCAATGTCAAATTGATGCAAAGCCTAGACATAATAGTAAAGAAGATTAATAAGGAGACAAATTCGAGTAGACAAAGAAGTAGCAGGTCTCATGATGAGAACATGAGAGAATAAAGAAGTGTCGGTAAGTATTCATTCACGAAAGAGCACAGTAGCTCAAGTTCATCCCGTGTCAGAAAACATAAGAGAAGGACTCAGGTGGACGAGCTACAGAGAGAAATTAATAAAATAAAGCCTCCTACCTTTGATGGTGAGCACAAGAAGGACGAATATGCATAGACATGGTTGTTGGGTATGAATAAGTACTTCCAGTTGCATAACTATTCTGCATAGGCAGAAGGGAGAATTGTTATCTATCAGTTAAAAGGAAATGCATCAATGTGGTGGGATCAATATGTGCAAGTGCAACATATTGATGAGAAGAAAGTGACTTGGAGGGAGTTCAAAATATATTTCCAAAAGAAATACTTAAGCAAGCGTTACTATGACAAGAAAATGAAGGAGTTCTTCGAACTCAAGCTTGGGAATATGACAATTGATGAGTAGGAAATAATATTTTTGGAATTGTTGAACTATGTGCCTTTATCAAGGATGGAAAAGTGAGGATTCATAGATATTTGAGTGGGTTTCCCTCATTTATTGATGACAAGATACAGTATGATGACCCTAAAACATTGGAAGAGACCATAAGGCGCGCTAAGTGTCTTTATGAGAAGCAAAGGGGAAAACCGACTTTCCAAAAGGATTGGGAAGATAAGATGAAAAGTAAGGTGGAACAGAGGAAGAATGGAGCTAAGCCATTGTTTATCAGAAATACGGCGCAAGGAAAAACGACTCTTCAGAATTCTAGAATATCGAAAGTAGTGGGACAAAATTCATGGGTACAACCTATGCAGTGTTGGGATTGTGGCGGAAATCATATGCATGCATATTTCCCTCAAAGAGGTGATAAATAGAGGATTGAGCACAATGTACAACAAGATGCGATAGTGGAAGACATGGGTAGAAATGTGCCAAGTTTTTATTCCGCGTCGGATAACAAGCAGGCTGCGTTATAGTCACATATGATCGAGGTAGAAGGTAATATTAATGACCAACCCATTGCTATTTTAATAAACTCAAGATCTAGTCATAGTTATCTAGATCTTAAGATGGTGGAAAGATTCCATTTGCCGAGAAGAAAGCTTGAGAAATCTTGGTTGGTGTAGTTAGCTACAGGAGAAAAATGGAAGATCAATGATATGGTTAAGGCATGTCCATTGGAGATGAATGGACTGCACACAAAGGATGATTTGAATATCATACCATTGGGCTCGTATGATTGCCTCATTGGTATGGCTTGGTTGGACGAGCACCATGTTGTATTGGATTGTTATAAGAAGGAATTTTCTTTCCTAGATGAGCAAGGAAATTTGAGATGAGTTCAAGGAATTCCATGAGCTATGAATATCATATAAGTTTCGACTTCACAGTTGAAGAAAATTTATCGAAAAGGGTGCCAAGTATTCGCAGCGCACATGGAAGATGCAACTAAGGATAAAGTGTTGAGTGCGGAAGACTATGCAGTACTGAAAGAGTTTGAGGATTCCTTTAAATAAATAGCAGGATTGCCTCCAAAAAGAGATATTGAATTCTCTATTAATCTGATGTTGAGAGAAGCACATGTATCCAATACTCCTTACAGGATGAGTACGCCAGAAATGAAGGAGTTGCAGATGCAACTTGAAGAACTTCTGAAGAAAGGGTATATACACCCAAGTGTGTCGCCTTGGGGTGCACCAGTTTTGTTCGTGAAGAAGAAGGATGGTACATTGAGACTTTGTATCGACTTCAGGAAGTTGAAAAAGGTAACAATGAAGATTAAGTATCCTTTTCTAAGGATATATGACTTATTTGATCAGCTAAGGGGCGCAAGGATATTTTCCAAGGTAGATCTTATCACCAAGTAAGAATAAAAGAGGAAGACATTAGTAAGACTGCCTTCAAAACAAGGTATGGCCATTATGAGTTTACAATGGTGCATTTCGGGTTGTCAAATGCACCGGTTGTCTTCATGTGTTTAATGAATGGAGTTTTTAGAAGTTACTTGGATTTAAGTTTTTCATTGTATTTTTGGATGAAATTCTTATTTACTTAAAGTATGTGGAATAGCATGAGCATCACTTGAGGATGGTGTTGCAGGTGTTGAGGGATCATCAACTTTATGAAAATTTGAGCAAGTGTTCATTTTATCATCGACGAATTCATTATTTGGGTCATATTATTTCATAATAAGGAATAGTTGTGGACCCAACGAAGATAAAATCCATCGAGGAATGGAAAACACCAATAAATGTTGTAGAAGTTAGATCATTTATGGGATTGGCGGTCTACTACAAAAGGTTTATAAAAGGATTCTCACAGATTGTGCATTCGATTACATCCTTGCAGAAGAAAGGTGCACAATTTGAATGGACTCCAGATTGCGTAAGGAGTTTTCAGTGCTTAAAGTGTTTGTTAACAAGTGCGCCAATTATAATAATTGTTGATCCAGATGCAGACTTCATTGTGTGCATAGATGCATGCAAGGAAGGACTCGGTGGAGTCATATGTCAGAATGGGCATGTGGTGTGCTACGAATCAAGGAAGTTGAAAGAGCATGAAAAGATCTATGCTATGCATGATTTAGAGTTGGAAGCTATATTGCATGCCTTAAATATGTGGTGACATTATCTCATGGGAAAGAGATTTGAGTTGAGAATAGACCATTATGGTCTAAATTATTTTTTTGAACAACCAAGTTTGAATGTCATACAAAGCAGGTGGTTAGAGTTCCTCAATGAGTATGACTTTGACATAAAGAATATCAGAGGAAAAGAGAACAAAGTGGTTGATGCACTTAGTAGGAGGGTGCATGAAATCTATGCTACAACCATTAGTATGTACCAGACATATTTGTGTGACAGAATTTTGGAATTTTCCAAATCAAATCTTCACTATATGGATATAAGTGCAACTTTACAACAAGCTTTGTCACAACCAAATTTTGAAGGTTATGAGTTAAGAGAGGATGAGATCCTCATGTACAGATGCAGAGTCTATGTGCCAAACGATCAAGATTTGAAGAGTCTGATTTTGTCAGAGATGCATAAGGTTCATTATGCAAGACATCCATGTTACTAGAAGACCATTTTTGTGGTCAAGAAGAAATACTTTTGGCCCGGTCTAAAAAGGAAGTTGCATATTTTATTGTGAGATGTCTCAAATTTCAGAAGTTCAAGTCCGAGCACAAACATTTGGCTTGTCTATTGCAGCCTTTTCCCATTCCTAAGTGGAAGTAGGAAGTTATGACTATGGATTTCATAACTAAGTTTCCTAGGATTGTTAAGCAACATGATTCGATTATGGTGGTGGTGGACAAGCTTACTAAAGCTTCCCATTTTATTCCAGTGAAGTCAGCACACAAGGCGGTCGACATTGCTGAGATATACATGCATGAAGTTTCTAAGTTGCATGGTTTTCCTTAGACAATTGTATCTAACAGAGATTTCAATTTCACCTCGAACTTTTGGAAAGGGTTATTCAAGGGATTTGAAGCAAGTCTGAATTTCAACATAGCATATCACCATAAGATGGATGGTCATACTGAGAGGGTAAATCGAGTGATTGAAGACATGTTGATAATGTATGTGATGGAAAATCCATTTGAGTGGGAAGACTACCTTCATTTGGTAGAGTTTGCTTACAACAATGGGTATCAGGCATCCTTAAAGATGAGCTCGTTTGAAGCACTTTATGGTAGAAATGCAACATGCCTGTAAGTTGGGATAACCTAGCAGACCACACAATAGTTGGGCCATATTTTCTCTAGGAAATGGAGGAGTAGATAGTAAAGATAAGGCAGAACTTAAATGTTGCCCAAGACATGAACAAAAGTTGTACAAATAAAGGCAGAACCCATAGGGAATTTGGAGTGGGTGACCATGTGTTTCTAAAAGTGAAGGTTAGGTACAGTTCCCTGAATTTGGGAAAGTTTTCTAAATGTCGTAGTCTAAACGTTCTATGAAACGATTATTTTACGACGATATTTTCTGGGGACATTTGTCCAAAATATGGTGAGAAATTGTTATATCCACAAAATTGAGAGATTATTTCTGTATAATTCGAGTGTACCAAGGGTTTTTCACCATGTTGAATCCATTTCTACATTCATAAATGGATTTTAAACAATAAAAAATAGTTATTTACTGCAAATGTATATCGTTGAATTCCGACGAAGAAAGTCATTTCGTAGAACAGTTAGACAACGTCGTTCTAAATTAGCAGCATGTTATTGTGGACCATTTGAAATCCTTGAAAGGATTGGTCATTCCACTCATATGCTTGCATTTCCTGCATCCTTATGCATTCATAATGTTTTCCATGTGTCATTGCTTAAGAAATATGTACTTGATGCTAATCATGTCATTGATTGGAATGTGATTCAGGTGGAGCCAAAAGGTGGATTTCGAGTGCAACCGGTTTGCATATTGGATCGAAAGGTCAAGCAGCTCCAAAATTGAGTCATGGAGCTGGTAAAGGTCCAATGGACCTAGTACGGTCCTGAGGATGCAACCTGGGAACACGAGGATGCTATGTGAGCATAGTATCCTCATATTTTTTATGATGTTTGAAAATTTTGTATATATATACAATGCACTGAGGACAATGCATAAATAAGGGGGATGATATTCTAGTGTCCCCGATCCGGAACCCCTTGTAATTTTACATATAGGCTGGTGAGCCAAATTGGTACTAAGTGTAAATGTAATGAACATTTAGGCTGATGAGCCACGGAGACCCGGTTTTGGTGTTGCGCGCATCAGAGTAAGTGCGCGGAGAAGTGTTAACAAAGACAAGGTGTACACATTTTGTTGATTGCACGCACCTGGGCAAGTGCACACATTGGACTGTGTTGTGGGAAGTTGGGTTAGTGTGTGGGAATGAATGTTATGTTTTAAGGTGAGGAATCATGTATGATTATGAGGCCGGTGAGCCTGAGAAAAGATAGGTTAGTGCGCCTATCTATGTAAATACAATCATGAATATTAATATTATATTGCATCACTGTGTGCTGACTAAATTAGATGGAAAAGAGATGTGGGGGGATACTCCACCGGAAAAAGGAAAGGAGGTGAGTCATAAGTCTTAGGGAATATTTTATAATATTTCTAAGAAAAGTGTAATGTCATATATATTATTATTTTATCTTAAGTTCCCAAGGATAGGGAAAGGGTCACCAAGTGTCTTAAAGTTGTTTTTGGAGGTGACAAGTGTCAAGCAGAAGGAATGCAATATATATTGTTGACCTTAGTGCATTTTGGGAAAATTATGATTATTATTTATGTTGCAAGCTTTGGTGAGCAGAAAGGGGTCAGACTGTATAAAGAATCTAATTATTACCTTATTTGTCAGAGAATATTGTAGGGATTTGTGGGGGTTATATCTATAGTTTCATTTTTCAAAGAGTGGGGTTGGCAGACCTTGAGCAGTCTCTCTATGTGAGAGACTGGCTTTCGTGAAATGGTTTTCAGACCTGTGAGAATATTCTTCAGGTGAGAGTATTGATGAGAATCATTTACGGGTGTGTTGGGCACTAGTCATAGGGATCATTTACTTCATGTCTGATGGTAACCCTGGAAAGGGGAGTGGGGCAACTGAGGGACTGGTGAGAAGAGAAGGGGCACACTTCCTTGGATGTGACAAGTGCATGGGGAATGAGGGAATCTAGACTAGTTGCAACAGTGGGCACTTAGGATTGAGAAATTTTGTTGAGTTTCAGAGCATAGCTTGTCGTAGGACCCTTTTTTCCCTGGTGGAGTTGAGCCCTAGCTCGGGTGTGACCTGTTGTTGAAAGCTTATGAGAAACAATGTCTATGGCTAGGAGGAACGTCTGAGTCAAGAATGCAGTTGGTGATTTTCATAAAAGACAAGTGTTCTTTATGTGCTTGTCTTATCTATTGTGTTCTTGTTTATCTATGTTTGATATGAGTTAAATTCTTGTATGTCGTTTCTTACAAGTATTTGTTGTTACCATGTTTAATGTTGTTTGCACCTATGAGTATGGTGCATATATCATGTATTGTAGATATGCATGGATACAAATAACATGGTTATTTTAGCTTTCTATGTCAACTTGGTGATGTTGGGTATGAGCCGACAAGGAGAGGATTGAGTGGCCGAGTGAGCAGGGTGGTAACCTGTGTATACTATTAAGTTGGAATTTGGGGATGTGCGGTCAGAGAATTAAGTTCCACGCGAAGAGAAATCTGAGTTGACACATGACACTTAGATGGTGGTGCACCAGGTTGTGTTTTTGGAACAGTGTGATAGTGCACGCAATTGGTGCACGTATATTTGAATTATTTATGTTGCTTAAGGTGGTATTGAAAGAAATTGTTGCTTCCATTGTTATAGGTTGTGTGGTGTGACTCAGGCTTTGGTCGAGCGCTTTGCTACAAGTGGTATTGCACATATTGAATTTAAATTAGACTCTATGCAATGTACTCCTACTGTAACATAGTCAGTGGTATGTTGGGATTGTCACAACTTGGTAGTTCAAAGCATAAATAAGGTGGTAATGAGACTGAGTGGGAGTCTGGGTATGTTACAAAATTTTAGGTTGTGTGACATGGCCGACATGGAGTGGATGGGGACGTTATAAGCATGTTGTACATGTACCAAGTAGTCATCCATGTCTCCAAGAAGCAAATGAAGTGTTAAAAAAATCTTCAATTACTCCAATATTTCAATGGACAACAATATAATGAGTAGATTCATGTGCTTTACCTTTCGTCAGATTTGATGTTTTACCTTTATCTTATTTCTGATTATGTTTGTCTTTGACCTTCTCCCATGATATTCTACATGTATTTAATTCATGTGACCCATTCCTTATGCAACGGTCATAATGAATATTATATCTCTCACCTTGGTTATGCCTACCCACCCTACCTTTGAAATTATTTCTTTCATGAAATGAAACTAACTACCATGAGCAAGAAAAATGCAGATGCATGAGAAAGAAAGATGACCTACCTACTTACCTTGGGCTCATGGCCCTGAAGAGTCAAGTCTTGTATATGTCAAGTGAAGTCGTTGTTTGATGTATAGGTTGACCCGGGTTCTACCTTAATTCTCCAACAAAACCCTTTTCACTATCAGGCCTTCTGGTAAACCAGAAGGCTACACCACACAAATAATGCACAACACAGTCTCACCTAAGATGGTTTATGGGTGATTGGATGACGCATGTTTCTGCAGTCATGGAAGGGATTGGGGGTGTTCCTTTTACTTCTATGTGTACTTAACCATGCACTCTAACACACCATTCATCAGATATACTATTCCATTCATTCATAATATTCATTTTTCATACATATTCTAGTGCACGATGTAATTAAAATCATTCATTCATTTAACCATTTAACCATAACTGCAGAAATAACAAAATATTCAGACACATTGCAACATAGTGTTTTATGGTGGTTCACCCCCCCTAGACCTATGTCTACAAATATTTTCTTTTATTTATTCTTCTTCATCAAAATAATGTTGCGCGCATTACATCAATGATTAATGGTTAAGGGTGAGGTTGAATAGTGTCGCACCAAGCTCCACAACTTGCGACCTGACCCTCAGGTACATTAACTCCATCTGAGCTCCACAACTCTCAACAATACAAAGACTCAAGACTCGAAAAGGACTCCAAAATATACCAAAGATATGATAATACTCTCCTCTCCTGATCCAGATTGTAAGTTTTAAACCTGCGAAGTAAAGCAATGCATATATATTCTTAAGCAATACAGAAATTAATCAATGGCTCATACACAGAATACACAGAGATCTTTACCGGAAACCCTCAATCGGGAAAACCTTTCTTTTTCATTATATCG
>SNQJ01S0008046.1:0-10088 GCA_010110895.2 Picea sitchensis
AAAATGAAAATTAACATTTAATTATAATTTTTTTTTAAGTTTTTGTTTATTTTAAAATCCAACAATAATATGTAATATTTAATTTTTTTATTGAATTATAGCTAAAAAAAAATTCTCCCTCTCTATACATTAATTGAATTATAAATACAATTATTTTCTCCCTCTCATAGATGTCCACACAAAAACAATTATGTGAAATATTGAAACTTAGTTGACTAAAACCCTAAAACCCACTTGACACAATTAGGTTAGGTTCCATGACACCCAACACTTTATATTTTTATTGTCGAATTCTCCCTCATTTCGCAAATATTAATGGAAATTATTTAAAACCTACATGATTATAATCAATACTAATGTAATTTTTAATTACCTATCCTTCAATTAATTGACCACACAAATATTAATGAAATTTATTTCAGCAAACTACATGATTTACTATCCACGGTAATGGAATTTATAGGTTTAGTAATTACCTTGGGGAGGCTTTGAACATGCCTAGTTATAGATCGTTATAGATCATCACTGCTACAAAATAGTTACAAATTGTTACATATTTTTACTCCTCCATAATAGGTATAGATCGTAGGTGTTTAGCTCCTCACAAATAGGGAGTGCTCGACATAACACACTACGGTGAGAGGAGTAGAATCATGAAATAGGGAAGAAAAAGATGTCCACACAAAAACAATTGTGTGAAATATTGAAACTTAGTTGACTAAAACCCTAAAACCCACTAGACACAATAACAGTTAGGTCTCCATGACACCAACACTTTATATTTTTATTGTCAAATTCTCCTTCATTTCACAAAATATTAATGGAAATTATTTTAAAACCTACATGATTATAATCAATACTAATGTAATTTTTAATTACCTATCCTTCAATTATTTGACCACACAAACATTAATGAAAATTATTTAAGCAAACTACATGAGGATTTAAGTACTATCCACTCAGAATGGAATTTATAGGTTTAGTAATTACCTTTGAGAGGCTTTGAAGATGCCTAGTTATAGATCACTATAGATCATCACTCCCACAAAATAGTTACAAATTGTTACACATTTTCACTCCAAAATAGGTATAGACTGTGAGGGTGTTTAGCTCCTCACAACAGGGGAGTGCTCGACATAACACACTACTATGAGAGTAGAATCATGAAATATGGAAGAAAAAGCAAACTAAAGTTGAAATGTAATGGGAAATTTGTGCCTTTTCTTTCTCACCTATAGTTCTTAAAACTTCTCCATTTTGTACTTTAGTTTTCCAACAATAATCTTTCTTGTGTTTTTTATCTTTTCAATGGTAAATTCTCTATTTTTTCCACTTAACTGTTAATAGAGTTGTTTTGGTTTGGAGAGTAATGGGATCGACACATAATGGTTGTGGAAAATATGTATGAAATTGAATTCAAAATTCAAAGATACCATTGACATGAATTCTCATGGAAGTGGTGGATGGAATGTCAATGTCAATATTGTTCTCATGGGTTATTTTGAATCCCTACCCTTCCACAAGGAGTAGTCTAATGTGTTTTTCACTCTACTTAAAGGTGTTGACTCTTAGGATTTGACTATATGTGGTAGATTGAGATATATGCTATATATGTGTATTATGATGTGCATGTTTGATTTAAATTGTTGGTTTATATATGTCTATTATGATGTGCATGTTTGCTTTAAATTGTTGGTTTATAGTGGTCTTTAAAAAAATTAGTCATCTCTAAATTGGATGCAAAGTGAATGTGCCATGTATACACTACCCATTTTTGACACTTTGTTGAAAATTGAATACAAAATGACCCCAATACTTTTCCAATCTACACTTATTTTATGATGAATGTCTCCTCTATCCATTCAATATCTTCTTAAAGGTGGAAAAACCTATCATAAATTAGTTTTCATTCAGATCTTTTTCACTAAGTCATATTTCAATGTGTGAGGGAGTATTCTAGGCACTCAATGCACCTATGAGGAAACAATTAGTAAAATTATCATTTTTTCTCTAAACTTGTCTATAAGACTTATGGTGACCATAAGGTATATATATTATTATTATATGAAGATAAAATCCAAACTTGTGTGCATGGATTTCAGGTGTGTCGCCTTGATTTCACTACTTAATTTTCCATTCCCAAGATGTAATACGATGTTTAGATTTCAGCATGAAAAATAAAAACTATGTGATGCAATTGTTCATGCTACTTGATTATGATATTTCATTTTTAGATTTCAGCATGAAAAATAAAACTATGTATCGCATGCTACTCTTTATTATGATATTTCATTGTTAGATGTAGCCCAAATTCACTATGATATGATTTTAAAACGTATTCTCCAATTTTTTTTAGCATCAATCCTCTACTCAAATTCCACTAGGCCTTTATCACTCGTTAACGTGCTACATAGCTCTACATAAAATAACATATTTCTCAATGTGTGGATATTCTCTCAACTAGACTTTTGATGTCACCTATGAAAATCAATGTGAATATAAACACAAGGCATGAAGGCATGCCAAATTTTGAAATGACAATATAATTCAACTATTTGTAGAGTGATCATGAGCCTAAACATTCACATGCATAAAAAATTATATGTAAGAAAAATGGAATTAATATGGAATAATTTTTTACCTAAACTTCATAAATAATCTTTGATGAAAAATTAGGATTAAGTTCTATGCAATAAATTAAGATTGGAGCATGATTAAAAAACATAAAATTCTTCATGCAATTACGGGGTAAGAGTGATCATCATTATATTCAAAATAATCATCAATGGAACTCTAGGATATCTTTAATTTAAAATAAATCAAGATTTCATTTTGATAATCTAGATTAAAACCAAATTAAAAATAAAAGTAGGGTCCCCAACTCTACCAACTTGGGGTTGGTTAAGGCCTCAACAATTTCCTTCCTAAGATCATGCATGTATGGTATGAGATGGGCTAGTTGGTTCTCTACTCAAGGTAAAACGAGGTCCACTCCAATATTAAATAAGTTGTTGCACATGTTTCATTTCAACCAAAACCTTTTGAAAATGCACAATGATCTAAAAAAACATGTTGGAACCTATTAAATTCCCACCATACCATGAAAGTACTTGTGAAGCAACAAATTTATTGAAAGGTGATGCAGGAGAATTGTATAAAGCCAAAGACACGCGCCTAACCAAAAGAGAGACGCTTGACGATAGATAACTTGAGCACGCTTTTATGAAAACGATCAAATTCAACATTAATGTAATGGATAGAAGTAAAGTGCAGTTGCATTTATATCCGCAGATCTAAACTTATTTTGGAGCCGCATATCTCTAACCGGATGTACAGATACTATGTTTGTTTAATGCAAGTAGGTGGATATGAATGTTAGATTAGACGTATTTAGAAGCCGCAGGAGGGAAAACGGATTATAGACACCCTCACGCTTGTATCATTGTAACATTATTATGATCTCGTAATTCATAAGATGTAGAGATATAGAAGAGAAGAGAGAGAACAAAGAAATTTTATGCATTTTAGTTGTTGATATCTACCACTCCAATGAGCATAGGAATTAATAGAAGAAGGCTTTGATTCCAAATCTATGTGTTTGTTATGGTTGTTGGAACCACCTCGCTAAATGGTATGTCATGCAGTTTGTTTGTATTTGTATGTATTTCTTTCAATGTTATGTGTGTTTGTAGGCCCTGAACCCTGGCGTTGAATGGTTGGAATTCTCGTAGCGGAAGAATGAGTTTCAATTGTTTCTCTCTATGAGAACTCCCTAAAGAGTGTAGTGGAGGGTCCGCAAGGAGTGCTTCGACTAGAATCGAAGTTTCATCTCGCAAATTCCGAAGAGATATAGGGTTGCATCTCTTTACGCACACAAGAGTCGTAGAAGAATGAGGAGTCTGTTTTGTTAAAATTAAAGAGGGAAGATTAAGAATATCGGTGCTAGCAGTGCATGGTTTAAGACTCAATAACCAGTTATTTGGAAGTTTTCTGCGATAGGCAGTAGGATCCTTTTCAGTTTGAGTTTACAAGAGAATATCGGGATTTAACCTTTTGAAGGGGAATCGCGACAAATGGCCCAAAATCGCCTAATGTCAGGTTCGAAAGGAGAATGAGATCGGTCGTTGTGCGTAAGCCTGAGAGTGAATCGGCAAAATAAAATTCTCCATGGAGAAATCACAAAATCGCGAGGATCGAGATCCGCAGGAAAGTCGCAGGTAGAAGTCGGACGAAGCCACCACCTTCATATCAACAATCAACATGGACCGTTGATTACAAGTCAGTTTGAGTCCGTTAGACTACATGCATTCGATTCACAAGTTTGAGCGAAGCCAGCAACCGTCACTCTGAGAGTTTGGGTCACGAAAGCGGACATCAAGGATTAGATCTGGAATACTTTGTGGGAGAAGCCGTCGGTTATCTCGAGATATCGAATCTGAACAGTGCCAGTGCTGACCGACGGATCCACGGATCTTGAAAAATGGAAGGACGGAGGATGGACGGAGGAAATGGACGGAGCGGAGGAGGATGGATGGATCTGGCTGGATGGAAATGGAAGGAATGGAGGAAGATGGAGCCCGGACCGAGAGGAAGGAATGAAGGAAGGAAAGGATGGATGGACGGAAGGAAGGATGAAGGATGGATGGATGGATGGAGGAAAGAGACGGAAATGGAATGGATGAAGGAATGGATTCGGATGGATGGAAGGAAAGGATCGACCGGATGGAAGGAATGGATGGATGGACCATGAGCTGCCGGACCCCGGACGGACGGACGGACGGATGGAAGGAAATGGATGGAAAGGATGGAATGGACGGAGCCGGATGGATGGAATGGATGGACGGATGGATGGATGGAGGAAGGCCGATGGGATGGAATGGATTGGAATGGACGATGGAATGGAATGGAGGACCGGATGGAAGGAAACGGCGGATGGAAGGATGGATGGATGGACGGATGGAGGAATGGAGGGATGGATGGAGGATGGAATGGATGGAATGGAGGGAGAAGGGGATGGAAGGACAGAATGGAATGGATGGATAATGGAATTAATGGAAAGGATGGAGGAGGAATGGACGGAGCCTGAGCCTGGTGGACATGGAAGGAATGGAATGGAGAGGATGGACTGAAAGGATGGATGGAGGATGGACAGGAAGGAAACCGGATGGACGGACAGTGGAGCGGAGAATGGACCGGACGATGGAGGAAGGAGGATGGACGGACGGAATGGACGATGGAGGAGTGGAAAGATGGATGGAGGATGGACAGGAGATGGACGGAGGATGGAGGAAGGATGGATGGAGGGTGGATGGATGGATGGAATGGAATGGATGGACATACCACGATGATTCTGGTATGCCGCAATGGCCCGCCCCTAGAGCCCTTAGTCTCCCTACTACTCACCCGGCGAGCATTGACTCCGTGGGTTATAGAGGTCTACCAATCGGGCCTACCGGGCGAAAGTGGCACCCTTGGAGCATCTGCAGTATCCCCGGGCGGGCACGCCGCATCAACAAAATTTAGAGGGCGAAAAGGGCACTCCCTTTACACGCGGCGACCCGAAGGGCACGTCAACATAAAGGTGGTTGATGGAGTCAGCCTAATTAGCCCCAAGTCTTCAGCACCCGAATAAAAACCTTAAGCATTTCCCTTAACCAATGGTCGCCTAGCTTAGAATCTAAACCCTAAGCCTAAGACCTCGAAACCGAATTTCGGTGGTCTTAACAACCATAAATCAAAAGTAGAAGAGAAAACAAAAACCTCGACCATCACCCTTCCTTAATCCGCAGGTTCATTTTAATAAATCACCTCCACGCTCGATCTCCCAGTTGTCCATCTCCCATATACCGTTTAAGCCCACTTTACTCACCGCTATCCTCCTCAGAATCCTTTATTCATTTTTCCTTTTAAAATATTTACTTTCCCCTATATTGTTTTGCCTTCGCTTAAATCTCTCTCTTTGATCCTGAAAAACACAAATACATTAATGGTCAATTGATTGATATGCGTTTATTTATAAAAAAGGGATGAAAATATAAAATATGTATATTTTATTATATACAAACTATAAAACCAATAAGTTAAGCATTGGAAAGGGAAACAAAAAATTAAATATATAAACTAATAAAATGGAAAGTGGGGGAAATAAATAAATAATAAAAGGGGATAAATAAATAATTAAATAAAAAAAAAAAAAAAAAAAAAAAAAAAAAAAAAAAAAAAAAAAAAAAATCAAAAAGGAATATACTTAACTAATTAAACTAAAAAGAACTTGAGGAAAGTCAAAAAGGGAAAAAGAGGGGGAAACCTAAGTGAAAAGAGAATTAGGGTTTGAGGGGATAAAGGATGGGAGAAGGGAAAGAAGGGGCTTTTTGTTTTGGCCGAGATTGGATTGCTATTGCTGAAGAGGAGAGATCAATTTCCGATTTTGGTGGGAGTTGGGAAGCCTCATCACATTGTGAGTGGTAGCTCAGCCCTTGGAGGCTTACCGAGAGCCAGGGACTCTCTGTTGTGTGGCCCCTTTGCGGCTCGGGGGGCTGAGGGGGAAGAAGAGTACCCCTAGCGTTTGGCTGGGAGGTACCGGTGAGCTCATTGAGGTCGGCAAGCAGGAGCAGGAGCGGCAGGAGCAAGGAATCGTCGCGGCAAGCAAATAAGGCTAAGGTATGTTCCTGAACTAGTAGAGTAGAATGCTTAAGTGTTTTACTGCTATGATTATGGTTGTATGGTTGTGGATTTTTGTTTCTTCGTCCTTCCTACCCTGTAAGAATAAAAAAAAAGGGGGGAAAATTTGAGGGTACCTTAGAAGATTTCGTTTCTATAACAGCATGGTTTAGGGTTTTTGGTAAATGGTTGTGGTTCGGTTATTTCGTTTTTATCTGTCCATAGGAGGCTCCCCGGAGACAGGGAGCGATTTCTTGTGGGTGTTCGATTTCTACAATGGGCATTTTTCCTTTGTTAGGTCTTCTTTTGTATGGCGAGCAAATCGTCTGCTAGGGGCCCCCTTTTTTTTTGACTGTGGAAGTTGACCTTGGTCGTTCTTAGTCTTTTAGATGGGCATTTAAATCTTTTTACCGAGATCTGTAGAAACTGAGCATTTCTGAAGGCTAGGGAGTGCCTTCCTACCGATGGGCAGCGGTGGTGCCTAGTCCCGTGATCCCTAGTTTACTCACCGTCATCTGGTTCTCTTGCGTTGAGGCCGCCGACTCCAGTTCACCCTTTGCTAGTCGAATTTCCTGTCTCTCTGTGCTGCATTTTAAAAAAATGCCTAAATGGTTACTGTGTAGCGAGCCCTTACTGTTTGGTGCAGTGGAATGTCGTGCGCCCTCTTGACCTAAGATAGGTAAATTGATATTGCATGGGTTCTCCTTTCCTTTCATTGCGTGCGCAAGGATAGATATATTCGCCATGTATAGCACTGACAGGGTATCTACATTAGTAATGGCACGGACAGACAGTCCCGTCACCTTAAATAGACTATTTCGAGTCGTAGAAACCCTGTATCTAGCCATTCTTGGAACTCTTGTTATCGCCAGTCATTTCTCTCCTTTTCTATGCTTTGGACAATGCTGGGTGCGGCATGATACTACTCCGGTTACTATTGGCGACGATTTTGCCTTTGGACAACGATAAGCTTCCTCTGTCCCAGTCCTTCAAATCTGGTATAGGCTTGTCCCCATTTTACCAGCCTCCCTGAGACCTGTTATGTTGCGATCAGCAAGGGGCAAGGAAGCACTCGATATCTTCCGATGAGAGACTCTGTCGTGAAAAAGACTTTATTTTCTATATAATAATTGAGAAAAATATTTCTTCTGAAAAAGGGTTATTTACAATAGTTAAATTCATTTTTCATTTCCTGAGATGATGTTTCAAGGTCGTCGTTGCATTGCGTGTGCATGAGAAGAGTTCGAATCACATTGCGTGGCTCTGTGAGGTTTATTTACGATGATTAATTAAATGGCGGATCGTTTAACGTTTTTAAAAAAAAAAATCCTCTTGGATATTGAGTAGCCGTTCCAGGTGACGAGATAATCTTCTTGATTGCACGTAGCGTGGTTGTAACTCAACCACTGCCTTGGGGAAACCACCACCGTCTGCGCGCGTGCGTTTGCCTGCGCGTTTTTAAACACGCGCCTTCTGCCCATTTCATTTACCTAGGTCTGCCCTTCGCTGCGTGGCGAATTCCTCTTTCAGGAGCTCGAACCCCCATAACCACCGACTGTCGTCCACTCTCTTCTCCTCTTCATATTTTCCGCCCGCGAGTTATTAAGCCAGCTTCCATGACCAGGGTGCTCTTACTCGGAGTCCACGCCTCCACCCGGCAGTAAATGGTGCTTTTGTCTCATTGATTAGTTTACCTAATACTCCGTTGGCTGACAATTAATGTCTAGATGGTAGGTTATTGATGCCTGGAATGGTGACAGGTTAGACGCCTTGAGGCAGGTCGATTATCATGGGTAGTATGTTGTTCACGATCCTGGTTGTGCCAGCGATTATAGTTTAGCTGGAGTGGGGATTTAGAAAAAAAAAGGCAAATCTAGTAGGGTAAAAATAAGGCGCAGCATCCTTAATATTTATGAAGGGCAAAGTTAAGTTTGTTGGAGTTGCAGTATTAAGATTAACTACTGTAGATGTTAATACCAGCCGAATCGCAATGATCATAATATTATTAATTGACGGACAATGTAATAGCAATGTCTTTAATGGAATAGTAATGATTTTAAGGACTGATCATTTAAATGATAATAATACTATTATTTGGCGGATAATGTAATATCAATATTTTTAATGGAATAGTAATTTGGTTAATGACTGATTATTTGAATGTAACAAGTAATATTAATAAATGATTCATAATGTAATAATAACATTTGGGAATAGTAACATTTTTAATCACAGAGTACTAAAATGTATTAGTGCTATTATCATAATAATTAATAATATTATTAATTGACTGTTGATATCGGCAGAATCGCCAGGAAAGGTTAGAGTTAAATGCAATAGTAATATTTTAATGGAAGGTTACTTTTGGGTAGAGTGGCAAATATAATTCATCGTTTATAAGCAATGGTGATGCTATTCATGGGATGTTAAGGTCATGGAATTGCAACGATAGTTAGTAGCTTAATTGCAGATAGTTATATTCTTAATTGAAGGTTAATGTTGGTGAATTCAAATGATAAGTAACACGGTAACAACAATATCGATATTATTTAATTGATTGTCAAGACCTTTTTATTAAATGTGGGGCGGAAGAATTGCAATGATAAGCTATAGTTAATGCATGGGTAGTATTTTGGGGAGGTTACTTTGGTAGAAGAGCAAGGATAAATCATTGCTTAAAAGCAATAGTAATATTATTAATGGAATGTTGATGTTGATAGAATTGCCATGATAGGTAATGGTTTAATTGCAATAGGAATAGTTGTTGAAATGTAAATGTTAGTTGAAGTGACGATGGTTAATTGCAGTGTTGTTATTTTGTAAAGTTATTACAATATGGCCATGATGTTTAGTTGCAATGTTGTTGTTGGCTTAATTTAAATGTTTATGATGATGACGAAATGCGATGTCAATATTGTGTAAATGGAATTACTAGTGACGATGCTTAATTTGCATTGCTCTTATTTTGCAAGGTTACTACAATATGGTAATAATGTCAGACCGCAATGTTGTTATTGGCCTAATTGAATGTTGGGATGAGGTTGAATTGTGATGGCAATGTTGTTTAATGGAATACTAACGACGATGATTAAATTGCACTGCTTTTATTTGTAAGGTTATTAGTATGTCTGGTAATAAATGGGTAGGAAGGGCAAGTTAATGAGGAGAATGTAACATCGGGGGTTTACCTCTAGGGTGTGGATGTCGTTGCTCTTTTTGGCCTTTATTAGAATAATGCTATGCGTCGTGCTTATTGTTGTCCCTGGTCCTGTAAGTACTTGGTGGTTTGTATTGTGTAGTCTGCCGTGTCGGGCGGGATATAGACTCCTCTTGCAGCTTAGTATGTATGTCTGTATGTAATCCGGTGGAAGGAATCCGGTGCCGTATCAAGAGTCTCGGGCTGTTTAAAGGCACAGTTCCACTCTTGC
>SNQJ01S0008046.1:18032-92409 GCA_010110895.2 Picea sitchensis
AAGGAATAAGGCCCCCGCCTTATTGTGCGCCCCTTAGAATCATCGTGAGTGACTGTCGCAGTCTGCCCTCATGACATCGTGGGTCCTCTCGAACTAGGTAAACGTTAACCTATAGTTTGAGCCACGATGGGAGTGCTAGTAGGCTGTGGTAGGGATTCTTTCCACACCTCTCCCTCAACATATTTGGTATTCATGCTTGACCCCTTTACTCCACATGTGAGTCTGGTCGGCAAGCTATCGTCAGCCTCCATCATCAACAAATCATGTCAGAATATATCTATATCATATCATCTAATCATATGCGCTAATATCATAGTAAAAAAAATCAAACCACAATGGTGCACTCCCTGACTCAATCTGGAGTCCAAGGGGTTCGATCGATGCCTTTGCATCCTTGAGGTCCAAAATCCTGCACACTCAATAAAACCGAGTCAATAGCACCTATCTATGTCAAAGAAGTAAAACAACATGTCATCAACCCATAACGCCTCATAAAAAAAATCAAAAGTTTTAATATCATAATAATATAGATCACTTGCGAGCAAGTGTCCTCAAAGAATAAGTTCGCTCAATGCCCCAGAGCGAGATGTTATAGGATATAGGAAAGTGTCATAAGGTATCTACAAAACTAGTAAAAATAGAGCTTCAAATGGAAATTTATGCCTTACTAGTCAATGGATTGGATATGCTATTATGTGTTGAATGGTTAATGTAGCTATGTGCTTGTGTCAAAAATATTCAAAATAGATTCTTGAAATTTATATGGAAAGGTGAAACTTATAAACTATATGGATTTTAAAAATTAACTAACAAAATAATTACTTCACAATGAAAGAAAAATAGTAGAACAATGACCAAACTATCATGGTTTTCCTCTAGAGAGAAATATCGATGAGTGGACGGAGTTGGGGGTAGAGAGAGAGAGAGAGAGAGAGAGAGAGAGAGAGAGAGAGAGAGAGAGAGAAATAGATTCTCTGTTGGTTACCAAAATATTTCCACTAGGTTAACAATTCAGTACTTTTGGTAGCTTACCAACAAAAAGTTTGGTTAGAGGCTACACACATAGATATGTGCTAGAATAATATTGTTGTTACCTTTCCATCCCCAATAAAAAATTAACTCATGAAGAGTCCTAATCAATAGTCTTTTCATGAAAAGAAAACATGTCAAAAGTGCAGATTGGTCCTAGGTGGGGTAGATACAAAATTGTCCTCTCTCACACTTGAGCTAGACCCAATTAACATATCCAATTAAAAGTCACAACTTATTACTTGACTCAGCCTTTGAATTGTATTTTGAGAAGTCATTTATTTTGTAAAACAATTTTTATTATCAATTACTAATCTTTATTGAAATATATCTTTGTAAATTTTGATATACAAGTATATTTTCTCCACAGGTGCATGATGGAAACAAAAATATGTGGAGATCAATCATGATATTAAAGGAATTTGAGTACACAAATTAAACATTTCCTACAAATCATAAGGAATCATGCAAGAAGTCAAATAGTCAATTAGGTCAGAGTGCGACTAAGTACTAAGTTTTCTCGGGAAGTTCCACTAGGAGAGAACCAACCTAATATGGAAGTGATAGATTTACTGAACTATGCTTAATTGACTTGAAGATCACATTGATGGACAATTAATGGAAATAATGTATGCATGTTTCGAGAACATTCAACAAAAGCCTAAAAGGTTCTAAAAATGTTTATTGGTCAATTCTTTGTGCAGTATGATATATGAGTAGTTGAATGATTGAGGACTAAGTTGATCGGAGTTCTTGGTAGAATATCACTCAACGTTACCATGGAATAGATCAATCCTAATGGTTTTTTTGAGGGTGCATATATTAACCTCAATGAATTGAAAAAATGTACAAGGCATTATAAGATCAAAAGAAACATGTGTATGGTGCATCAACAATAACTATTGAGCCAATTCATTGTCATAAGGAAGTGGGCATCAAATGACATGTAGAACTTCAATTGATTGTTCAATTGGCATGTAAAGAAGAGGAACAATTGTAACCATCTCTTAGATATGGGCCATAAGAATATGAATTGATAGAGATTGAGATGTGTAAGGTAGCTAGAGAGGTAGTGGGGGGGCCCAGAGGGCCCATAGTGATAATAGTGGAGGTCATTCAATGTAAGGTGGACTAGGTTCACTATACTATTAAATAAGACCCACTATAGTAGTTAGATATAATAAATGGGTAATTAGATATAATCAATGTAAGAGGACTTCTTAGAAGGTTCTATTTCTAGAAGATTCTTTCTCTAGAATGTTCTTAGGTGATGGTAGCACTATATAAAGGAATTCAAGTAATGTAATGAGACATGAAAAGAAGTATTGTATTTGGAGCGGTATCTCAATAGGAGGATGCCCCCTCGAAGGGGAAAGTGAACAGGAGAGGATCCCTTCTATAATAGGATCCATTGTATGGTGTTTCCCTACCCCAAGGGTTTGATGATTTTTTTTCGGAGAAGAAAAAAGAGGGCCGCAACATTCTATAACTTTTAAGTATATTTCTATGAAAAATTTGCAGAACCAGGTTGTAGATCTGAGTTCCTCTAAAAAAAACACCCAAGTTGAAAAACAAAAACTGTCCGAAATGGAGTCCTAATTATGTAGCATTTGGAGGCCTAATTTGCCCAAATAAATTACATATTTGAGTTCCTCTTACAATTTCACCCAATTTCAAAAAACAAATTAGCCGAAGTGGAGTCCGGGAAGTGAAGTTATGAGCATTTTAACTTCAGCAGTTTTTTAGGGTTTTTCCAGAAAAAACCGCAATTTTCTGCCGAAACTTATTGGTATATTTTTGGTTTTTTTTCATGACGGTTGAGGGACTGAAGAGTTCATAGGGTTCCCAGATGACTATTTCTTCTCAAAACCTCAAATAAATTCTTGAAGCATTCAAATCTCAATTGTATGACACATTGTGTAACACATTGCATGACAAATTTCATGACCTTGCAGATGACCTCAATAATAGGCTTCATAGTTCATTGGATAGCATGCATGAGAGATTTCTTATGGTAGACATCATCAGGGATTAATATAATCAAGAAATATATGCTTGGTATGATTTTGAGGACGATTGTGATGATTGATATATGGATAGTTGTCATTTCTGGGATGACAACCACTTCCATATTTTATTTGATGAATCTACTCCACCTTCTGTAGAAAACATCAATGCCCCACATCAGGACCTAGTTACCAGCATTCAGTATGCATATTCTGCAATGGTATTATTCCTTCTAGATTCTGCTATGACCATTCCACTATGTGGATGGATCTTCTTATTTGGATCCACATGATAGGTGTCAGTCTTTGGAGCATCATTTGGAGTTGGTTATTGGGTTCCAAAATATTCTTCGGGGAGTTCACATAAGCACTTGTACATGGGACCCGGGCTTACAATGGTGGTTGGACTACTTCAGCATGGTGGATTTCCTTTCTACATGGGACCTTGGTTCTTCAATCTTCTTCAGCATTATGGTCCACAATTATCCATGGGACCACAGTATATGGTTGGCCCTCAAAGCGTTGAGGACAATGCTTTCATAAAGAGGATGGAATGTAAGGTAGCTTCAGGGGGTAGTGGGGGGGCCAGGAGATTGCATGGTGGCTATTCAGTCATTCAATGTAAGGTGGACTAGGTCCACTATTATAAATGAACCCATATGAGTAGTTAGATATAATAAGTAATTAGATATAATCAATATAGAGATGACTTCTTAGAAGGTTCTAGAAGATTCCTCCCTCTAGAATGTTCTTAGGTGATGGTAGCACTATATATAAAGGGATTCAAGCTGAAATGTAATGAGACCTTGAAAAGAAAGTATTGTATTTAGGTATATCAATCTTGAGGATACCCCCCCTCGAAGAGATAAAGGTGAAAGGCAGGGAGGGATCCCTTCCATATGGATCCATTGTATGGTGTTCCTACCTCAAAGTTTGTTAATAATAAAGTGTGGTTTCTTCTATATTTCTTGTGGATCCTATTTTGTATTTAGTATTTGGTTCTTAACATACACAATGAACATAAAATGAAACATTTAAATTAATACATAGGAAAAAAATATTTAAGAGTTTGATACTTGTTTAATGCATTGTAAAGGAGAATATACAAAACATTAGTTCATTGCTAGTTAACTTTGTCACTTTTTTTCCATCAACTTTGTGAAATCAAATATGAGACAATAAATTTCTATTTTGAATTCTAAAATTACGATATATATATATATATATATATATATATATATATATATATATATATATATATATATATATATATATATATATATATATATATTATAATCAAAGTCCCAATAGTAACACTGTAAAATACATAAAGGTTAACATCCATTTTTAGGATGATAACAAAAATAAGACATTGCTCAAATTAGGACTCTAAGCCATTTGCTTTTAAGATGGATCAATTCATTACATGAAATTCAAACACCCATAAAAGCAGTTCAAAATAAAAAATTACAATTCAAACTAATAAAATAATACAAAATTCAAAATTGTGATTAAAACAAAAGTGACATACATACCAAAAGAGTGGGAGTGTGTCCTTCAACATACTATTTCCCACAAAATATATTGTAAAACATATTTTCCACCAAATATAATTTGGACATCGTAAAAACAAAAATATAATAAAAGAAACAAATAACACATATTAGCATATATACTATAACTAAAATGTATTAAATGAAATAGAAATAATAACACTTAATATGCATACCAAACATATTTAATATCTAGTTACTCTCCAATTAAGATTAGATGATTTAAACAATTTGTAAAATCTTATCTAAAATCTTACAAAACTTTAAAGAGAAAAAATTGTTTTGGTTAAAAAAATTCAGATTAGAGTTAGATAATAATCTAAAAATAAATATATAGGCCCGTGTATGAAGAAGGTTCACAAAATCTCAATAGGTCATTCTTACATTGGTACTATTCCCTTGTGGATAAAGTCCCAAATCTTTAGGTGAAATTCTCCTTACGGATAAGGTCCCAAATCATTGGTGAATTTCTCATCTCAGGTGATGTTATTATGTTCTTGGTAAAACAAATTGTGAGTTAGAGTTAGATAATAATCTGAAAGTAAATATAGAGGCGTGATGAAAATTCACAAATCTCCATATTAGAAGTCATTCTTCAATGAAATACTTATCTCCTTGTGGATAAAGTCGAAAATCCTTTAGGTGAAATTCTCCTTGTGGATAGAGTCTCAAATCCTTGTGGATAATTCTCATCTGGGTGATGTTGGTAGACTCCATACACACAACATTAGGCTAAATACTCCTCGATTTATTTAAATGCTCTCTTCTTAGGTGGTCATATAATCAAGATTCTGATGTACTTCAAACTAAGACTCATAAATCTCCTTAATAAACCATTTCTTTCAAAAAACTAGCATTATTAAAAAATTCATAAATCTCCATTTTAAGAAACCATTCTTGGAAAATACTTATCTCCTTTTCTGTGATTGGAATGGATGTTCTCATATAATCTTCCATGTACATGAAGAAAATACAAATATGCACCTGTATATTAAGTCATTATTCAAAAATCATTTTAATGGCATGTATTCATATTAGATATAATGAAATGTTCCTTGAAATTATGTGAGCTACTTTGTAAATCTAATTGAATGTTGATTTTTTTGATTAGTAACAAATTTAGTTAATATTTTGAAAATACCCTATCAAGAAGAAATTCACTTCGTTGCATGTAGAAACTTCCTGAAATTTGTCCATTCTACCTATTATTGGATAAAGAAAGCAAAGAAGAGGAATGTAATGAGAAAAATTTAAGCTTTCTCTTTGATGTGGGATGATTTCTCAAATATTCTAAAATGTTCAGAAGTTCAAAATTAGATTCAGCACCATCATGATCCTAGCTTTAAATATGTTTGAATGTACATCATTTAATAAAACGATAAACTTATCTAGGGTTCTATATATTTCAAAATAATTGATCAAAGTTGAATATATGAAAGGCTAAACTAAAATTTTGAAAAAACAAAAATTGCATAAAGTCAAGAACTTACATTTATTAATCATCCTGAATGGATTCATCTTGAATGGACACATCCTTCTCAAGTATGGGTGTTTCCTCCACTTCCTCCTCAATCTCAATCTCTCTCCCAAACACACTCTCATGTACTCTTTTCTCCACATTAGCCTATATCACATTTCAAATTTGAAAACTTGAAAATTACATTACATAACACATTAAATTTAAGTAATTACATGTAAACTCCCACTCTCTCAAACTCTCCCAATGAGAATTAATTACAAACGTGCCCAAATAGTGGGAGATGGAATAGAGATGTGAACAACACAACTAAGAGCTAAATCTAGGATTCAATGTGTTTAATTAGCTTCTACAAAGGTATAAATGTTGTTGATGTCTTATTCAAAATAGTGGAGATTGAACATGTTAGAAAACACATACCTCATTCAACCCATCAAAATTTAAAACTATGGAATCTACGCTCACAGGATTCATTTAACATATCTCAGAGTTACATTCAATGTTAAGAACAACTCAGATTATTATTTCTATAGATATAATGATTTCTAAATATGGAATTAGAAGTAAACTATCATAAAATACGTCAAAAAATTTCTAACTAGAATACATACCAATCTGATGTTCGGGTCATCATTTTTGAATGACCTTCTTCCAACCATCCCGACAAAATTTTGCATACTCAAAACATCTTATGTTGACATTGTATCTAACTCTTTGTTTGTTTTATAAACAAATGTGGCTCAGGAATTGATTTCTTCTCTCTGACGTTTCATGCCAACATCAGCACCATAAAAGATAGCTTTAGGATTTTCCTGATTGCATTTTCTAGCCTCTTTGCCAACTCTGATGTAGCCTACAACTTTGAAAGTGATGCAAATTCCCCTGTTGGGAAAGTTACTAAAGGTTGTGGAAGCCTCGACAATAGGCGCCTTGATACCCCTTTTGTAATACCACCCCTCCCTTAAGACATCACTCTGATCAACGGTGATTTTTTTTTTGTTAAGGTGTGTGCGTATGCGGAAGAACACCCTACGACTCTCGTCAACACTTTCGAAGACCATCATGATGCAAGTAAGATAGAACCTGTCCAGGCGACCGACATATCATAGCGGCTGAAGCAAGCGCTTGAGCGGAGGCCGAAACCTTAAGAGGCTAGGAGGCCGGACACCACACACGGGTTTGGAAGCCGCGGTCGCATCCGCAGGAATGAAGGAATCGTCGGTAAAAGTGTGATGGTGGAGCTGTGCCTTTTACGTAGCCGAAGGACTACGTCTGACTCGATAATGGCCATAGGAGTGGGCTGTGCTAAGCGACCCAGGGACTCTTGATACAGCGCGGATTCCCCTTCTTGGGATTACACATGGACATACATACTAAGCTGCAAGGAGAGTCTATATCCTTGAGCCGTAGGACTGACTACACAATACAAAACCACCAAGTACTTACGGGTTGAGGTTAATAATAAGCATGACGCATAGCATTATTCTAATAAAGGCCAAAAGAGCAACGACATCCACCTAGAATTAGAAACCCGTGTTACGTTCTTCTCATTAACTTACCCTTCCTACCCATTGATTACAGACATACTAATAACCTTACAAATAAAAGCGGTGCGATTTAAACATCGTCATTAGTATTCCATTTAAACAACATTGCCATCACAATTCAACCCTCATCCAACATTCAATTGGAGCCAATGGCAACATTCGCCGGTCGACATTATTACCGTATTGTAGTAACCTTGCAAAATAAGAGCAATGCAAATTAAGCATCGTCACTAGTAATTCCATTTACACAATATTGACATAGCGTTTCATCATCATCATAAACCATTTAAATTAAACCAACAACCAACATTTACCAACTAAACATCCTTGTATTGTAATAGCACAAAATAACAACACTGCAATTAACCATCGTCACTTCAACTAACATTTACATTTCAACAACTATTCCTATTGCAATTAAACCATTACCTATCAATGACGATTCTATCAGCATCAGCAATTTCCATTAATAATATTACTGTTGCTTTTAAGCAATGATTTATCCTTGCTCTTCTACCAAAGTAACCTCCCCAAAATACTACCCATGAATTAACTATAGCTTATCATTGCAATTCTTCAGCCCACATTTAATAAAAGGGTCTTGACAATCAATTAAATAATAACGATATTGTTGTTACTGTGTTACTTATCATTTGAATTCACCAACATTAACCTTCAATTAAGAATATAACTATCTGCAATTAAGATACTAACTATACGTTGCAATTCCATGACAATAGCATCCATGAATAGCATCACCATTACTTATAACTGATGAATTATATTTTATACAGCTCTACCCAAAAGTAACCTTCCGTTAAAATATTAATATTGCATTTAACTCTAACCTTTCCTGTGATTAGATATCAGCTATTGATTAATAATATTATTAATTATTATGATAATAGCACTAATACATTTTAGTACTCTGTGATTAAAATGTTACTATTCCCAATGTTATTATTACATTATGAATCATTTATTAATATTACTTGTTACATTCAAATAATCAGTCATTAAAATGTTACTATTCCATTAAAAATATTGATATTACATTATCCGTAAATAATAGTATTATTATTTTAAATGGTCGATCCTTAAAATCATTACTATTCCATTAAAGACATTGCTATTACATTGTCCGTCAATTAATAATATTATGATCATTGCGATTCGGCTGGTATTAACATCTACAGTAGTTAATCTTAATACTGCAACTCCAACAAACTTAACTTTGCCCTTCATAAATAATAACTATGCTGCGCCTTAATTTACCCTACTAGATTTGCCTTTTTATTTCGAAATCCCCACCCCAGCTAAACTATAAACGCTGGCACAACCAAGACCGTGAACAACATACTACCTATGATAATGGAGCCTGCCTCAAGGCGTCTAACTGTCGCATTCGGACATCAATAACCACCATCTAGACGTTAATTGTCAATAATGGCAATTATTAGGTAAAACTAATCAATGAAGGCAAAGCACCATTCTTGCAAGTTGGAAGTGGACTCAGTAGAGCACCTACCGGTCATAGGTGGCTTAATAACTGTGAGCGGAAAATGAAGAGGAGAGAGAGTGGACGACGATTCGATTGGTTATCAGGGGTTTGAGCTCGAAGAGGTTATACTGTGAAGGGCAGACTCTAGGTAAATGAAATGTTTAAAAGCAGCGGTGTAAGCCTTGCAGCCAGCGGGAGCGGTCAATTAGTTTCCCAAGGCGGTGGTTGAGTTGTAACCAGCTCGTCGCGATCAAAGAGATTATCTCGTCACCTGGAACGGCTACTCAATATCCAAGAGGATTTTTTTTAAAAGCGTTAAGCGATCCGCCATTTGAGTGAATGTCGGTAAATAAATACCTCCACGAGGCCGCAATGTGATTGAACTCTTCTCATGCACCACGCGTTACAAGCGACGACCGGAGGCATCATCGATGAAAATGGAATTTAACTATTGTAAATAGCCACGGAAAGTATTTTTCTCAATTATTATAGAAAATAAAAAGTCTTTCAACCGAGTCTCATGAGGAAGAGGTGCTTCCTTGCTAATGTAACGCCAGGGTCTCGAGAATTTGGTGCAAAATGGGGACAAACCTATACCATTGATTTAGGACCGGGAGGAAGCTTATATGTCGTTGTCAAGAGCCAGTAAAATTAAGCCAATAGTAACCGGAATTAGTATCATACCCTTTTGACATTGTCAAAGCATAGAAATGGTAGCGATAACAATAGTTCCATGAATGGCTAGATACAGGGTTTCTATGACTTGAAAAAGTTGATTTAAGGTGACGGGATTGTCTGTCTGTGCCATTACTAATGTAGATACCCTGTCAGTGCTATACATGGCGAATATATCTATCCTTACGCACGCAATGAAAAGAGAAACCATGAAATATCAATTTACCTATCTTAGGTCAAGAGGACACACGACAGTCCACTGCGCCAAAAAGTAAGGGCTCGCTACACAGTAACACATTTAGGCAGCATTTTTTAAAATGCATTACCGGAAAGACAGGATGGATAAACTAGGGAGATCAAGGACTAGAGCACCACCGCCCATGTTGGCCTCTAGCCGCCGAGAAATACCGATTTCTACTGAGATCTTTCGGTAAAAAGCCCATGCCATCAGAATGAATAAAAACGACCAAGGTCAACTTCCACAGTCAAAAAAAAAGGGGGCCCCTAGCAGACGATTTGCTCGCCATACAAAAGAAGACCTAACAAAGGAAAAATGCCCATTGTAGAAATCGAACACCCACAAAGAAAATCACTCCCTGTCTCCGGGGAGCCTCCTATGGACAGATAAGCGGAAATACTTGAGGAACCCACACCCATTTACCAAATACCCTCAACTATGCTGTTATAGAAACGGAAATCTTCTAAGGTACCCTCAAATTTTCCCCCTTTTTTATTCTTACGAGAGGTGGGAAGGCTGAAGAAGAAACAAAAATCCACAACCATACAACCATAATAATATCAGTAATACACTTAAGCATTCTACTCTACTAGTTCAGCAACATACCTTGGCCTTGTTGCTTTGCCGCAACGATTCCTGTGCTCATGCCTCTCCTGCTCCTGCCGACCCTCAGGCTGATCACGGTGCCTCCCAGCCAAGCTGGGGCCTCTTCTTCCCTCTCGACCCCAAGGCATAGGGCCACACACAACCAGGAGAGTCCTAAGCTCCTGTTTCGCCTCCAAGGCTGAGCTACCCACTCACAATGGTGAGGCTTCCCAGCTCTACCAATCAGTCCGGTCTCACCTTCTGACCTTAGAAATCAATCTGGTAAAACCAAAGAAGCCTTCTTTTCCCTCTCCCATCCTTTATCCCCTCAAACCCTAAATCTCCTTTCACTTAGTTTTTCCCACCTCCTTTTTTTTTTTTTTTTTCTTTTTTTGGCTTTCCTCAATTCTTTTTGGTTTTAATTCGTTTGTGTAATCCTTTTTGATTTTTTTATTTTTATTTTAAAATTAAGGGCATGTGCGCTCATCTTATTTATTTATTTATTTATCTACTTTTATTATTTATTTAATTATTTATTTCCCCTTTCATTTTATTAGTTTATATATTTTAATTTTTTATTTCCCTTTTCCCATGCTTAACTTGTGGTTTATAGTTTGTATATAATAAAATATATGTATAGCTCATCCCTTTGTATTTGTTTTATAAATAAACTTGCCTATATCAATTAATTGACCATTAATGCCTCCTTTATTTTTAGGGATCAAAGAGATTTAATGAAACCAAACCAGGTATGGGGGAAGGTAAATGTTTTGAAATGAATAAGGAGGATTCTGAGGGAGGGATAAGCGATGTGGTAGAGTGAACTAGGCTAGGTATATGGAGATGGACACTGGGAGATCCAGGCGATGGGGGGTCAGTTTTATTAAGTAGACGCTACGGATTAAGGAAGGGTGATAGTCTGAGTTTTGTTTCTCTTCTCCCTTTTTTAAATTTTTTTTTTTTTTTTTTTTTTTTTTTTTTGGTTTTTGGGTTTTAGGTTTAGGGTTTAGATTCTAAACTAGATGACAATTGGTTAAGGGTAAATCTTAAATTTTAATCAGGTGATGAAGACTTAGGGATAAATAGGAAGACTCCATCAACCACCTTTATCAGCGTGCCCTTGATTGCTTCCATGATCATAAGGTGCCTAAGCCTCTGGAATTTCATTGTCAAGGCGTGCCTTGAGGGATGCACCACCGCGTGCTCAAAGGTGCCACTCGCATCACGGAATTTCGTTGTCAGAAGATGCCCTTGAGGATGCACCGTGCTCCAAAGGGGTACCATAGCCAACTGGTGACGTTGGTAGACCTCCTACCAACCCACGGAGTCAATACCAGCCGAGGTGACTAGTAGGAGACCTTCAGGGCTCTAAGGAATAAGGCCTTTTCCTTATTGTGCACCCCTTATAAGTATTCATGAGCGACTATCTCATTATTCCCTCTTGACATCGTGGACCTCTCAAACTTTGTAATTGTTAACCTACAGATCAAGCCATGATTTGAGTGCTAGTAGGATAGTTTAGGGTTGTTGTCCACCCTCTCCCTCAACCTCCGCAGTGTGTATGGCCCCTTTACTCCATGTCGAGTCAAATTGACAAGCCCTTCGTGTTGTGTCCACCAATAATCATGTCAGAGTGTCGTCATCAAATCACATCAAATCAAATCAAACATCATAATAAAACAAATCAACCCAAAGCACACTCCCAGACTCGGTCAGGAGTCAAAGGGGGTTCTACGTCACCCTCTGCATCCTCAAGGTCTATAACCCTGCACACTCAATAAAGCGGAGTCAATAGCACCTGTATACATAAAGAATATGCTACATCAGAATGCATGCCATTACAATCACATTATAATCATATACAAAGGTCTAACATCAAAGGTCAGGATCACTGCCGAGCAAGTGTCCTCAAATATCTCGTGGGTCCAGATCACTTGCGAGCAAGTGTCCTCAAATAATAAGTGGTCTCAGTGCGCCAGAGCGGGATGTTACACCTTTGTAATAATATGTACGTCATTTACCAGTCCAATAATATTTGGACAGTAGACTAGTATAATCAGGGTGCATGTGCAATAAAAACTCTGCAAAAAAATTTCTTGCAAAATAGTGTGGAACCTCATCATTACACGGTAATTTCCCATATGTCGCCAAAAATCTGTTATACAGATGTCCTGCAATGCCGGGGGGATTAAGATATTGCACCTTCAACATCTTCCGCTTTGGGCCCTCTTTGAAATTGAACATCAAAATGACGTCTTCTTTTGAAAATCTATTTTTTACTATCTCTCATTTATCAGGTCCTATCACCTCTAACATTCACCACCTCATTAGATAAAAAAAATTGTCAGTGGTTGGCCACATATTCTGATATGCTTCCATAAAGTTTTTCAATGAATGCAAAATAATTTTCAAGCTTTGTTTACTCTCCTAAGGGAGTTCCAAGACCACCAAATCATTTTCCAACCTCTTTTTAACACTTGATGATCGCTCAAGCATCATTGTTTCAGCACTCCCTTCCCAAGGAATTTCATCACCAACATTTGAAGGATAGGTAGATGTAGACGTGTAATCTTTTGTTTCTTGATAACCCAACCTCCTAAATCCACCTTCACCCTCTGCACCAACACTTGAATCTTTTTGAAAACAACCATCTCTTTCATTTTCATCCCTTTCTCTAAATTGACTGTCTACACACACATTTGAAAGTAATTTCGAGATTTAACCTCACATAAATTTAAATACAAAAAAATAGAACAAAAATAAATAAAAAAATCAAAGAAAATTACCAGAAATATTATCTTGTCCAGAGGTATACCCTACATTCTCAGGCATAGGAGTATCAATGCACAAACTATCTAAGAAAGTTTCATCCATAGCACTTGCTTGAGTAGGTTCTGCAGTTGATCTATTCACAGACTTGTTTGAAAATCTCCTCTGAGGAGATTCTTGTTCGTCACTCAGACTCTCAGTCGAAGAAGGAGTTATTGTTCTTCCTTCTAGGATAACCTAGAGATTTTGTGATGAATGTTTGGAGAATCCTTTGTTGACATATCTCCTCAATATTTATCCACAATGAAGATTTTATCAATAAAAATGCATACATGTACCTAAGTTCAAGCAAATAAAAACGTAGAGAGAAATCAAAGTTTTAATCAATCAAGCTACAAATGTATTTGTTCATAAGAAGACGCAATGACTAAAAATTCATCCATGAATCTATAAACTCAAAGATAAGTAAGGGATAGACAAAGAAGGGAATTTGAATCTATAGGTCTTTAAACATCGAAGTGACGACCGTCGATTCGGCTCTTTGGAGACTACTTAGGCATGAACTGATGACTAAAGGGATAAGGGACATAATACAAAACCACAATATTTTCATAATAATCAATAAAACCCACACACATAAGTCATTGAAATCAAAATTTGGGTTCCCCAAGGGAAATCAATTCAAAAAAACAAGCAAGTGGATTCATTAAAAGTTCCCTATGGTTGGATCCACTAAACAAATGTATTAAAAATTTCTTTAAGATTCCTTAAAAATCCTATATGGTTGGACCCACAAATACCACATATAATGCAATACATTAGAATCCCCAAAACAAATAGTTTAATCTTCATAACCTCACACACCCACTAATAACATAAGAAATCTTTGGTAAGTGGTGCACAACAATTTGTTATGCCTTTAATATTGGAACATAAGAAATATTGCTTTACTAAGTGGTGCTCTCTTATCTGATCACAGATTCAATAATGTTATATTATATAGTAGATGAACTTTGCAAATGTTATATTATATAGTTGGAATACTTGAGAGATTTAAGGACAAATTATTGGATAGTTGTGGATATGGTTGAACTAAATACATAACTGTGAAATACTTTATGGTCACCTAAAGTTATATAAAGGGACCTAATTGTACTATAAACTAAGGAATTTCTACATTGAGTGGATAAATACCCAAAATTAACTCAATAACATGTGCATATTATTTGAACATGGTTCAATCCACTAAGACCACATATATATTCCTTATAACATTCCTTTAAGATTCATTAAAATTTCCCTATGGTTGGATCCACTAAACAAATGTATTAGAAAATTTCTTTAAGATTCCTTAAAAATTCCCTATGGTTGGATCCACAAAGACCACATATAACGCAATGCAAATTAGAATCCCCAAAACAAAGAGTTTAATCTTCATAACCTCACACACCCACTAATAACATAAGAAATATTTAGTAAGTGGTGCACAACAACTTGTTATGCCTTTAATATTGGCACATAAGAAATCATATTTTACTAAGTGGTGCACTCTTATATGATCACAGATTGGATAATGTTATATTATATAGCATATGAGCTGTGCAAATGTTATATTATATAGTTGGAATACTTGAGTTATTTAAGGACAAATTGTTGGATAGTTGTGGATATGGTTAAACTAAATACATAACTATGAAATACTTTGTGGTCACCTAAAGTTATATAAAGGGACCTAATTGTACTATAAACTAAGGGATTTGTACATTGAGTGGATAACTACGCAAAATTAACTCAATAACATGTGCATATTCTTTGAACATAGTTCAATCCACCAAGACCACATATATATTCCTTATAACATTTATTTAAGATTCATTAAAATTTCCCTATGGTTGGATCTGCTAAAAAAATCTATTAGAACATTTCTTTAACATTCCTTAAAAATTCCCTATGGTTGGATCCACAAAGACCACATATAATGCAATGCATTAGAATCCCCAAAACAAAGATTTTAATCTTCATAACCTCACACACTCACTAATAACATAAGAAATATTTAGTATGTGGTGCACAACAACTTGTTATGTCTTTAATCTTGGCACATAAGAAATCTTTCTTTACTAAGTGGTGCACTCTTATCTGATCACAGATTGGATAATGTTATATTATATAACATACGAAATGTGAAAATGTTATATTATATATTTGGATCACTTGAGAGATTTAAGGAAAAATTGTTGGATAGTTGTGGATGTGGTTGAAATAAATACCTAACTGTGAAATACTTTATGGTCACCTAAAGTTATATAAAGGGACCTAATTCTACTATAAACTAAGAGATTTCGACATTGAGTGGATAACTACCCAAAATTAACTCAATAGCATGTGCATATTCTGTCAACATGGTTTAATCCACTAAGACCAAATATATATTCTTTATAACATTTCTTCAAGATTCATTAAAAGACCACATATAATAGAATGCATTAGAATCCCCCCTAAAAAAGAGTTTAATCTTCATAACCTCATACACCCACTAATAACATCAACATGGGATGGGTATGATGGTTGTTCGTATTCCTAATATAAATTTCGATGAGGTGGATCAAATGTAATATTTGTGAGGCTTAGTTGGAGTTAGAAATCTAGATAAAATATAGTCATATAAGGTGGAAATTCACGTTGATTGAGAGTAATCATGACAATAATTTCAAATGTAATTGCATCATAACCTATTGTAAACATAGTAATGCTAGTTTTAATGGGATATATGTTAAAAAGAAGATGATTTTGAGTGATTCTTAATTGTCACAAAATTTATGGTGGTAATGAAGCCTATTTCTACAAATAGTAATCTGAGTTTTAATGACGTATATATTTTGAAGAAGATGCAATTGAGTGAATATTAATTGTCACAAAATTAATGGTTCTAAAGGTTAATGTCTATAAATATCCACACTCCCCTCGCGTTGTGGGAGGATCATGTTATCCACACTCCCCTAGATGTGTGATGACTAATACTAGTTTTCTACTAGAGATATTAGATCGAAAGGTTTGAAGATTTCACATTTAGATTATATCTAGAGTTAGTTCAATATAGTAAAAACTACAACATATTTCAACAAAGGAAGGGATGGGAGATGTGAGATGGAATTAAGGGTTTAAAGGGAGCCTGGTGATTCTAATTCAATTGAGGATCACATTTGGGATTCGATATGCCATTCCTTGTTTCCTCACATAGTTCCTACAATGTTTAAATTATAATAATTCAATTTTAAAGATGGCTGAATTTTGAATTAATATTATTTATTTAATGAGGATTATTTGAAGTTTGATTTACTTTATTTATTTGTATGCATGATTAGTTGTTAACATTTTAAAAAATACATTAGGAACATTGCTTGTTATTATCATCTACATATGGGATATGTGTGTGCTATCTATGCCTAAATATCCAACACACATACAATATTATGGTTCAATAAGCACATTAGTTACTAATGTTTAGGTTATTAATGAATTAATTAATAAGTTGTCAATTTGAAGTTATATTATATGAACATAAATATCATCAATAAGATAATAATTAGTTACCATCTATAAATATTATATGAAGTTATAATAAATGAATATAATAATTAATTCCCATCTAAAACTCTTTTATTTCTATATTAGGCTTTATTATCCAAAATGAACTATTCGTTATAATTATTCCTTTAGTCAAAGGGTCACTACAATTGGAAAAGACAACCAAAGTGAGACACTGGTTCCTTTTTTAGGAGTTTACAATGATAAGAATCTATGGTTTGGAAGAGAAGACATATCAAAAGTGAGTGTTGAATTTGGTAGAGAATCCATATCAAGAGACTGAAAAAAGTGAAATTCATTCAGTTATTGACTAAAATTCCAAGCGTATTAAATTAAATATTGATCCGATGAATTTCAAGGAAAAACCAAATCTACACAAGTAGGCACAAAGACTAAATATTCAACCATGAATCAATCAACTCAGAAATAAATAAGGGATAGACAACAGAGAAAATTCTTATCCTTCACTCATCATCCATGCACAAAAAAATGGGGCATTTGAATCTATAGGTTTTTAAACACCAAAGTGACGACCGTCGATTTGGCTCCTGGCCGACTGCTCGAGCACAGACTGATGACTAAAAGGATAAGGGACAAAAGATAAAAACAAAATATTTTCATAATAATCAATAAAACCCACACAAAAAAGTCATTGAAATTAGAAGTTTGGTTCGCCAAGGGAGTGTCATTCAACTTAGAGGTGTATCATTCACAATGCATGGTCTATCAATAAAAATGTAGATACGTACCCAATTTCAAGAAATTAAAAACGCAGAGATAAATCGAAGTTTTAATCAATCAAGCCATAGAGGTACTCGCTCATAAGAAGATGCAGAGACTAGACATTCAACCATGAATCAATAAACTCAAATATTAGTAAGGGTTCCATAGACAAAACGAAAAATTATTATCCTTCACTCATCATCCATGCACAAAAAAGCAGGGCATTTGAATCTATAGGTATTTAAACACCGAAGTGACGATCGTCGATTCGGCTCATGGCCGACTGCTTAGGCACAGACTTATGACTAAAGGGATAAGTGATAGAATATAAAACCACAAGCTTTTCATAATAATCAATAAAACCCACACATAGAAGTCATTGAAATCATAAGTTGAGTTCACCAAGGGAAATCAATTCAAAACTGTAACATCCCATCGTCACAACTACAAGCAAAGAAGAAACTGTGAAATTTTTATTTTTTTTAACCAAAGACAACAACGATTACTGCTAGACAACGTACCTGATGGTGAGCACCATGCTCACCGAATAGGCAACAAACAACTATGACTCCACGCACTGGCACAAGAGAAGTTTGGTGAAACATCCCACTCTAGCGCACTGAGCGAACTTATTCTTTGAGGACACTTGCTTGCAAGTGATCTGGATTATTATGCTATTAAAACATTTGATTTTGATTATGTTGTTTTATGGGTTGATGACATGTTGTTTTACTGCATTGACATAGATAGGTTCTATTGACTCGGTTTTACTGAGTATGCAAGATTTTGGACCTCGAGGATGCAAAAGCATCAATGGAACCCCTTGGACTCTGGATCGAGTTGGGGAGTGTACCATTGGGGTTTGATTGTTTTAATGTGATATTAGTGCATCTGATTAGATGATATGATATGGATATATTGTGACATGATTCGTTGATGATGCAGGTTGACGATAACTTGCCGACCAGACTCACATGTGGAGTAAAGGGGTAACGCACGACTGTTAGTGTTTCATGAAAACCTACATAGGAGATCTAGCTAAAGCATGCACAAACAAAGATTATCAAGAAAAGGAAGAAAGATTCAATATGAAAGAATGAGAAAATATATTCTCACTACTCCAATGAGAAGATGATTGATGCATAGATCATGATCAATATGATATAATGAATGAGTGGAATAAACTCATATATAGGGCAAAGCATTCCATAATTAAGAAAAAAAATCAAGCAGTTAGCTTTCCTTAGGAATGCATGCATGCATAATAGCGATGGTAAAAATAGAACTAGTCAGTTGACTCCCAATGAACTAGTGTTACTCCCACTGAACTAGTGTGTCGAAAATAGAAATTTCTCCAACACCCCCCCTAAACATCACTATGGAGTAAAAATGAGTCCCGACTACTAGGCCATTTTAGGTACTCATGTACAATGCAACTAATGAACACTGAATAAAAATGAGGAATGAGGTAAAAACACTTGGTAACAAACCCCCCCCCCCTCAAAAGATAATGTATCAAAAGAAGAAAATGACAGCTGCTAGGCAACTGTGTTCTTCACTGCAAGACGATCCTGCAAAATTTGAAACTTATGCTCACTGAAAGTCTTCATGAAGATGCATAAATCTTTATGGATCTCATGAAATCCTTTGGAAACATGTCTAGCCTTGTACTTCTTGATCCCGTGGACCCATTTTCACCTAAAAATATTCCTTTATGGTGGACGAGGAACTAGATTCCAAGTTTGGTTCTGTAGGAGTGAGTCATACTCCTTTTGCATGGCTGCTTTCCATAATGTATTTCACACAACCCTATTGTAGTTATGTGGATCAGTAGATTGAACCATATAGCAATGCATGGGCATTGTAGGTTCTGAAGCTGAAAGTACATGAGAAGGCTCTTCATGTTGAGATCGAGTCCTCCTTGGATCTAATGGATTCTCTACAAGGTTGCCTATTGCCTAAAGTGTGGTATGTGCCTTCTTGGGCATCTACTCAAGATTTGGCATTGGCTTCTTATATGGATTTACTACCTTCTTATTTCCATGTATAGAATCAGAGTGTATGAAATCATCTCTAATTTCTGAAACTGATGGAAGAACAAGAGTATATGCATGTTTCAGTGGAGGTGCATGTAAAGTACTCTCCTTACGTGTAAGTGGAATAGAGGAGTCATCATCAGAAAAATTAGTGAATTTATACAACCTTGACTTGTGATCCACCTCACCAATTGAAATAATGGAATTGTCATGCATGTCAATTACTGAAACTGAATATGATGTAAATTCAACCTTTTTTCCTTTCTGAGTGATATGATAAACTGAGGGCACATTCATAGAAAGATTTGGAACATGTAAAACATTCTCAAAACTTCCATTATGGAGTTCCACTATCCCTTCTCCTACTACTGCTACTGGAGTATCACCCCCCATGAGAATAGGGGGTCTTGAGCATGGACTCAAGGAAGAGAAAACTTCTTCTTTCACTGCCATATGATGGGTTGCACCAGAATCTATAATCCATGAATCAAATGAGAAATTAATTGCAACAAGAGAATGATGATTACCTTTCTTAGGAGCATGTTCTTCTTCCTTCTGCTTCTTGACTCCCTCTGGAATGAAGTTTCCAAGGTTTTTTTGCTAAAGTGCATGTGCCATAAGATCGATCTGTTTCTTCATGCATGTAGATTCTTCTTGATTCGGTTTACTGTAGTAAGTGCACTTCTTTCCCTTCTTCTTCTTCATGGAATCTAAAGAGTCTTTGGAACTTGAAGAATCATTGAAGGATTTGGAATATCTCTCCTTTCTATTATGTTTGAATGACCCTTTTCCATCTTGCATGGTGAGTTCATGTGCTATGGGATCTTTCATGAGGCCCATATGTATGAGTTTTGTCTGCTCTTGTGTAAGAGACTTAATGAACTGAGCCAACGTAGGCATTTTCCAATTTGTTCCAAAAAGACATCTTGCAGATTGGAAATTGGAGACATATACAGTGTATTTTGGTCTTATCTTGGCCAAGATTTTTAGAATAATTTGTTTCTCTTGTGTAGACTTATCAATACCACATTCACCCAATCTTAATAGAAAAGATTTAAATTTAGTAAGAAAATCTTGTATATTATCAAAACTTTTAGGGTCTAAGGTATTCAACTCTACCTCAAGCATATGACCTCACATCTCATATTGCTTTCTAGAGATTCATTCCAAGGTGGTTCACATCTCATTTGGAGTCTTGCATGTGGCAACATGAAACCACAAATCAGTGGAGATTAACTCAAGAAGTAGTCATGTGGTATCATCCTTACGATTCTCCCATATCATCTTCTCAATCATTGATGTAGGTTCTGTTTTTGTCACCATGCAACATTGGTATCATCACCAACTCAGTACTCTTTGTTCAGTTAGTTAAATATAGACTAGTTGACTAGTTAACTCAGCTATGTGGCAGTTCACTCCTGTAACTGCCTAAGAGACTAGACTAGGTGGCATTTTACTATTGTAACTACTGGTGTGTGTCCATATCAATATAGAGCACCACTATGGCTCATTAGTTACTCATGTATCCTATATCTATTTTAAATTATTCACCCTTTCAGTGTGGAATACGGTTAATGAGAATTCTCTGATTGTTTCTATCTTGCTTCTTCTTTCTTAATTTATCTCTGCAAATGTGTGTAGTATTTTCTATCTAGATCTATTTTGTGTAGGTTCAACACATTTACATGGTATTGGAGCCGACGAAATGCTAAGAAAAAGCTACACCAAATCATTTTTTGTAGGTACAAAAGATTGAAGACAACAAAAAAGATGGATTATTCGTCGAAAATACTTCTCACGCCTCACAACTATTTGGAATGGAAGCCAAAAATTCTACTTCATCTTAGATGCAAGGATTGTACCAAATAACTATGGAAATGGAAGTATAGCCTGACTCTATCGATGAGAAAAATTACTTTCTCAATAGACAAGATATGGCCATAGGAAGTATCAACATGTGTGTTTCTCCCAAACTTTTCCATCAAGTATATGAAGAATCACAAGGATTAACTCCAAATGAATTATGGACCAGATTGGAGGTTCTATTTGGGATTAAAGAATATTGTGAAGATTTCATGCAAGAGGTCTAACAGATAGAGCCAAAAGAGAATCCATCAGAAGATCAAGCCTCTTATTATGAAGAGTCTTCTATAAACGTTTTTGCATAAATTTGTATTACATTAACTGAGGATGATGTCTACTCCATTTCAGATTTGTTTTCTGAAATTCATGTGGAAGATATATGGCATGCATCTCAGGAGTCACATGTAGACACTTGTGCATGCACCATGCATGCATCTCAGAAGTCAAAAAGGGATCTGTGCACATCAGATGTCATTCTGATATTTTCTGAGAAAAATTTGTAGAAAAAAATTGGATATTTGAATTCCTCTCGGGAAAATGTCCAATTTCAAAAAACAAATCATCCGAAATGGAGTCCTGAAAGTGAAGTTATGATTGTTTTAAAATCGACAAAATTTCAACATTTTTCTGGAAACGGCCGCATGGTTTTCAAAATTTCATCCAAAATTTATTTTGATATTATTCATTACAAGAAGATAAAGTGGATATGTGTGGAAATATCAATGATGCATATACTTCATCAGATCCATGCAGACATCTACATATTCAACAAAATATTCAAAGAGCACAAACTTGCACAGTTGCGAGGTCTTCTTGGAGTGAAGGACATGGTTGCTTAGCAACTGTTTTTTGTTCCTTACCATTTTTTATTTTATGCATTGTAATTTGTGGGGGGGGTTTGTTCCCATGAGGTTTTCCCTCTTTCCTCATTTAGTTCAATGTATCTTTTGTATTTGGGTACCTAACATGGCCTCATAGCCGAGACCCATTCTTTATTTTCACCATAGTGATGTTCAAGGGGGGTGTTGGAGTTACTTCACACACACCTAGGATTTATTTTTCCCAAGGTTATTCCTTGTTTATTAGTCATAATTAGTCATTATCCAGTCTCCTATATTTTAGGTGAGAATATTCCACCTGGAGAATATTATCTTTCAGTTGACACTTCAGTTTGACTAGTTGAGCTGAGTTTATATGTTGCATTGGTTTTGTCACCATGCAACATTGGGATCATCACCAACTCACTACTCAAAAAATATTGTATATTATAAAAACTTTTAGGGTTTAAGGTATTCAACTCTACCTCAAGCATATGACCTCGCATCTCAGTTGACACTTCAGTTTGACTAGTTGAGCTAAGTTTAGATGTTGCATTAGTTTTGTCACCATGCAACATTGGGATCATCACCAACTCACTACTCAAAAAATCTTGTATATTATAAAAACTTTTAGGGTTTAAGGTATTCAACTCTACCTCAAGCATATGACCTCGCATCTCATCCTACTTTTCAAAAATCCCTTCCAAGGTGGTCCAAATCTCGTTTGGAGTCTTTCATGCGGCAACATGAAACCACAAATCAGTGGAGATTAACTCAAGAAGTAGTCCTATGGCCTCATCCTTACGGTTATCCCATCTCATCATCTCAATCGCTAATGTAGGTTCTATTTCTGTCACCATCGTCAATTTATACAATCCTTTCCTTCTGAGTAGAAATTCTACCTTGGGATTCCAATCAAAATAATTGTATGGTGTGAGGATTACCACCAAGTTTTACTGTATAATAGTTGTCATATCCATCTCTCCCATTTCTAAGCCAACGGTGAGGAATCTCGCCAAACGGTTGAAAACCCACTTCCAAAATGGACTGATATAATTTTGTCACAGATTGTTTCTTCCAAAACGTAATATTTTGGGAGCAATGAATGTGGAAAGGTATGCCCATAGATTCGTATCAGTTTCAGAAGGCTATCTTGCGACTCACTTTCTGAGCAAACGGTAAATAATATCGTGAAACGGTTGAAAACCCACTTCCAAAATGGGTCGACTTACTATCTATGTTGGTCATTTCCTCAAAAACGTAATATTTTGGGAGAAATAATTGCTGAAAATTACGACCACAGATTTAGCTCATCGAAACCCTGATATTCCTTATTCTTTGGCTTCTTTGGCTTGCTCCAAGCAGCATAGCTATGATACCATGTCAGTGTTTCATGAAAACCTGCACAGGAGATCCAACTAAAGCATGTACAAACAAATCTTATCAAGAAAAGGAAGAGGTATTCAATATGGAAGAATGAGAAAATATATTCACACTACTCCAATGAGCTGACGATAGATAGATAGATCATGATCAATATGATACAATGAATGAGTGGAATACACTCATATATAGGGTAAAGAATTCCATAATTAAGAAAAAAAATCAAGCAGTTGGCTTTCCTTAGGAATGCATGCATGCATAATAATGATGGTAAAAATAGAAAGTCTTAAAATAGAACTAGTAAGTTGACTCCCAATGAACTAGTGTTACTCCCACTGAACTAGTGTTTCGAACATAGAAATTTCTCCAACAACGACTACTAGAGATGTTGAGGGAGAGGTGTGGACAACAACCCTTCCACAACCTACTAGCACTTCCGTCGTGGATTTAACTGTAGGTTAACGTTTACCTACTCCAAGAGGACCCATAATGTCGTGAAGGCGGACCGTGACAGTCGCTCACGATGATTCTAAAGGGTGTGCAATAAGGCGGGGGCCTTATTCCTTAGAGGCCCTTAGTCTCCCACAAGTTCACCTGGCGGAGTATTGACTCCAGGGTTTTTTTATGTCTACCAAGTCAGTCAAGAGGCGAGTGGCACCCTTGGAGCATGTGGTGTGTCCTGAAGGGCCCGTCGCACAAGAAAAATGGAAAGAGGTGAGTGGTACCCTTGGAGCATGTAATGCGTCCTAAAGGGCATGTCGTGTAAGGGAAAAAAATTAAGGCGAGTAGCACCCTTGGAGCACCTAGTGCATCCTGAAGGGCACGTCGCGTTGTTGATGATAAATGAATGAACCTAGATGGCCTAAGGACAAATAATGTGTTCAGAATTTTTAAAAACAAATTCCCTAATAAAATGTCACCCAGTACGAAAATTTAAGGTCTAAGTCTAAATTATGCTAGTGCTAAAATTTTATCTATTTATTTAAAAAAAAAAGACATAAATAATAATTATACTCTGCGTTAAATATTGTTATAATAAGGGGTTAAACAATTTAAATGATTCATAAAAATCTGCTGGGGTAAAATTTAAATTAAAAAGGGAAATAATTGTTTTATTATTTATGATAATTTAAAATTATTAACTCAAAAGGGAAAAAGGAAAAAGGGGGTTAATTTCTACACCTGCCAATTTAAGTCTTAAATGAAAAGGGGAAAGAGGGACATCTAAAATATTTAGGAAACTAGGAAAAGAGGGAAACATAAGAAGAAAAGGGAAACCCAAGGAAAAAAGAAGAAAGTCAAACTTAGTAAGGTATCTACCATTAAGAACTTTCTAATTTAAAACTGAACTAGCAAATTGATAATGGGGAAAGTCATTAAAACATGTAAGAGAATTTGGGAACACCTAGGAGCGATTCTAGGAGTGACTCTAGGTGGATGAGGGAAATAAGGGAAATTAATTAATTAAAGAAAGTAATTTGTGGAGGAAAGAAGGGGATGGGTGACACTTGTACGGGGAGGAATTTTTAGGATTTAATTTTAAAAAAACTTAATTAAATGAGATTTTAGGAAAGTAAGAGACTTCAAAACTCTATATAATGAAGGGAGGATAAGGATGAAGGATCTCTTCTGTTTGCGCAACGTTACGCTGTAGAAATCTCTACTTGAATGACTTAACTTGTGGGAGTTGGCATACCCAGCTCGGTGAGGAGTGGTAGCTCTGCCTTGCAAGGCAAGCTGGGAGCTAGCTAAATCTCTGGATAATGTGTGTGGCCCCTTTGCGGCTTGGGGGTCTAAGGGGAAAGAAGAGTACCCCTGGCATTAGCTGGGAGGTACTAGTGAAGTCTCGTCAGTCGGCAAGCAGGATTTGAACGAAGCACATGGGATGTCACTCAGAGTGGGCGATCAGGAAACGGTATGCTCTCTTCATTTTTGTATGGTAGATTGTTGTAGGATTTATTCTTGGATCTACATGTTTAATGGAGCAAATAAACTGATTATATAGATTGATGACTGGATTTATTTCATAACCTAGCTCGATGATTGATTGACTCCAATGGCCTTCGTTTCCCTGCATGTCTTTACCTCCTTGTGGTGTTTGATTGTGACCATTGTGGTTGTTTTCCCTATCATCCCTAGCTCATCAGTCCTCTCCTGGATAGTTGTCCAGGAGCCTGATCTACAATCGTTTATTCGGTGTTAATAGAACTATGGATCTCAACACCCTGCCTTTCTGTGTGAGGATGATGAGCAAAGAATGAACCTATCAGTTGTCTACCTCCGTTGTTGTCCTTGGATGATTGGATCCTTTCGGTTTTCTTACTGTTGTCTGCAATTTGTATTGGTATTCTGGAAATGGAAAAACAAATTGATTCATGTCTGCATTTTGTATTTGTATTCTGGCAATGGAAAAACAGATTGACTCATGTTTTCATTTTGTATTGGTATTCTGGCAATGGAAAAAAACGAATTCATTCATGTTTTCATTTTGTATTTGTATTATGGCAATGGAAAAATGAATTGATTCATGTCTGCATTTTTTATTCGTATTCGGGCAATGGAAAAACAAATTGATTCATGTCTACATTTGGTATTGGTATCCCAGAAATAGAAAAACGTTTTTCCTTCAAATGAGACTGAGATTGTTGTTTTAATTGCGCATGGTTTTTCTTTCAGATGAGATTGAGTTTACTATTTTAAATGCCCACATTTTGACTTCAAATGAGACTAAGATTGTTGTTTTAACCGCCCACGTTTTTTCTTTCAGATGAGATTGATTTTACTATTTTAAATGCCCACGTTTTTTCTTTCAAATGAGACTAAGTTTGTTGTTTTAAATGCCGACAATTTTTCTTTCAAATGAGACTGATTTTGTTGTTATAAATGCCCACATTTTTTATTTCAAATGAGACTAAGATTGTTGTTTTAAATGTCCACGTTTTTTCTTTCAAACAATGGAACGAGTTGTTGTAGAAATCACCCACGAATTTAGCCTTTTAAATCTTAAATTCACTTGCCATAATTACCACGGATTTGGTAAATAAAAATTGACTGTGTGCATGTTGAATTCGCCCACCCTTCTTTTTGCTATTCAATTCATAATTGACTTGCAGTAATGACCACAATTTCACCTTCAAACGGTGGCTGCATTTTCCCTTGAGTGATGGACTATGTTGATGTTGATTGGATACATTTGCCTTTAGTTGTTGAATTGTTGTCGACTAGGCATGATTGGCCACCATGTGGGCACTGCGTTTTTGCTAATTTTTCCATAGTGATTTAAATGGATAACAATTAATTAAATGTCTTACTATTGCTAGATTCATTGCTATGTAATGGTCGCATTAATTGCCTCGATTTTTTCCAGAAAATAAAATGGATAACAGTGAGTTAAATGCCTTGTTATTGCTAGATTCATTGTTATGTAATTGTCATATTAATTTCCAGAACAATTGCTACAACAATGTAAATGGCCAATAGATTCATTCTTTGGATTAAATGACACAATAAATTAAATGTTAACTAACACCTCAAATGCCTTTCTATCGTTGTATTACTTGTTATGACAACATTCATGTAAACAACCTTCTTAGTGCGCTTTTAATAGTCGTGTTAATGGTCATGTAATTGCCTTGTTATTTCTATATTAATTGTTATGTAACCTCTATGTTAATTTCCTCGATAAATTGCTCCAACCTTGCTAATAGTTAGTAGTTTCCTTCTAATATTATTAGACAAATAGTATTTTCAGTTCGGTCAATATAACTAGACTACATGTTGAGATTTAATTGTTCATAAGTGTTATAACGATAGAATTCTACTTTAAGATTGTAAATGTTGTTATTAAGTTAATGTCTAGTTGGGTGGAGAATTTGGATTAACATAGACTTGACCAATTAGGTTGTGTTAAAGATTAAAATTTGATTGGTAAGTGAGGAATGAATTGCAAATTTCTGACTCATTGGATTGAATTTTAATTAAGGATAGAGGACATTTATAATTATGGTTTTATTATTGACCACTTAGATTTTCAAAATTAATTGTATTAACGTTTATTTAGCGGAAAAATTATTGTCTAATTGTAACTTGGCATACCGCTTTAGAATGGAACCTTTGTTAAAATTGAATGTAATCATAGACTGGTTAGACTGGGTGATTGGTGGGGGCAGGGACAATGTCATGTGGGCTAGCGTCACCCCTTTGTCTTCATCCTCTTGTGTCTCACCAACCTTTGTGTGGGGTAGGTATAGTCTCTTAGTCAGTATTCGGTTCCTAGCTCATCAAAGTTTTCTTGAGTCTTGGTCCCTTTTCTTTTGCGCCATGGTTATTGATGCATCCATCACCCAGGTAATCGCATGATTCCTGATGAGGGGAATATGGCGTGGCCTAGGGGATAGAGGCGAACAATATCTTGGCCGGAGTAGGTTATTTTGTGTGAGTGTTGAAAAGCATGTAAGTTTCTCTTGGCCTAAGGGCCGAATTCCTTCAGGCGTTAGGTCCGCGCGACTTGGGGTTCTAGTATTTGTTCGTTTAGGCCTTGATGTTGGGATGGGGGTGTTGTCCCTTATATTGTAGGCATGTTCGTGTTTGCATCGGAAGGGTAGTCGTCCTCCTTGTTATTTTGTGCATGTTTTCCAGTTGTCTTGAGCCAGTGTGTGGTGTCATAGTAACTTGTTTCCTACACTGCATGCTAGCATTTATCATCAATGGTTTGATTAAATTGTTGTCATCGTCACCTTCTTTCCTCTTAACTCATGACAAAAAAAATGAAAACAAAAAAAAACTGCTTCTCTTGTTGTCGTAACGATGGGGTCGAAACATATGGTATCAGAGCGGGTTCATCCCAGGACTAGGGATCGTTACGAATTTCATTGATATGATTTGATTATAATGTTGCTAATTGAGTTGACTTGCATGCGTGCAGGTAATCATGGTTAGAGGATGCCATGGAGGCATATGACAGGGTGCTAGGGGAGGAGGCGCGACGCCTCTAGTAGCATCCACGCTTGAGGGATATAACCCCCAAGGAGACAAACATGTTGTCGGGCAAGAGAAGATAGCAGTTGGTGATGTCGTCGGAATGATGAGATATTTTCAGCACATGTCTAAGGCATGGATCAACTGTTTGGACAAAGATGAGGCCAGAGTGTCGACACCCCTTGAGGGTCCACCACACGCTCTGGTTACTACTTGTAGCATTCACTGGGAGCTCGAGAAGCTCAAAATTCCTGAGTTCCTTGGTGCCCCATACGGCGCAGCCGCCGAGGCATGGTTGGAGAATATGTTGATGTGCTTTTCACTTCACGAAGCTCCAACATGAAGGTCTGGATGACGGTCTTCCAAATGAAAGGAGGCACTCTTCTATGGTGGAATATGCTCCTACTGTAGCTAAACATGGTCATCGAAGACGTGTCATGGGAAGTGTTCAAGGAACGGTTTCCTATCAAAGGAATTCATTGAGTGTCAGCTCAACGAGTTCAACGCCTTACGACAGGGCGGTCATACGGTTCCTGAGTACGAGGCCTGTTTTATGGAGGTGCTTCGGTATGCTCTACATCTTAACACTGAGAAACTTAAGGTCAACAGGTTCATGTTCGGCCTTAACGGAAACATACATGCCAAGTTTAGGATTTTGATGCCTCAAACCTTTCATGATGTCATCCAGAAGGCCCTCGTAGCAGATGAGAAGCTTATCAGTGGGGGTCAGACTAGGACTCCAGGAAGACTAGCGGAGCAGGTGTCATCTGGTGCACAGAAGCATCAGACACCAGCCAAGCATACACCAAGGTATCGTGACTTCCAGAGGGGATCCACTTTCACTACACCTCGACGATCGATGCCTCAACAGAGGACACCTTATCAGGGACCACAAAATCAACAACAACGTCGACCATAGCAGCAGCAGTTTAGGCTAGTTCAGTAGAACAGACCAAGATTCCAGGCCAGTGGGTCGTCATCTTTTACTTTGGGTACCAGATATACTAGGCTGAAGAAGGGGTGTTGGACATGTGGGGAGCCACACTACCAATGCAATTTCCCTACGGAGAGGACTAAAGCATCTGAATCATCTAGACCCACTACCATGGGAGATATGGGCAAGGCCCATCAAATTCATGCAACAGTGAATAACCACTAGGCAGATCATCATTTGACTATGCTCACGATGACAGGTACCATCACTGACCAGATCTTAGTATTTTGATAGATCCCGGTGCTACCGAAAGTTTCATTTATGGTGCAGCGATAAAAAGGATTAAGGTAAAGGGAGTCAAACAGGATGAGTTTAGCTTCGTAGAGATGGCCTCAGGAGCCAAACAAAAGGTTGGAGGAAAGGTTACGATATGTATCCTTAACCTATGAGAGTTTGTCACTAGGGCCAACCTGTATGTCATGATCTTAGGATCTTATGACATCATGATCAATATGGACTGGTTGGAATCTCATGAGGCGATACTCAACTGCAAGATGAAATGGTTGAGCTTGGTTTATGATGAGGGACAGAGAAGTGTGATTGTAGGCCGGAACCAGGGAGTTTCCCTGAGGTTCATCTCTTCATTGCAGCTTTGGAAGAGCATGCGCAAGGGGTGCAAGATTTATGCAATCCTTGTGTTAAATGAGAAGGGAGTAGCGGAAGGTCTAGAACACCTTTCGGTGGTGAGAGAGTTTGCGGACGTATTTCTGGAGGAGCTACCTAGGATGTCATCGGAGAGGGAATTGGATTTTACCATAGACCTAAAACTGGGGAATGAACTGACATCAAGAACACCTTACCGTATGTCGACCCCAGAGTTACAGGAGTTGAGAATGCAACTAAATGAATTGTTGGACCTGGGACTGATACATCGAAGTGTGTCACCGTGGGGTGCTCCTATTATTTTCATAATAAAGAAGGATGGGTCATGGAGGCTATGCATTGACTACCATCAATTGAACAAGGCCACGATCAAGAATCAATATCCGTTGTCTAGGATTGATGATCTGTTCGATCAGATGAAGGGTGTGACGGTGTTCTCAAAGATCGATTTGTGATCAAGGTACCACCAGTTACGGATTAAGAAAGATGGAATCCCTAAGATCGCCTTTGAGATGAGGTTTGGACATTACGAGTTTATTGTTTTACCATTTGGACTGACAAACTCCCCAGGTGTATTTATGAGTTTGATGAACGGGGTGTTCCACAAGTACCTGGACAAGTTCATCCAAGTATTCATTGACGATATTTTGATTTACTCTCGGAGGATGGAGGAGCATGACGAGCACTTTCTCTTGGTACTATAGTGTCTGCGAGAGCACAAATTGTATGGGAAGTTGTCCAAATGCTCATTTTATGAATCGAAGATTCACTACTTAGGGCATGTCATCTTCGGCGAAGGCATCACCATGGATCCAACAAAGGTCGAGGATATTATGGAATGTCCTGTACTGACAAATGTCTCGGAATTTCGTAACTTCATGGGTTTAGGAAGATACTATCAACGGTTCATCGAGGGATTTTTGAAGATATAAAATCTGATCATGGAATTGCAGAAGAAAAGCAAGAAGTTTGTTTGGACTGAGAAATGCACAGAATCATTTTGGAGGCTCAAGGAGTTGTTGACATCAACACCGATACTAAAGGTCCCTGACATGGACGCGAACTTCTTGGTATGCACTGATGCATCCAAGGAAGGCTTAGGCAGAGTCTTGATGCAAGATGGACGAGTGATCGCTTACATCTCCAGGAAACTGAGAGGGCATGAGGAGAACTACGCAATGCATGATTTGGAGTTGTTATCCATCATATATGCCTTGAAGGTTTGGAGACACTACCTTGTTAGATGAAAATTTGAACTAAAGACTGACCATTGTGGACTACAACACATCTTTACACAAAGCGACCTGAACGCGTGACAATGGCATTGGCCGTAATTTCTTAGCAAGTATGACTTCGAGATTAATTACATAAAAGGAACAGTGAACCGAGTGGTAGATGCATTGAGTCGAAGACCCCACATATTTTCAGTGCTGCCTCTTCAGACAAATATACATGAAAAGATTCTAACTTTACAGCATGACGATAACTGGTACAAAGAGGCCGACAGGTTTATCGGACAAAACACAATGTTGGTACCTAGATTTGAAGGATTTTCGTTTGATAGAGATGGTTTATTGAGGTTTAAAAATCAGATTTATGTAGCACCAACCGACGAGTTGAGGATGTTGATCCTAGGAGAGGCTCATAGAGTTGTCTACATGGTTCACCCAGGAGTCACAAAGATGAGGAAAGACCTTAAACCCTTATTCTTATAGAATGGATTGAAGGCATACATAGTCAACTATGTTTCTATATGCCTATAATGTCAGCAGGTAAAGCCTAAACATAGACACCTAGCAATATTACTACAACCACACGCTATTCTGGAATCAAAATGGGAGGTTATTTCGATGGATTTTATTGTTGGATTACCACTGACGACAAGGAGACATGAGTCAATTTTCATAGTAGTAAACACTCTGACAAAGAGTGCTCACTTTATTCCTGTGCATAGGACGTATCAGGCACCTGACATAGCTATATTTTTCATCAGTGATATTGTGAGGCTGCATGGTGTGCCTAAGAGGATTATATCCGATCAAGGATTGGTGTTTACTAGACGATTTTGCATGAGTTTCCAAGAGGCCTTGGGAACCCAACTTAACTTTAGTACTGCGTATCACCCGGAGACTGGCGAGTAGACTGAACGAATGAACCAAACCTTGAAGGACATGTTGCACATGTACGTGATGGACCAACAAAATCATTGGGAAGAATTCTTACCACTGGTAGAATTCAATTATAACAACAGTTACCAAAGCACCATTAAGATGGTGCCTTTCAAGTTTCTTTACTGATAGGGTATTGGTGGGACCAGAAGCGATCCAAGAAATGGAAGAGGAAATGAAAACGATAAGACAAAGGATTAAAGAAGTTCAGGAGCGACAAAAGAGTTATGCCAATGTGCACCATGTCGACCGTAGTTACGAGATTGGTGATCGAGTCTTCTTAGGGGTTAAACTGCATAAGAATTCGATCAAGTTTGAAAAGGGAGCTAAATTCTCTCCTAGGTTCATGGGACCTTTCGATATTGTGGAGAGAAAGGGGCCCGTGGCCTATCTATTAGCCTTTCCTGATTCTTTGAGTCGTATGCACGATGTTTTTCATGTATCTATTTTGAGACATTATATTAGTGATCCTACACATGTTATTGACATGAGTTCCTTGCAACTATCAGACGACGGGGCGCTTACTACTGAGCTGATCCACATCTTGGATCATCGCGTTCAACAACTATGACATCGAACAGTAGATCAGGTCAAGGTCCAGTGGAACAACTATAGTCTGCAATCGGCAACATGGGAGGACGCATATGATATGTGCCTATAGTTTCCATTTTTGTTTGATAGATAGAATTATGATACTGTGATACACATTATTTCGACACTTATACTGTGAAACTTCAAGATGAAGTTTAGACCAAGAGGGGGTGTACGTAACATCCCGCTCTGGTGCACTGAGAGAACTTATTCTTTGAGGACACTTGTTCAAAAGTGAACTAGATTATTATGCTATTGAAACATTTGATTTTGATTATGAAGCATTATGGGTTGATGACATGTTGTTTTACTGCATTGACATAGACATGTTCTATTGACTCGGTTTTACTGAGTGTGCAAGATTTTGGACCTCGAGGATGCAAAGGCATCGATGGAACCCCTTGGACTCTGGATTGAGTCAGGGAGTGTACCATTGGGGTTTGATTGTTTTACTATGATATTAGTGCATCTGATTAGATGATATGATATGGATATATCTAGACATGATTTGTTGATGATGCAGGCTAACGATAGCTTGTCGACCAGACTCACATGTGGAGTAAAGGTGTCACGCACGACTACCAAAGATGTTGAGGGAAAGGTGTGGACAGTATCCCTACCACAACCTACTAGCACTCTTGTCATGGATCGAACTATAGGTTAACATTTACCTATTTCAAGAGGAACCACGATGCCATGAGGGAGAACTATGATAGTCACTCATGATGATTCTAAGGGGCACGCAATAAGGTGGCGGCCTTATTCCTTAGAGGCCCTTAGTCTCCCACAAGTTCACCTGGCGGAGTATTGACTCTAGGTTATTTTGATGTCTACAAAGTTAGTCAAGAGACGAGTGTCACCCTTGTAGCATGTGGTGTATCCTGAAGGGCACGTAGCACAAGAAAAATGGAAAGAGGTGAGTGGAACCCTTGGAGCACCTAGTGCATCCTGAAGGGAACCTCATGCAAGGGAAACAAATTAAGGAAAGTGGCACCCTTGGAGCAACTAGTGCATTTTGAAGGGCATGTCACATTGTTGATGATAAACAAATGAACCTAGATGGCCTCAGGATGAATAACATGTTAAAAAATTAAAAAAATAAATTCCCTAATAAAATGTCACCCAGTACGAAAATTTAAGGTCTAAGTCTAAATTATGCTAGTGGTAAAATTTTATCTATCTATTTAAAATAAAAAAACAACATAAATAATAATTATACTCTTGATTAAATCTTGTAATAATAAGGTAATAATTATACCTTTGATTAAATCTTGTAATAATAAGGGTAAGAAATATAAATTGATTCATAAAAATCTATTCGGGTAAAAAAAAAAAAAAATGAAATAATTGTTTTATTATTTATGATAATTCAAAATTATTAACTAAAAAGGGAAAAAGGAAAAAGGGGGTTAATTTCTACACCTGCCAATTTGACTCCTAAATGAAAAGGGGAAAGAGGGAAATCTAAAATATTTAGGAAACTAGGAAAAGAGGGAAACATAAGAAGAAAAGGGAAACCCAAGGGAAAAAGAAGAAAGTCAAACTTAGCAGTATCTACGATTAAGAACTTTCTAATTTAAAACTGAACTAGCAAATTGATAATGGGAAAAGTCATTAAAACCTGTAAGAGAATTTGGGGACACCTAGGAGTGACTCTATATGGGTGAGAGAAATAAGGGAATTAATTAGTTAAAGAAATTAATTTGTCGAGGAATGAAGGGGATGGGTGACACTTGTATGGGGAGGAACTTTTAGGATTTAATTTTTAAAAAACTTATATAAATGAGATTTTAGGAAAGTAAGGGACTTCAAAACTCTATATAATGAAGGGAGGAGAAGGATGAAGGATCTCTTCTGGTTGCATAATGTTACATTGTATAAATCCCTACTTGAATGACTTAGCTTGTGGGAGTTAGGATACACAGCTCGGTGAGGAGTGGTATCTCAGCCTTATGAGGCGATCTGGGACATAGCTGAATCTCCAGATAGTGTGTTTGGCCCCTTTGTGGCTCGGGGGGATAAGGGGGGAGACGAGTACCCCTAGCATTAGCTGGGAGGTATCGGTGAAGTCTCGTCAATCGATAAGCAGGAGTTGCACGGAGCGCGTGGGATGTCACTCACAGAGGGCGATGAGGAAACGATACGCTCTCTTCATTTTTGTATGGTAGATTGTTGTAGGATTTATGCTTGGATAAGCATGTTTAATGGAGTAAGTAAACTGATTGTCTAGATTGATGACTTAATTTCTTTCATATCCTAGCTTGATGATTGATTAACTCCTATGGACTTCGGTTCCCCGCATGTATTGACCTCCTTGTGGTGTTTAATTCTGACCATTGTGGTGGTTTTTCCTATCATCCCTAGCTCATCATTCCTAGCTTGGACAGTCGGCCAAGAGCCTGATCTATAGTCGTTGCTTCGACATTAATAGACCTATGGATCTCAATGCCCTGTCTTTATGTGTGAGGATGATGAGAAAAGGAAAAACCTATCAGTCGTCTACCTCCGTTGTTGTCCTTGGATGATTGGATCATTTCACTTCTCTTACTGTTGTCTGCAATTTGTATTGGTATTCTGGCAATGGAAAAATGAATTGATTAATGTCTGCATTTTGTATTTGTATTCTGGCAATGGAAAAACGAATTGACTCATGTCTGATATTTGTATTGGTATTCTAGCAATGGAAAAAAATGAATTGATTCATATCTATATTTTGTAATTGTATTGTAGCAATGGAAAAACAAATTGATTCATGTTTGCATTTCTTATTGGTATTCGGGCAATGGAAAAATGAATTGATTCATGTCTACATTTGGTATTGGTATCCTGGAAATAGAAAAACGTTTTGCCTTCAAATGACTCTGAGATTGTTGTTTTAATTGCCCACGTTTTTTCTTTCAGATGAGATTGAGTTTGTTGTTTTAAATGCCCACATTTTGCCTTCAAATGAGATTGAGATTGTTTTTTTAACTACCCACATTTTTTCTTTCAAATGAGATTGAGTTTATTGTTTTAAATGCCCACGTTTTTTATTTCAAATGAGACTAAGTTTTCTGTTTTAAATGCCCACGTTTATTCTTTCAAATGAGACTGAGTTTGTTGTTTTAAATGCCGATGTTTTTTCTTTCAAATGAGACTAAGATTTCCTTTTTAAGTGCCCACGTTTTTTCTTTCAAACGATGGACTATGTTGCTGTAGAAATTACCCATGAATTTAGCCTTTTAAATATTAAATTCACTTGCCGCAAATACCACGGTTTTGGTAAATAAAAATTGACTATGTGCATGTTGAATTCGCCCACCTTTTTTTTTGCTATTCAATTCATAACTAACTTGCAGTAATGACCACGATTTTGCCTTCAAACTGTGGCTCGATTTTCCCTTCAATGATGGACTGCGTTGATGTTCATTGGATACGTTTTCCTTTAATTGTTGAGTTGTTGTCGACTAGGCACGATTGGCCACCATTTGGGCACTCCGTTTTTGCTAATTTTGCCACAACGAATTAAATGGATAACAGTTAGTTAAATGCCTTACTATTGCTAGATTCATTGTTATGTAATGGTCGTATTAATTGTCTTGATTTTTTCCAGCAAATAAAATGGATAACAGTGAGTTAAATGCCTTTTTATTGCCAGATTCATTGTTATGTAATGGTCATATTAATTGCGAGAACAATTGCTACAGCAATGTAAATGGCTAGCAGATTCATTCTTTGGATTAAATGACACAGTGAGTTAAATGTTAACTAACACCTTAAATGCCTTGCTATTGTTGTATTACTTGTTATGAAAATAGTCATGTAAACTACCTTGTTAGTGTGCTTTTAATTGTCATATTAATGGTCATGTAATTGCCTTGTTATTTCTATATTAATTGTTAAGTAACCGCTACGTTAATTTCCTCGATAAATTGCTCCAGTTGTGCTCATAGTTAGTAGTTTCCTTCTAATATTATTAGACAGATAGTATTGTTAGTTCGGTCAATATAACTAGACTAAATGATGAGATTTAATTGTTCATAAGTGTTATAATGATAGAATTCTACTTTAAGATTGTAAATGTTGTTATTAAGCTAATCTCTAGTTGGGTGGAGAATTTGGATTAACATAGACTTGATCAATTAGGTTGTGTTAAAGATTAAAATTTGATTGGTAAGTAAGGAATGGATTGAAAATTTTAGACTCAGTGGATTGAGTTTTAATTAAGGATAGAGGGAATTTATAATTACGGTTTTAGCATTGACCATTTCGATTTGCAAAATTAATTGTATTAATGTTTATTTAGTGAATGCATTATTGTCTAATTGTAACTTGACGTACCCCATTAGAATGGAACCCTTATTAAAATTGAATGTAATCATAGACCGGTTAGATTGGGTGATTGGTGCGGGTGGGGATGATGTCGTATGGGCTGGTGTCACCCCTTGTCTTCATCCTCTTGTGTCTCTCCAACCTTTGTGTGGGGTAGGTATAGTCTCCCAGTCAGTATTCGGTTCCTAGCTCATCGGAGTTTTCTTGAGTCTTGGTCCCTTTTATTTTGCGCCAAGGTTATTGACGCATCCATCACCTGAGGAACGACATGATTCCTGATGAGGGGATAATGGCAAGGCCTGGGGGATAGCAGTGAACAAGATCTTGGCCGAAGTAGGTTCTTTTGTGTGAGTGTTGAGGAGCGTGCAAGTTTCTCTTGGCACAAGGGCTGAACACCTTCAGGCGTTAGGTATGCGTGCCTTGTAGTATCAGTATTTGTTCATCTAGGCCATGATGTTGGGATGGGAGGGTTTTCCTTTATCTTGTAGGTGTGGTCGTGTTTGCGTCGGAAGGGTAGTCATCCTCCTTTTTATTTTGTGCATGTTTTCCAATTGTCTTGAGCCGGTGTGTGGTGTCATAGTAACTTGTTGCCTAGACTGCATGCTAGCGTTCGTCATTAGTGGTTTGATTAAATTGTTGTCGGCATCGCCTTCTTGCCTCTTAACTCCTAGAAAAAAAAATGAAAACAAAAAAAAATTGCTTCGCTTGTTGTCATAACGATGGGGTCATTACATTATCCTTCACTCATCATTCATGCGCAGAAAATCAAGGCATTTGAATCTATAGGTCTTTAAACACCAAAGTGACAACTGTTGATTTGGCTCATGGCTGACTGCTCAGGTGGAGACTGATGACTAAAGGGATCAGGGACAAAAGATAAAAATAAAATATTTTCATAATAATCAATAAAACCCACACAAAGAAGTCATTGAAATTAGAATTTTGGTTCACCAAGGGACTGTCATTCAACTCATAGGTGTATCATTCACAATTCACAATATATAAATAAAAATGTAGAGATGTACCCAATTTCAAGCAATTAAAAACGCAGAGATAAATCAAAGTTTTAATCAATCAATCCATAGAGGTACTCGCTCTTAAAAAGACGCAAAGACTAGACATTGAGCCATGAATCAATCAAATCAAATATTAGTATGGGTTCCATAAAAAACATGGAAAATTATTATCCTTTACTCATCATCCATGCACAGAAAATCCGGGCATTTGAATCTCTAGGTCTTTAAGCACCGAAGTGACGATCATCGATTCGGCTCTTGGTCGTCTGCTTAGGCACAGACTAATGACTAAAGGGATAAGTGATAGAATATAAAACCACAATATTTTTATAATAATCAATAAAACCCACACATAGAAGTCACTATAATCAGAAGTTGGGTTCGCCAAGGGAAATCAATTCAAAATTGTAACATCCCATCATCGCAACTACAAGAAAAGAAGAAACTGTGAAATTTTTATTTTTTTTAATCGAAGACAAAAATGATTACAGCTAGACAACATACCTAACAGTGAGCATCATGCCCACCGAATAGGCAACAAATGACTATGACTCCACGCACTGGCACAAGAGCAGTTGGGCAAAACATGCGTAAAACAACAAGGTGAAACGACTATCCACCCGAAGCAATCATGACCATGCCTACAAGCTGAGGGAAAACATCCCCCTCCCGACACAATGGTCTTGACGACCAATGACTAGAACCTCAAAGCGCTCGAACCAAATGCACGAAGGCATTACAAATCAAGAACTAACAACAACTTACAATGATCAACAACACTCACACGGGAAGCATAAACTCTGGCCATGATATCATTCACCTTTATCCAATAGGGTGCGCCATGATCCCCTCATCAGGACTCATGCCGTCCCAAAGTGATAGGTGTGGCGATAACCCTGGTGTACCTAACATATCTTGACCAAAGACTCTAGATGAATCCAACTTGCTAGGGGTCGAGTCACTGACAAGAGGACTACACCCGCACCCCAAGCAATAGGTCAACAAGATGCAAGATGATGACAATCAAAAGGAAAATCTCATGCTAATACCCGACTCCACCAACAACCCATCCATTAAGTGATAAGCAAGATGTCTAAGTGTGAATGTCGAATGATTACCAAGCTACTAAGGTCATAATTGTTATCATAATGTGTATTAAGAAAGGCACTTAACCAAATCAATATACTTATCAACAATGATAAACTTTCCATTAAAATAAGTGAACTACTTAACATTTTAATGGTGCTCCACATTGCTTATAAAATAATCGACATTGGTGTCTAAAATAACCATTCTATGTTTTAGCAAGTCTAAAATAATCAATCTGATCCATCCAACAAATGCAAATTTTCTCGGAATGATAATGATCTGGATACAAGCACTCAAAATTACTATTACCGGCATTGTTGTGTTCATGGGATTCTAGGATTGGGACTAGCGTTCTCTGATTATATGAACAAGAGGTGGAAGAATCAATGCCACATAATGTAATATCGTGGTCTCCACCAACGGCGTGCCTAGGGTTGCACAGGTAGAAGAATTCCTTTCTAATCCTTTAGGCTCCTTCTTGATATTTTTGGAAACCCAAGAAGACAAAGAAAGAGAAGACAGAGAGGAGGAAGAGGAAGAAGTAGTAGCCGAACCCAACAAGGATGTGGTTGGGGTTGCAGGACCCAAATCCTAGAGATCTTCAAATAAAGGAAGATTAACACAGTAAAAAATCCTCAGAACATCCATCAGATCATCAGTTTCTATGCATTCATAGTCTTTCCACTCTGGACTGTTGGTAGGAATCAAATCCTCAGCCTTGCCTAGAGATTTATCTAAAAACTCAGTTGCATCGTCACCACAAGATTCATTACCATTTATGTTTCTTCTTCTTCTTCTCTAATGCTCTTCTCTTTCATCCCTATCATTCCATTCAAATCCTCATTTTCAACGTTTTCATCTTTCATGATGATTTCATTTGTTTCAGCGATGTCAGTAGGATCAGTGCTCATGTCCATGTCTACTCTTCATGCATCAAAGGAACTCAGTTATCAGGCCACAATCACAATTTAGCAGCAAATTGAAAATCGTAAGGATTGCGCGACCTATGCATCTATAATTTGGGCTGGGGGATGAAACGCTCCACGCTCCACCCTCATGCAGAAAATGAAACGCTCATCCAATAAGATAGGTGGGTCGACCATCCAATATGAAACTGGTGGATAACTGAGGAAATACAAGGTAGAGAATGAAACACACGGATAGTTGAGGAAATCCATGATAGCATGGAAACGTGGCATGCCTATGTGATACTTGTAATCCCTAAAAATGAAGTTGAAGTAGTGCCCCCTAATAATCCAAACTTTGTAATCCCAAAGGTTAATCATTTAAACCTTGCAATCATATGGTGCTACAATAATTTCTTAATATGATTAGGTAAATGTTAAAAGGTAAACATGTTTTCATTCCCAAAGGCAGGGACTAAAGTAGTGAGTTGGCATTGACTTTCAGTTAGTTTAAAAATCTACTTAATTTTTCTCATTTCTAAGATCCAAATATAGGAAATTCTAATTAAAAATTATATTCAAATTAAAATAAATTTATAATTAATATTTTTCAACCTTCTTATGGAATTCCAACTTCCTTATTAGTGCGGGCGTACATTGATTTTTTGATTAAATGAAATCTATAAAGTATCAATTGATCATAATTGTTGCAGTCCATCCAATGCAATCTGTAAAGTATCAATCGATCATGGTTGTTACAATCCATCCTTGTCCAGTTGTTGGAGTCAGATGGTTGCTGCAATTGATGCCTATATGGTGGAGATATCCATGCATAGGCCTCTTGAATCTGCCATTGTAACTGCAACGACACCCTCCAACGGGCTTTGCAATAAGCATTGCACTATATTCTATGCACTACAGATCAAAGCCATGTAATTGTTTGTATCGTCCTGTCACTACAGCGGATGGCTCTCTTCTTTGCACATCCTTTTATACACAAAATTCCGTGGTTTTGCAGATTATGAGATTGCAGTTAGGGTTCCTCTTCTTCGAATAGAGTATTTTCAAACATCTTCTATATAGTAGTCATGATCATGGCTGACTACTTTAATTTTCCATGATCAACAGTAGTGATCAAACCTTTTTTTCTTTTGTTTGTGGATCAATGAACTCAGAAACCTATTATATCAATCTATAAGGTGTTCTAACCCCGCTATGACAGCCTGTTTTCATAAAGGGTAATCATTGTTGGTATAGGACTGTGTTATCATCTGCGAAAACTTATTCCAACGGAATGGATATGAAATGGTTGGGCAGTTGGTATCGATAGATATGAGAAGTTTCATGTCAAGCCTTCGTTGGCCTTGGCTTCGGTTCTGACCCAAGGATACACAGACTTTCATATATTTCCACAACACAAGCTGGGATGGTGGTGTTCTAAGAACTCATAACTCCTGCATGTTTGGTAACTGTCATGAAATATTTAATGGTAATTTGTACTTGGTCCAGTGTTTTGAAGAAATTGACATAGACCTGCATGATTTTTTAAGACTTTAAAGACTCTATCTTGTATGTTTGATAACTGTCCGGAAATAATTAGTGGCAACTTGGACTTGATCCTTTGTTTTGAAGAAATTGACACATAGAAATGAATAATTTTTTCAGACCCCAGGCTTGTATTTTAAAGGAAATAAACAAGGACTGGAATGTGTACGTGATCATACCCATGAAAGTTAAGGAAAGACACCGAGAACTAGCATACATGTCATTTATTCTATTTTTGAATTCCTTCATTGATTGAAGTCCACTTTTGAGTTATTTCTGGCTCCTTTTGAGTATATATAGTTCATGCCTTATGATCCCAAAGGATTCAACTATGTGGACCCTATCATTCTACATGCCTAAGGCTCAGCAAGACCATTTGTCTTGGTTGGGCACAATTGAGATATATTTGAATGAGTATCCACATATAAGAGGGTGTCTAGTACAGGAAGACGTCACCACTTGTTCGGAAGTCTCTGACCTCACTAGCTTCTTCAAATTCATCTTTTCATGCCTTTAGCTTCGGCTTCATCTCCATGTCCAGGTCCACTGGAAGGCACTTTCCCCCCACATGTGGCATTGGAGGGAACGTGTCACCTAGCATGTTATGTTGTTAGATTTATAATAAAGAAAAATGTAAAAACATAATGGAAATCACTCAAGAGACCATGATGAACAGAGATAAATAGTATATTGGCAGAAAAGGCATACTCTATAATCATTAATGAGATAGAAAATAATCATGTACATAGATGTACATATATAATACACGCAGTTAGGTAAAGCAACGAACTATGATTAGAGTTTTTAACATCCCCGCTTAATCATAAGTTCGTGCTTGCCTGAAAAAATGCTACTACTTGACAATCACATGTTTCAAGCGAAGAGGGCTAGTTAAAGATGCTCTAGGAACCTTGTAAAAATAGAAGAAGTTGTTGTCTTCTACTAAATTTGTGGTTTAAGGGTGACCACAAACTCATTTGGTGGTTTTAGGATGACCACAAACTAATCTGGTGGTTTCAGGATGACCACAAACCAAATGTCTAGTAGAAGATGACGTCTTCTACTAAATGGCATGGTTTTAAGATGACCATACACTAACAAGAGCTGGCTCAAAATTATGAAAATGTAACAAGAAAAACTTCATGTCTTCTGCTCAATTGGTGATTTTAATATGACCACAAAATATCAACAAAAATATGTTCAGGAATAATACTACATACCAGGAACTAGGTTGCATACTTGATCATCTATTCATAGGCTCTAAATCAAACTTGGAACCTGACTAGTGGTTCAAATTCCCTTGAACGTCATTCACAAGTATGGCCAAGAAGAAATCCTGGATAAGCTACTGGAACAATGTGTACGCTTTCGTAATGTATACACGGATGAAGATCAAAACATTGATCTATCATCTAATCATTATCAACTTCATTAACTTCACTGCTTTGATCATTATTGACTTCATTGACTTCACTAATCTAATCAATATGAACTTCATTGACTTCATTGATCTTATCATTATCAACTTCATTGACTTCATTGATTTTGTTGTAAGAATAATGCATGCGTGTTTCCTATTTGATCATCTTTTCACATAATCTCGTCTCTCAATATGAGATTGTTATCTCATACTTCCCCCCCTTAATCTAATATTCAATGTCTCTCATACACCATCAAGCTACACACGGGTTCATGCCACAGCTTGACACAACATCCTCTCTATGGATAAGAGGAATACAATTGCCTAACTCAATAGGACATACTAAATAAATGGGGGATACAACAACCTATGGAAAGACTTACAACTTGGACCAAATACTCAGGGGTTTCGGGTACAACCGATCATGCACCCAATTACAATCATATTCTAAACAAACACAAATTCAGAATTCAGGACAAAGACAAGTCCTGAATGAAATGAAAATCAAAGGTAGACTTCGAAACTTGAACTCTGACATTTCTCACTAATTTACCCCCTATTAACTGAAAAGTGAGAAGTCTAGATAATGAGATATACCCCCTTTGAAAGTGGAAAAGGGTAATCAAACCATTTTCTGGCAGAGTCTAAAGACTCAATCTTCAACTCAGAAGACTGCATCAACTAGGTCTCGATCATACCGTATATCATCCAATCTTGAAAAACATTCATGTCCGTCAACTGTAGAAATATCTCCAATCAAGTAAGGTTGTAATTATGTATAAATCCGTCGATAAGAATGCTCCAATAAATTGGCTTCCAAATGCCAACAACAATTCCCTAACCATTCAAAATCAATATATTTTTTCTTGCCCTTTTGACACCATATTGAGAGTTGATTTGTCTTCCCACAAAATCTGCATGGGTGAAGATCAAAACAGTTTGACTTATTATGGCCAAACTGGTGACATTGTTTTCACTGTATGGGTTCTTTATCCAACCGATTATCATGATCTATAATATCTGTAGCAACATCATCATCAACAATATCTTGTACATGTTCCTTACCAATACCTTCAAGCTATGTCTTCTTATCATCATTCAAAAAACCTCCACTCACAAAGAAAATACGTTTTCCATAATTAGGAATATGAAAAAGGTTGTCACCGTCCTTTTCATATCTTATTCCATATTGATTTCGTTTAAAGTGTAACTCTTCCCATGGTCGATCAATTCTAGTTTCTTTGTCACATTTATCCACAACGTTTTCTGACATAGGGACTTCATCCAACTCATCTTCATGTTTATGAGTGTCATCACTAGTCAACTGAGTGTCTTCATTATTTTCATCCCTGATGTCATTGTGTTTGTTAATATGTAATCCAATCAACTTATTATTCTGAAGAAGATTTAAATCATTGTGTTGATGTCGAAGCAAACTTAACTCATCAGGCAACAATTTGTTTTTAAGTTTGAACATATCAACTTTCTTTTGCATTACTTGTAAACAAGTAATCAATGTACTCAGAGTGCACTTGTTTATTGCAATTGTAGATTCTGTAGTTGAATTATTTAATGTGTGCAATACTGTAAATATTTTTTCAATTCTTTCCATTATGCAGAATATGGAAGAGAGACATTTGTATGTTGATGCCACAAAATTTAATTATGTATCATGTTGTGCATGCCAAGAGCGATCATCCATTGCATGAATACCAAAAACTATAGGATAACCAATGACTTAGATGCACACAAATATCCTAAGACCCCCTTATTCAATTTCGGGTGGGTCAAGGACGCAAAGATGTTGGATTACTAAGAGGGGGGTGAGTCAGTAATAGAGAAATAATATCCTTTTTAACCATATAATCCAAGTGTTATATTAGTGAATCATTATCATCCAATAACTGCAGAGTAAATAAGCAATGAACAAATCAGCAAACATACACATACAAAGTACACCAGTGTTTTATGTGGAAACCCAAATCGGGAGAAAACCACATAATGTTTTTTCTTATATGTCTTGAAGAATTACATTCAATGGAAGCACCAACTTCCTTTGTTTTCCAGTTGCAACTAGAAAGAGGCTCCAACCCCCTATTTTCTAAGGCAACAGCCTGAGGGAAGCTCCAACTCTCCAATTCTCTAGCTACAACCAGAAGGAGGCTACATCCCCTTATATTCTAAGGCTACAACCACCTGTCCTTGCCTCGTCCTGCCACCCTGAAGTAGAAGTAGAATGATGGAACCACTATCAACCTATCACAGTGAGATATACTGTTGTAAACATGTACCAATAAGTCTAAACCATGCATCAACATGTACCTCAATCTGTGATCAACCTATACCATAAACAATTGCATCAACCATTCACCAACTTGTACCATAAACAAGTGAATCCAACCATGTACCAAGTATGTACCAATCATGTGTCAACTTCTCATCAACCATGACTCATCAATATGTACCAACATCATCAACTATACACCTCATGTATGTCCCAACTCATCAACTACTTGTCTCAACCATGTACTAAACATGTACCTCAACCAAAATCCCTCATCAATTTCATCATCCAAATCTGATTTGTAGCTCTGTAATAGACTTAGTTTATATGATCACATTCGTGCAAACCTTCCTTAACTTCAACAACAAGAGACTAGCATTTTCATCAAACTTTTCTTTAGTCTCACATGACTAGTTTTGGATTAGTGAACAACCCTAACTTGAAGTAATCATAACTTTGTACCTGTAATGTATAAATATCTGAAACTGATAAAAAAAATTATTCATTGTATTTTATACAATTCCTCCACCTTTCACTACTTGGAACCTCTCAAAAAAGGAGTTATAGCAAAAATGGCATACTTTGTTGAATTATGTCTTATTCTAGAGATCTACCTTGTAGAACATGCCCCTCACAGAATTTTTGTTGAATTGATATGAAACTATGAAAAAACATACTACATACTGTACCCTAACCATCACATTTGGTTTCAATGAATTTGGATCTGTTATGAATAATTTATGACATTTTTACCCGAAACACATGTTTTTGACTAGTTTCAGGACTAGCCACAAACCCTATTTTCCACAGAGTGTAACTCCAAAAATACAATGATCCAAAAGATGAATTTTTTACCAAAGATACTTGGATATGTTTTCTCAATGGAATACTAATTTCACGGTCACAATCATTATAGAAACAAAGTTATAGAGAAAGTGGTGAGATGACCTGTAAATAACATACCTTAGAAAGGACCATCAAAGTAATTTATCCTTCCTTGAATTTCGGCCTTCGTTTATTCACCTTCCCTCAGAATTTCAGCTTAGATATATTTGGTTACCTCATAAACCTATAGATATTCAATATGCTCAAGTGTGATTAAAATAAGAGAGCCTTGCCTCTTATTTATAGTCTCGAACTAGCTTCCTTAAAAACATCTTCCAGGTCACTTGGCCCCACTTTCCTTATTTTAGGGTTAACCCACTTCTAATTTCTCCATTAAAATTATTATTGAAATAATTTATTTTATATTCACTTTGAATTATAATACACTCATTACTTCACTTTATTATTTACCTTTTAAAATCTCTTAAACCACTTTGACTACTTTGACATTTTGGGATGAGGGTCCTCCAACTTCGTAAGGCCATAACTCTCAAACCGTGAGGAGTTATGTGACATTCCACATACCACCAGAAATGGAACGACATGTAATATTAATATATAATAGTATTATCTGAAAATATATCATAACTCATATTTTTATCCATCAAACAAACTTGGGTCCATTACCCAAATATGGGATCTCCAACTTCTCATGGCCATAACTCTGTAACCATGAGGAGTTATGTGACATTCCACATACCACCAGAAATGGAATGACAAGAACTATCTATATAGGATATTTTACCTGACAAATTCATTCTCCTTCATCTCACTATTCCATAATTAAGCATGGGTTCTCTTACTCTACAAAGCGTCTTCCCATGAGGGCTTTCACCATAAGGGGACCACTTTCGAGTTCATCCATATTTACTTCTTATCAACCATGAAAAGACAATANTAACCCACTTCTAATTTCTCCATTAAAATTATTATTGAAATAATTTATTTTATATTCACTTTGAATTATAATACACTCATTACTTCACTTTATTATTTACCTTTTAAAATCTCTTAAACCACTTTGACTACTTTGACATTTTGGGATGAGGGTCCTCCAACTTCGTAAGGCCATAACTCTCAAACCGTGAGGAGTTATGTGACATTCCACATACCACCAGAAATGGAACGACATGTAATATTAATATATAATAGTATTATCTGAAAATATATCATAACTCATATTTTTATCCATCAAACAAACTTGGGTCCATTACCCAAATATGGGATCTCCAACTTCTCATGGCCATAACTCTGTAACCATGAGGAGTTATGTGACATTCCACATACCACCAGAAATGGAATGACAAGAACTATCTATATAGGATATTTTACCTGACAAATTCATTCTCCTTCATCTCACTATTCCATAATTAAGCATGGGTTCTCTTACTCTACAAAGCGTCTTCCCATGAGGGCTTTCACCATAAGGGGACCACTTTCGAGTTCATCCATATTTACTTCTTATCAACCATGAAAAGACAATAATGATCCATATTTACATCAAACAATCTTGGGTCCATTAACCAAAACTTTGTGATGCGAGGCTTTCTTCAAGGGTTGACATCAATGACAACCAACCTTAATCAACAATCTCTCCCTTTGGCATTGATGACAACACTCTGATGTAATACTAAAATCATATCACACATGCTGCCACTGGAACCATGTCTCTATCCTCTGTATCTGATAAATTTGTCTTTGTCCTCTGCATCTAATAAATCTTCTCCCCCTGGAGCCATGCCTCTGTCCTCTGCATCTAATAAATCTCTCCCCCTTTGTCATCAATGCCAAAGGTTTCTTTCCATTCAGGGCTGCTCCCCATGAATGAACTGTCCTCTTATGGTGCTTCCTCATGTACATATAATACATATAACATAAGCATTCAAAAAGCATTCAAAAAGAATTAATTTTGGAGTAGTAGTAACTCCAATTCTTTGGAGAAGATATTCAAAGGCTTCCCCTGGAAGTGGTTTTGTAAAGATGTCTGCCACTTGTTATTTTGTTTCCACATACTCAACTCTGATGTTCTTTTTTGCAACCTATTCCCGTAGAAAGTGATACTTGATTGGAATGTGATTTGTCTTGGAGTGCATCATCGGATTTTTTGAGATACTAATGGCACTTGTATTATCACAATATATTGGAATGGGATCATCATAATCAACCTGTATATCTGTCAAATTTTGTTTCATCCAAAGAACCTGTGTACAACATGTTGTTGATGCAATATACTCTGTCTCGGTTGTAGATAGAGATATTGATGATTGTTTCTTTGTTAGCCATGATAGCAAACACTCACCTAAGTATAAATATTCTCCAATGGTGCTTTTTCGGTCATCAATACAACCTGCCCAATCTGCATCTGTGCAGGCAATAAGTGATAGATCTTTTCCTTTTGGATAGCATAATCCAAACTCTTTTGTTCCTTTGAGATATCTGAAAATCTGCTTTACTGCTAATACATGTGGTTCCTTTGGTGCTTCTTTAAATCATGCCACATGTCCAACTGCTTGCATTACATATGGTCTGGTTGCTATCACATATAGTAGGATGTCAATCATTGACCTATATTTCCTTTTATCTGAAGACTTTGAATCATCATCTTTTCTCAACTTACAACTAGTTTGCATGGGAGTGATAATTGGTTTTCAATCTTCCATTCCGAACCTCTTTAGCATTTCTCTAATATACTTCATTTGAGAAATAAAAATTCCTTGGTTGCTTTGACGTATCTGAAGTCCCATAAAGAACAATAGTTCTCCAAGTAACGATATTTCAAATTCATTTTGCATGTCTTTATAAAAATTTTGGCTTAACCTGTCATCATCACTACCAAAAATAATATCAACATAAACTTCAATTAATAAAATATTACCTTGAATTACCTTGATGTAGAGCTTGTTGTCTTCACTTCCTTTTCTGAACCCTGCCTGTTGCAGATACGTATTCAGTCTAGTGTACCATGTTTTAGGAGCTTGTTTTAGACCATACAAGGCCTTCTTTAATTTACATAAATAGCTTGTGTTCTCTGACAACTGAAATCCTTCTGATTGTTCAATGTAGACTTCTTCTTCAAGTTCCCCATTCATAAAAGTTGATTTTACATCCATCTGATATACTTTAACATTTTTAGAGCATGCACAAGCTAAAAGTAAATGGATTTCTTCCATTCTGACAACTGGGGAAAATATCTCTTCAAAGTCGATTCATTCAATCTATGCATATCCTTTACATACCAATCTAGCTTTGTTCCTTGTAACCTGTCCATCTTTATTCAATTTATTCCTGAAAACCCATTTTGTGTTGATCACATTCTTATTCTTTGGTCTTGGAACCAATTCTCAAGTGTCATTTTTCTCTATTTGATCCAATTCTTCATCCATGGCCTTATTCCAAAATTCATCATTGCTGACTTCTTCAAAATAGTTTGGTTCAATTGTAGATAAGAGTGTTAGGTGTGTTTGTTCTAGTGAACGGATTTTTCTTCTACTCTCAACTCCTGCATCTTTGTTTCTAGTAATATGATTTGAAGGATGATTCTTCTGTACTCGTTTGCTAGGTGTCTTTGGAGATACTTTCTGAAATTTCTCTTCTACTTCTGTCGAATTCTCTTCATCTTCATCTTCCTCTTCTACTTATTTTTCATCTTCTTCTTCGAAAAGTTGTTCCATTGATTTGTTTTCTTCTTCCTTTGATTCTAGTCTGCCTGTTTCATCAATTGTTACATTGATGCTTTCCACAACTTTGTTCAATCTTAGATTGTAACACTTGTATGATTTCCTTGTACTTGAATAACCAACAAGTATTCCTTTGTCCACATGAGAGTCAAACATTTCCATTCTGCCATCTTCTCTTTTGATGTAGCATTTTCTTCCAAAAACTCTGAAGTTCTTCACATTTGTTGGTCTTCCTTTCCATAGCTCATAGAGAGTTTTATCAGTGTTGTTTCTTAGCATTACTATGTTTTGAATGTGAACTGTTGTATGCAATGCCTGTGTCCAAAATATATCTGTCAATTTGGAATCCATTAGCATTGTTCGAGCCATTTATTGTACTGTCTTGTTCTTTCTTTCAACAACTCCATTTTGTTGAGGTGTCCTAGCAATGGAGAATTGCCTTTTTATTCCATGACTGCTATAGCAGTCCATAAATTTATTTGAAGTGAAGTCTCCTCCATTATCAGATCTCAAACATTTGATTCTTGAATCGATCTCATTTTCAACCATTTCCTTGTATATATTGAAGTTTTCAAAAGCTTCTGACTTGTTCCTGAGAAACGAAACTGCAGTCATTGTTGTATAATCATCAACTAATAACATAAAGTATTTTTCACCTTTTAAGCCCTTTGTTGTAGTTGGTCCAACTAGATCAGTGTGCACAATTTCCAGTGGTCTTGTTGTTGAATATTCATTTGATTTGAACCCAATCTTTGTTTTGTTTCCTTGTTGACAATGCTTGCATAAAGTGTTGGTTGGTTTCATGATCTCGGCCATTTCTTTGACTGCTTCTCTTTTGTTGACTTTGACAAGGTTATCAAAATGAATTTGACCCATTATTTTATGCCATAGCCAAATTTCATCTTCCTTTATTAGACAACACTTTTCATTTCCAATTTCACTTAACACAAATATGTTGTTTGAATTTCTTGTAGTTGTACCGACCAATTTCCCTGAACCTTCTTTTCTGCATATTTTTTTTTTGAATATTCTTTCTTAGTGTGACAACCTCTGCTTCCAAGTTTCCAATGATCTTGTCCTTTTCTTCTAGTTTTTCTTTGAGTGCTTCTTCAATTATTTTATCTTCTTCTATTTGAACCCTCAATTTTGTGATCATTTGTTCTAGTTCTCGAGTGTTATTTTTATTTTCTAGTTTTTCTTGTAGTTTCTTGTTTTTCTTCTTTTCTCTTCTGATAACTTCTATGGCACATATTAATTCTTCTTGATAGTCAACTTCTGCCTCTTCAATTTCTTCTTCAACTTCTTCACATTCTTCTTCAGATTCTTCATATTCTTCTTCAAAGTCTTCTTTGTCAGATTATTTTACTGCCATGAATAGAACTCTTCCTGTCTCATTGTCACTGACTTCATCTTCATATGATGATGAGATGTCTTCTTTAGTGTATAAGTTTTTCTTGAAAACTTTCTTTGTATTTATTTTTCCTTTATATGTGTGTTTTCCTTTTGAGTAACCTTCATCACTTCTCTTTTTCTTATGAGGACATTTGTTAGCAAAATGACCAATACCATCACAATTAAAACAAATTAAAGGGAGCTTACCTCTATACCTACAGTTGGTTTCCTTGTCAGTCTTTTCACAAAGTTGGCCACTTCTTCATCATCTTCTAAGGTGTCACTGTTGTTGCTATATTCTTCTTGTTCCCTTTTCTTTTTCTTTGATCCTTTGGATGCCTTGAAAGTTTCTTCTTTTACATCTGGATTTTCCTTCTAAGTTCTCATTTCATATGCTGTGAAGATTCCATGCAATTCGTCCATGCTTATTGAGTGTAGATATAATATTTCTTCTAGTGTTGATATATTAGGGTTGAATCTCATAGGAAGAGATCTTAGTATCTTTTGAACAATTACAGATTATTCAATTTATTATGCCAATCCTATGATTGCATTCACTGTTTCATTGACTCGTAAGAAGTAGGTTACGATATCTTCATCTTCCTTCATTTTTAGTTGTTCAAACTGACCTCTGTAAGTTTGAAGCCTTGCTGCTTTAACTTTTGTATCTCCTTCATAAATATTTTGAAGCTTGTCCCAAATCTCTTTAGCGGATTTACAGTGTGCAACTTTGGTGAATACCATATCACTCAGACCATTCAAAAGTGCATTTGTGGATTTGGAATTATTCTCGCCGAGTTTTATTGCTTTGTGATTTGTTGGTGGAACTGCTGGTGTTGTGTATCCATCTACAATTCATTGTCAAACTTGAAATCCCTATGCCTATATATATGTCCTCATCCTTATGCTCCAAAAAGCATACTTCTTTCCATCAAACTGTGGTATTCCATTTTTATATGAGTTGGTACTCTCCATGATCTACCTTTCAGTGGTTAAACTGATTTCTGAAGGAAACTTCTCTGATACCAATTGTTGGATTACTGAGAGGGGGGGTGAATCAGTAATAGAGAAATAATATCCTTTTTAACCATATAATCCAAGTGTTATATCAGTGAAGCATTATCATCCAATAAATGCAGAGTAAATAAGAAATGAAAAAATGAAAAAAAATACACATACACACTACACCAGTGTTTTACATGGAAACCCAAATCGGGAGAAAACCACATAATGTTTTTTCTTATATGTATTGAAGAATTACATTCATTGAAAGCACCAAATTCCTTTGTTTTCCAGCTGTAACTGAAAGGAGGCTCCAACCCCCTAGTTTCTCAGGCTACAACCTAAGGGAAGATCCAACTCCTCAATTCTCTGGCTACAACCAGAAGGATTCTACAACCTCCTATGTTCTTTAGCTACAACCAGAAGGTGGCTACAACCACCTGTCATTGCCCCGTCTTACCACCCTGAAGTAGAAGTAGAATGATAGAACCACTATCAACCTGTCACTATGAGATATATCGCTGTAAACCTGTACCAATAAATCTGAACCAAGCATCAACCATGCATCAACCTGTACCTCAACCTGTGCCATAAACAAGTGCATCAACCATGCACCAACCTGTACCAAATAACCTGTAATCAACATGTACCATAAACAAGTGCATCCAACCATGTACCAAGTATGTACCAATCATGTGTTAACTACTCATCCACTATTACTCATCAATATGTACCAACATCATCAACTATACACCTCATGTATGTGTCAACTCATCAACTACTTGTCTCAACCGTGTACTCAACATGTACCTCAACCAAAAGACCTCATCAATTTCATCGTCCAAATATGATTTTTGGCTCTGTAATATACCTGGTGTATATGATCACATTCCTGCAAACCTTCCTTAACTTCGACAACAAGAGACTAGTATTTTCATCAAACTTGTTTTTAGTCTAACATGCCTAGTTTTCGATTAGTCAACAACCCTAACTTGAAGTAATAATAAATTAGTACATGTAATGTATAAATATATGAAACTGATACACAATGTTATCCAGTGTGTTTTATGCAATTCCTTCAGGTTTCACTACTTGGAACCTCTCAAAAAAGGAGTTATAGAAAAAATGGCATACCTTGCTGAATGTTGGCTTATTCTAGAGAGCAACCTTGTAGAGCACGCCCCAAACGAATTTTTTTTGAATTGATATGAAACTATGAAAAAACATACTACATATTGTACCCTAACCAACACATTTGTTTTCAATGAATTTGGATCTGTTATGAAGAAGTTATGACATTTTTACCCGAAACAATTGTTTTTTACTACTTTCAGGACTAGCCACAAACCCTATTTTCCACGGAGTGTAACTCCAAAAATACAATGACCCAAAATATGATTTTTTTACCACAGATACTTGGATATGTTTTGTCAATGGCATAAAAATTTTACATTTTGAATAATTATAGTAAAAATGTTATAGTGAAAATGATGAGATGACTTGTAAATAACATACCTTAGAAAGCACCATCAAAATAATTTATCCTTCCTTGCATTTCGGCCTTCTTTTCTTCACCTTCCTTAAGAATTTTGGTTTATATATCATTGGTTACCTCAAACACCTATAGATATTCAATATTCTCAAGTGTGTTTAAAATGAGAGAGCCTTGCCTCTTATTTATACTCTCCAAGTACCTTCCTTAAAAACATATTCTAGGTCACTTGGCTCCACTTTCCTTATTTTAAGGTTAACCCACTTCTAGTTTATCCATTAAATTTATTATTGAAATAATTTATTTTGTATGCAATTTGAATTATAATACACTCATTACTTTACATTATTATTTACCTTTTAAAATCTCTTAAACCACTTTGACTACTTTGACCTTTTCGGGCTTCTAGATGACATATGAGGGTCCTCCAACTTCGTAAGGCCATAACTCTCAAACCGTGAGGAGTTATGTGACGTTCCACATACCAACAGAAATGGAATGACATTTACTATACATATATAATAGTATTATCTGAAAATATATCATAACGCATACTGTTATCCATCAAACAAACTTGGCTCCATTACCCAAACCTCGGGTCTCCAAATTCTCATGGCCATAACTCTCTAACCATGAGGAGTTATGTGACATTCCACATACCATCATAAATGGAATGATAAGAAATATCCATCTAGGATTGTTTACCTGATAAATTCATTGTCCTTCATCTCATTATTCCACAATTAAGCATGGGTTCTCTTACTCCACAAAGCGTCTTCCCATGATGGATTTCACCATAAGGGGAACACTTTGGAGTTCATCCATCTTTAATTCTTATCAACCATGACAAGACAATAATGAGTCATATTTGCATCAAACAATCTTGGATCCATTACCCAACCCTTTGTGCTACAGGACTTTCTTCAAGGGTTGACATCAATGACAACCAACCTTAATCAACAAAATACACATATGCAATTTTATTTTGTAAGATGATCCCCTATAACTCCTTTTACAAACATTTAAAAACCCCTTATAACACCTTTACATGTTCAAGGCAAAATAAAAACCGTTATAACTCCAATTAGAATCAATGGAGAAAATTCCTCCATACAAAACGTTATAACTCCTTAACCAAAAAAAAATATTTATAACACCATGAAAAGGACCCTTTAGCACCCTTATAACTTCAAAAAAGAATTCACTTATAATGGAGAAAACTCCTGCATATAAATTTTCAAGCTTATAACTCCCTTATAATTCCTTAAAAGAAAAACATATTATATCACCTTTTTTTTTAAGAAAAAAGTGTGCTTATGATCCCACTTGAATTAAATAAGACTTTAACTCATTGAATTTTAATCCACTTATTACTCCCAAATAAAAAATTTAGAAGATATTTCATAAAGCTTAAATCTTTTAACTGAAATTTCTTTACTGCGGAAATTTCTTTATGCACAGGCAATAGAGTTTAATTCTTTAACTCATTTCTTGCTTTATCATCATTACCATAGGCCGACTTCTTCTGCTTCATTATAATTATCATTAACTCCACTGCTTTTTTTTTTTAATATTTATCTTTATTTTTTTTAATGAATTCCCAAAACTGATGGTTTCTCAATTGGTTTGTTGTTCATTAATTCTATTAAAAATAAATACTCTTCGATCCAATTAAGTTCTTGTCTTGAATTACCTTTCCTCCAAAATATCCTGCGATTATCTCCCACATGTTCAAGAAAAAGATCCTATGATTCTCTCCCATATGGTCAAGCAAGGCTCCTCTCACTACGACCTTCCTTGGGATCTGCAACCTCTTTGAACAACACAAAAGAAAACTTCAATACCGAGGGGTTCTTTTGAAATAGATACAAAGGTTCTTGAACATATTATGGTCAAAGGTTGTCATATTTGTGTTTCATTTTTTTCAAACAGAAAATGCCATGAAAGAAACTCATATCCACACAATAGGGCCTACATGACATTCTACCATAAATTGAACAAAACTTGACCATAAAACTTTTTTATTTTTCCGGTGGGACTGGGCTGTCATTTGATGTATTTTACATATCTTCAAGGTATCTCCTTAAGGAATATTTAACCTGCATATTTTTCTCTAGTCTTCTCTTTAGAGGAGTTCTTCATATGTTGAAACGACCGAAGCTCGAAGGCCCAAAGCACCTAGTTTTTAGCCACCGGTCACATGAGAAGCTAAACTTCAAATTTTTTTTTGGCTCTCAAGTAAACTTAGAAAGCCCAATTCCACTGTTAGAGAGGCTACAGTTGCTAAAGAACAGAGCTCAAAGCTCTGACTTTGTAGATCTCTTGCTTGGATAGTCACATCCAGCTAAATTGAAGCCAACTCAGTGGTCTACCCTGTGTTTTTCAGACCAAAGTCACACAAAGGATTTCGCGGACGTAGTTTTATGTGCAGGAAACAAGTAAGCATGAAAATCTCTAAAATAAAAAAATTGAATTTTTTACAAGATGGCCACCTCTAGCAACTTAGGACCAACACAACGACCAATTCATCTTGGAAAGAAATGTGATTTTTGGTCTCTTAGAATGAGATCCTTCTTACAAGCACAAGAGTGTTGGGATCTAGTGGATCTTGCCTACGTGGAACCTGATCCAACAGACCGTGTTTCCATGACGAATCAACAGATAAGTGCTCAGGAAACATAGAGGAACATAGAGGAACATAGTGGATGACTCGATTTTCTCAAAAATCACAGGCAATGTTGCTTCAAAACAAGCTTGGGACATCCTCAAATCAACTTACCAAGGAAATGATAGGGTCAAAATAGTCATGATCCAGACCTTCAGGATGCATTTTGAGACTTTAAAAACGATAGGGTCTGAAAATGTTGATCAATTTATGAAAAGATTCATGGGAATTGTAGGCCAAATCAGATTGACTGGTGAAGACATCCTTGATCAAAGAATTGTTGAGAAATTCCTCAGAAGTCTTTCAAAGAAATTCTAAATGGTTGTTACAACCATCCTTGAATCCAAGGATCTATCAAATTTTTCAACAAATGAATTAATGGGATCTCTATTGACACATGAGACCAGAATACATCTCGAAGATGAGTCAATAGGAAATGCCTTCAATAATCAATTCTCCTTCAACAGAGGAAGAGGCAAAGGCAGAGGCAGAGGTCACCAAGGAAGAGAGAGAATCAAAAGTAACAATCATTCAAGTGAAGGTCACAAACAACATAAGAAAAATAATAATTTCCAAGGTCACATACAACAGAACCAGAATCATAATTTATAGCCTCAAAAAGGCAGAGGGAGAAGATCAAATGACAGATCAAACATACAATTTTATCACTGCAAAAATTATGGGCACTATGAATCTGAATGTCGAAAGAAGAAATCATATCATCTCTCAGGTAGAGAACATGTCTCAAATCATGAAGGAGAAACCTCATATGGTATGTTTCTCTCATGCCAGAAGACAAAAGAACAACATAAATACCTATGGTTGTTGAACAGTGGTTGCATCAATCACATGACAGGTAACAAATATTTACTTTCATGCATTGATTCTTCTATTTCATTTGATATTACACTTGGAAATGATTCTTAAGTCAAAGTTCAAGCAAAAGGAACAATACATGTTCTTACTAAACAAAATGTAAATAAAAACATAAACAATGTCTATCATGTTTCAGATTTGAAACATAATCCGTTAAGTGTACGAAAACTTATTGAACATGGCTATAAGGTACTTTTTGAAGGAACATCATGTAGGATATATGATAAAACTCCCAATAGAAAATTGATTTCTAAAATCCACATGACTAGGAATAGAATGTTTCCCCTCACCCTCAGAACTGCAAATCTGATCCAATCATATGCACACAGTGCATCCACCCCCAATGAAGCTATGGTTTGGCATGCAATATTTGGACATCTACCCTTTCAGATTCTAAGCCTTCTACAAAAGCACTCCATGTGACATGGTCAAAGGTCTACCTATCTTCAAGGAGAAAAATCCCCCATGTGAGTCTTGCATTCTTGGAAAACATAAGAGAACTAGTTTTCCATGGTCCTCCACTCAAGACAAACAACACTTAGAGCTAGTTCACAAGACCTATGTGGACCAATGCAAACAAAGTCAATAGTTTGTAGTTTTTATTTCCTAAAATTTATTGATGACTTTAGCAGGAAAATATGGATTTATTTTCTGAGACACAAGTCTGAAACTTTTGTAAAGTTCAAATAATTCAAGGATGAAGCTGAAAAATAGAGTGGAAAATATGTAAAGACTCTTAGGTTAGATGGAGGAGGATAATACAACTCCAAAGAATTTTCAAGTTTCTGCAAATCACAAGGCATCATCATGCAAACTACAACTAGGTATACTCCACAACAAAATGGAGTGGCTGAAAGAAAAAATCAGACAATAATGAACATGGCAAGAATCCTTCTTAGAGAGAAATGTATGTCAAATCTATTTTGTGCTGAAGAAATAGCATGCTCGGTTTATCTCTTGAATAGATATCCAAACATGAGTCTCAAGATGAAGGTCCCTCAAGAAGCATGGAGTGGGAAAGAAACTAAATGTTTCACATCTTAGGACATTTGGATGCATAAAATTTGCTCACATACCTTTCTAATTGAGGAAGAAACTTGATGATAGAAGTGAGAAATGCATCTTTGTTGGCTACAGTGAGACATCCAAAGGCTATAGACTCTACAATATGATTTCAAAGAAACTACTTCTCAGTAGAGATGTCAAATTTCTTGAAAATGAGTTCTCGAGTGAGTTTGAAAATCAACCTATGGAAAGTCAAAATCCATTGCTGCCACTTCCTAAAAACATAGAAAATTCAGGACAACAAACACATCAATCTTTCCTTCCAAGACTGTAGGTACAAGGACAGCCTGAAAGTCCTCAGGACAACTCTACTTCAAGCATAAATTCATCCTCTAAACTTCAAAATCAGAGAACTCGAAGTTTGATAGAAATCCATCAGTAGTTGGATGATATTGATCATCACAATCTTTTTGTATTAATTTCATTTCAACCTACATCCTTTAAAGAGGTAGTTAAAGAGCCACATTGGGTTCAATCCATGAACTAAGAGATTGATTCCATTGAGAAGAAAAAGACATGGGACCTTGTTGATCTTCCCAGACACAAGAAAAGTATTGGTCTCAAGTGGGTTGACAAAACTAAACTCAGTGAAAAGGGGTAGATTAAAAAACACAAGGAAAGATTTGTTGCCAAAGGATTCTCACAACAACAGGTATTTATTATGGTTGAACTTTTTATCTAGTAGCAAGGTTGGACACTGTAAGGACTCTCTTAGCCATAGCGACTCAACACAAATGGAAAGTATACCTGATGGATGTCAAGTCAGCTTTCCTGAATGGTGTCTTAGAATAAGAGGTCTATGTGGATCAACCACCTCGATTTGAAGTCAAAGAGCAGCCAACCAAAGTATCGGTTGATGAAATCCGTGTATGGTTTAAAAAAAGCTCCAAGATCTTGGTACATTAGAATCGAGACTTACCTGATCAAAGAGTGGTTTCAACAGAAGCCAAAATGAGCCAACACTATACACCAAAACTGATCAACATGGTAAAATTATGATTATATGTTTATATGTTGATGACATGATATATACTGGAAATATTGAGTTAACGAGTTTTAAACATGTCATGCAATCTGAGTTTGAGATGACAAATCTTGGCATAATGAAATATTTTTTTGGGATTGAGGTTGATCAATCAACCAAAGACATTTTTTTTCTGTCAGCAAAAGTATGCAACAGACATCATCAAAAGATTCTGCATGGAAGTCTGCAATCCAATAGAAACTCATATAACCCTAGGCACAAAATTGAGAAAGCAAGATGAAGGCCCTACATCGGATTCTACCATGTACAAAAGTTTAGTATGTAGTTTGTTGTATCTTACAACAACTAGGCATGATATTATGTATGCAACCAGCTTTGTCTCCAGATTCATGGAATCCCCCAAAGATTCTCACTGGAAGATGGTGAAAAGGATTCTGAGAGATATTGCATGCACTCTCAATTTTGTCTTATGGCACACTCGGTCTGATGATAATCATCTCTTTGCAAGTAGCCTAGATGACTGGAAAAGCACTTGAGGACATGCTTTTCACCTAAGCATAAACTTGATTTCTTGGCATCAAAGAAGCAACCCATTGTCTCAATATCTTTTGTAGAGGCAGAGTATGTCACTACTACCTCAGCTTCATGTCAAGCTATGTGGCTGAGAAGAATATTGAATGATATGTCATATACAGAAAAGGAGCCAACTCCTATCTTTAGTGACAACATTTCAGAAATTGCTTTATCCAAAAACCATGTGTTTCAAAAGAGAAACAAGTATATTGACACTCTCTTTCACTTCATACGCGAGCTAGTCAATAATGATGACATCACACTTCAATTTTGTGGCTCACGAGATCAGCTCGTAGACATTTTTACAAAGCCACTAGGAAAATCCGTTTTTTATTTTTAGAGACAACACTAGGGCAATATCAATGCTGATGTTTGTAAATGTTGAGTTTAAGAGAGAGTATGTGAGACTGTGAGTTGTCCTCGCCAACTGTAGCTTGTTTCTTGATTTTCTTGGTTTGTTGAAGCTTACTTAACTCAGGTCTTTTCCCTTTTCCTTTAATGAAAGGTGCTCTCCTCATTCTTGTTTGCAGTTTCGTCTTCTCTGTATTATCTTCTTTGCTTCTCATTTTGTCAATTTAGATTCCCCTGGCTGAGTAACACGTTTTACATCCTCATACAAGACATCCCATCTATAACAGGCTGGCAGGTTAGATGGTAAAGAATGCAGAGCATTCTTTCAATGATGGATGAGGCTACCCCAGATAAATAAACGCCCCCCCTCTTTTATATGTGGTTAGGAAAGAGAATCCGAATAAATCAAAATCAAAATCAAAGCCCATTTTCAGAGTTGAAATTATTCTTACTATTCACTGCTGATGACTGGGAAGCATAAGTTACCCTATCGTTTCAATAGGGCCACCGTCTTTGACGAAAGCACCAAGAGACGTGATTTCGATTCCCCGCAGAATGACGATGTTGTTGTTGTTAATGATACGACAATAATCAGTATGTCGAATACTTTCCATCCATATCCATGTAACGTAGCGATTCGGGATGTGGTCATAAACTCCTCAAGATGTGCAATATTTCGTTACGAATAGACAGACGTTGAAGGAGGAAACATTTTAATAAAAGCACACTTGCAGGGTTACCTTACTGAAATCACGCCAAAACATTCGGCAATATTTTCAGGATGTGGTCATAACGAAGGATCAATAAGGTAATGTAGTGATTCGGGATGTGGTCATAAACTCCTCATGATGTGCAATTTTGAATTGGCTGTAGCTGGAGATTGTTACGAATAGTGACGTTGAAAGGCGGAACATTTTAATTAAAGCGATGAAAGTCAGTCAAGTGAGAAAGTCGATTGATGTCAATGTTATTCTTCAAAGTTGAAAGGAATAACCCACAAATTGTGCGAATACCAAATGATAATGTTGTTCACGGTGCATAATTGTGCGAATAACTGTTGCGTTGAGAGACGAATCTCGCCTGGTTGTCGCCTTTAATATGTATTTAGATAGAGATTGATATCCATCTGAACTCCACCTTAAGTCAAAGACACGATTATTTATCTACATCCTGCTGGGCACTTCTGATTGTATAGATTTTACAAGATAAACTTGAAATGCTAATAATTTCCTAAAACATAGGAAAAATCTATGTAGACTGGTTGCCTCTTTTATTGCTGCATTGATTAGGTCTGGCTTTATTTGTCCAATTTCCGTGTTTTTTTATGTGTTGATGAATTATCTCTTATTCCTTCGGTATTTCATAGTTTGAATTTATAGATTATACCTGATTTGATGCTTCACATTGGTTCCCTTACTCAGATTAACAACCATGTTACATTTTATCTCATAAATTGTACTACAAGTATACCCATGTTTGTTTCTACTTGAGTGACTACCTGCTATTCATTTTCATATCTGCAAACATTAATGTTTTGTTAACTTAAATGGACTCTTCACGATTTATTAAAAATCTTTTTTTAATCTTGATAATCCATGGCAATTTTATGAGAGTGAACAATCAAAACCACATGTAGATTCTTTGTTCAGTTCCCTAAGTCTAATTTCCACTTGCAAACTCTTGTGTGTGCAGATGAGAAATTTAACAGAGCTATAATACTGCGAGTAACAGAGTCCTAGAGTAGAAAAAGGAAACCTCCTTCAGAATAATAACGAAGGAAGAAACAAATTGGTTAGGTGGACGGGGTTCACCCATTATCAATAATATTGAACCAAACAAACCACCCATTCTTTTTTCTCACCAAAAAAGAAAAAATACCTCTTTCATGTCAGCCTCGTTAGCATTGCATACCAATAATCCATAATCCCATCGTGACAAAAGAAAAACCTTAGATAAGTTCATAATCTTGTAGATTCGGGACATGCTAAGGGGAGGCTCAAGTTTCTTCTTATATATCCATTCATTGAGCCATGTGATACCTTAATGGTCTACTACATGGCTTGCTCTTCATGATGAAATGATCATGGAATGTGTAAATTACCATTGACACTAATGACCCCTTAGAAGGCTGGCTTAACGAGCTTATCGGGATATCCTTGCACTACTTGATTGGTTTTCCAAAGCACTTGAAATATCATGATGATGATGAATTTGAGGGTTTTGTAGAGTTGAAAAATGTCTATTTAAATAAAATAATATAATTACATCAAAAGGTTTACATTTATTGACAATAAGCACATTTAATAAGTTTTGTATGGACAAGATTAAATATTAATGTAATATTCTTAGTCGTCCCAATAAATCAATGGTTGTGAATTCAACCACTAACTTTCTCACTATTATAAAAACATCAGTTTACATGTTTATTTTTTTACTTTTACTTCATCATATTTAAAATTTACTATAAACATTCATGAACCACAAATTTACTGTTGTATTAATATATTAATATTGATTAAATAAAAAAACAATATTCATTAATGTAAAATTTAATATATATATATATATATATATATATATATATATAATTAGATTTAATTAAAAATAGTTTAATACGTGAATAATATTTTTGTCTTAGTTGTACTCTCTAGAATATATGCTTACAATTACTAGAAATTTTAAATGAACTGCAAATTGTAAAACATTATAAGTATACATTTTAAAATTATACACTTTTGTACTGTATTTTGTTTTGTTTTTCAATATTATAATTGTACATGAGTAGCATTAGCCCTCCCTTAAAATTATATTCCTATATGGATAGTGATTTCCATATACTTATTCAATGAAGAAATAATGATTTCTTAATTAAGGTTTTTTTTAATTAAGTTTTAGAGTTTTTGAATTTTGTTAGGTTTTTAAGTTTTTCCAAGTTCTTGAATTATCAAAAACTATATGCATTACAATAGATGATATTAAAAGTGTTTGAGATTGGGGTATAATATTTATTTAGAGGTTAATTTAACAATATTTTAAAGAAATATTAACAATTAACCATACATAAAAATAAAAAAATTACATTTATTAATGTGTACAACAATAATTTATAAACTTGAGATAACTCAACTTTTGCTAAAAATATGGAATCATTTTAACACTTTCATATTAGATATTGCAAATGAAAATGAATTCAATTTTTGAAAAAATTATGGAATCATTTTAACACTTTCACATTTAACATTGAAAATAAAAATGAAGTAAATGTATACCCTAATGAAAGTTAGTATATTGAAGAACCTCTACAATGTAAGTACTATGATAAACACGAAGGTAGACTTGCAGGTTAGGTTATTAATCATACAAAAAAACATGTGCTACTTTAAATGATTTGCATTAGAAGCATCAGCGAGACACTTCACAACATGCATCCAGGGCGAGTGGGTAGCTCTCCAATAACTACTACATTTCATCATGAGACTATCTAGTTTCGAGCAGAAAACTCATATATCTTATGCATGACATCCAGTACCCTGCAATAACATATGTACCTCGTATATTAAGCATGCATCCAAGGTCGGTGGGTAGCTCTCTAATAGCTATAGCATTTCATCATGACAGAAGCCATCACTCCCCCTGAAGAGGTACTACGTCGAGCTTGTCCCTGAAGTACTCAAGCTTGTCCCTGAAGTACTCGAACTTCGTCCGACAATGGATTTGTCAGCACATCTTCAACCTGCTCATCGGTAGCCACATATTGGATCCTCATTGTTTTCTTCTACACCATATCCCTGATATAGTGATACCTAATTTATATATGCTTCGACCTATAATGAAACACCAGGTTCTATAACAACTTTATACAAATTTGGTTGTCGAACAAGATTTAGGTCGCTTCCATAACAATATCGAATCATCTAGTCAACAATTTTCAAAGCCACACTTCTTTGCAACTTGTTGCACATGATGCCACACACTTTGCCTCATTCATACTAAGTGCTACACATGACTACTTCTTATTGATCCATGAAATCATATCGAATCCCAAAGTGAAGCAACATCCTAATGTACTTTTCCGGTTTGCAACACTACCGACCCAATATAAATATGAATATCCAAGTAGACTGATTTCTCAGAGAAAAACATATATATCGTCATGTATTTTTCAAATACATCAATGATCCAATAATATTCCTCTATAATGTAGCATCCACAATATTTGAATTTGTATCATCCAACAACTTCATAATTGACGGAATTGGTGTGGCCATTGGTTTACATTCCAACATCTGAAACCTCTTTAATATCTCCACAACATGATTTCCTTGATTTAGAAAGATCTCATTCTTCCTTTGCCGTACCTCTAGACCCAAAAAGTAGTGCATCAAACCTAGGTCTTTCATTTTGAACTTTGTAGTGAGTTTTCTCTTACACTCAATGATGAGATTCTCCACTCCTTTCAAGAACAGGTCATCCACATATACTAGTAATATCACTGGTCCATCATACTCAACCTTGAAGTAAAAGGTAAGATCTACACGGCTCTTGGTAAATCCAAAGATCATCATAAAACCATCAATCTGACCATACCATGCTCTTGGTTCCTTCTTCAATCCATATAATTCTTTTTTTAACCTACACACATGCGTCTCCCTTTCATGTGTCTCAAATCCTTTTGGTTGTTCCCCATAAACCTCTTCCTCTATTACCCCATTCAAAAATTCAATCTTCACGTCCATCTGATCAACCTTCTATTTCATCATAGTAGATATTAAAAGAACAATCCTTATTGAAGTATATCTTTCCATAAGAGAAAAAGTCTCATGATATTCAATTCCTTCCTTTTGAGAAAATCCTCGTGCTACAAATATAGCCTTGTATTTCTCAAGGCTTCCATCTGAAATATCCACTTGGAGATGACAATTGATTTATCCTTGGGTCTCGAAACCACATCTCAAACATCATTCTTCATTATTTATCGGTATTCCTCGACCATGGCATCCTTCCATTCTTTCTTTAGTGCAGTTTCTTCATCGTTGGTAGGCTCTACATCAATGATATGACCCAATAATTCCACATAGTTAGGATACGGTTTTGGTTTCTTTACTTTCCTAGCTGATCCATCCAGGGCACCATATCTCTCTGCATATTTAATGGCCTCTTGTGACCAAGCCGATCTTCCCTTTTGTGTAGGATTCTCCACAGGCCTATGTGGTTTGGCCATATCCTGATCCTCAAGAATGGATTCTTCTACTTTAACTTATATTGTCTCTGCGACTCTAGGAAATCCATTCTCTTTGTCATGAGATTCCTCTGCATGACTCTGATTTGACTTGTGAAAAGATACATCCTCATCAAACTTGAAATCTTTGTTAATCTCAATCTTCCTGTGATCGAGAATGTATAATCTGTAGGCCTTCAATGTGTCACTGTACCCAACAAATGTACCTTTCTTTCCAAATGGGTCCAACTTTGTTCTCTTGTCCTTGGGGATATGCAGATATATAGTACAACCAAATATCCGCAGGTGGCTAACCTCTGACTTATCTCTTGAAAAAATTTCATCCGGTGTCTTGTTTTCAAGAACTTGATGGGGACTTCTATTATGTACGTACACAACTATCATTGAAACTTCTTCCCATAGATATATAGGTAAATCTTAATCATGGATCGTGGCCTTCATTGCTTCCATAATCGTTCAATTATTTCTCTCTTCCACTCCATTTTGCTGTAGATTATAAGGAGTAGAGAGCTCCCTCTTAATCTCAACTTCTTTGTAGAAATCTAAGAATTAATCTAAGGTGAATTCTCCTCCATTGTATGATATCAATGTCTTTATCTTCCTTTCTATTAGGTTTTCTACTAGTCCCTTGAATTCCTTGAACTTACCAAATACTTAAACTTTTGAATTCAAAAAGTAAATCCAAGTTTTGCATGAGTAATCATCAATAAAAGATACATAATATATACCTGATGAGCGATGGTGTTGACATAGGACCGCATGAGTGTACAATATATGTACAATATCCAAGACTCAGTTTGCTCTGCTAGCAATGCTTGGAAAGGGGTTCTTCACATTCTTTCCTTGTGCAAAACCTGTACACACGTCATCTTGATTCACCTGAATCTCTGGAAATAACCAATTCAATGCATTTTGAGTCTGCAAAAATCCTCTTAGCCATGGCCTGGTTCTGCAGGATACAAAAACTGTACCTTTAAATAAATAGTTTTAATACATTCTTCTGATTGAAATTTACATAGAATAAACTTATTTTCTTAACTTAGATAATTAGATTATTATAATTGTTCAAGTCCTTCCAAGCTGAATCTAAATATAATGAGTTTACGCAACAATATGTCTTATAGATAAATAAAATAATTTTAACTTGGTAAAATTAGGTTATGTGTATATACTAGTTGTAAGTATAGGTATATACTACTACTTAGCCCATTTAATGAGGCGGGAATGGAATTTCGAAAACCTGCAACACATTCGGATGGCCTCTAATTGTAACATCCCACTCTGGCATACTGAGTGAACTTATTCTTTGAGGACACTTGCTTGCAAGTGATCCGGATTATTATGCCATTAAAACTCTTGATTTTAATTATGAGGCGTTATGGGTTGATGATATGTTATTTTACTACATTGACATAGACATGTGCTATTGACTCGGTTTTACTAAGTGTGTAGGGTTTTGGACCTCGAGGATGCAGAGGCATCGATGGAACCCCTTGGACTCTGGATCAAGTTAGGGAGTGTGTCATTAGGGGTTTGATTGTTTTACTAGGATAGTAGTGCATCTGATTAGATGATATGATGTGGATATGTTCTGACATGATTTGTTGATGATGCAGGCTGACGATAACTTGTCGACCAGACTCACATATGGAGTAAAGGGGTTGCACATGACTACCAGAGATGTGAGGGAGAGGTTTGGACAACAACCCTGCGATAGCCTACTAGCACTCACGCCGTGGCTCGAACTATAGGTTAACAATTAACTAGTTCAAGAGGACACACGATGTCGTGAGGGAAAAATGCGATAGTCGCTCACGATGATTCTAAGGGGAGAGCAATAAGGCGGGGGCCTTATTCCTTAGAAGCCCTTAGTCTCCCACAATTTCACTTGGTGGAGTGTTGACTCAAGGGGTTATTTATGTCTACTAATCAGTCAAGAGGCGAGTGGCACCCTTGGAGCACGTAGTGCGTCCTGAAGGGCACGTCGCGCAAGGGAACATATGAGGCGAGTGGCACCCTTGGAGCAAGTAGTGCATCCTGAAGAGCACGTCGCATTGATGATGATAGAGGGATGAACCTAGATAGCCCTAAGACAAATAACATGTTAAGAGATTTTAAAACAATTTCCCTAATTAAATGTCACCCAGTACAAAATCTAAGTTCTAAGTCTAAAAATTTCGCTAGGGGTAAAAATTTGTCTACCTTTAAAAAAAAATAAAGCTAAAAAAAAAAGTTAAATAAATAGATAAAATAAAATAAAATAATAAAATTTAAAATAAAAACCACTTAAATAATAATTATGATCTTCATAAAATTTTGTAACATGAAGGGAGTAAGAAATTAAATTATTCATAAGAAATGAAATATGTGGATACAAAATGTAAAGAGGGAATTAATTATTTTATCTTTTGATAATTTAAAAAGATACTAAATTAATGATCAAAGGGAAAAGGGGTTAAATTCCACACCTGCCTTTTTGAGTTCTAAGTAAAAGGGGAAAGATGGAAAATCAAAAAATTAGGAAACTAGGGAAAAGAGGTAACATAAAAAGGAAAAAGGGGAACGAAAGCCTTTAAAACCTGTAAGGGAATTTAGGGACACCTATGACTGATTCTAGGAGTAACTCTAGGTGGGTGAGGGAAATAAAGATATTTACTTAATTAAAGAAATTAATTTATGGAGGAATGTAGGGGATGGGGGACACTTGTACGGAGTGGAATTTTTGGGAATTTATTTTTAAAACTTTAATTAAATGAGATTTTAGGAAAGAAGGGAAGTTCAAAACTCTATAAAAGAAAGGGAGGAGAAGGAAAAAACATCATCTTCTGTTTGTGTAACGTTACGCTGCAGAAATATTGACTTGATTGATTTACTTGTGGGGAGTTGGGATACCCAGCTCGGAAATGAGTGGTAGCTCAGCCTTGTGAGGCAAGATGGGAGCTAGACGAAACCTTTGGATAGTGTGTGTGGCCTCTTTGCGGCTCGGGGGGCTAAGGGGGAAGAAGAGTACCCCTAGCATTGGTTGGGAGGTACCGGTGAGGTCTCGACGGTCGGCAAGCGGGAGTTGCACGGAGCGCGGGACATCATTCGAAGTGGGTGATTGGGCAATGGTACGCTCTTTATTTTGTAGAGTAGAATGTATTAGGACTTATGCTTGGATTTGCATATTGATTTGTAAATGGATTGGATGTTTAGATTGATAGCGGACCTCTTTTTCTTAGCCTAGCTGATTTTTTGGTTGATTGATTTTCCCGTGGCCTTCGTCCCCGCATGACTCGACATCCCTGCGGATTAACTGTGACCCATGTGATTGTTTTTATTTTCATCCCTAGCACGTCAGTCCTCGCCTGAGCAGTCAGCCAGGAGCTTGATCTACGGTCGTCGCCTTAGCATTAAAAAACCTATGGATCTCAACGCCATTCTTTTATGTGCGAGGAGGGTGAAGCGAAGGATGAACTCATCCGTCTACCCTTGTTATTTTCCTTGGTCGATTATTGTTCGCGCCCTCTTGGGAATTAGTTTGTTTATTGTTGCATTCTTCTACTGTTTTTTTTTCTTTTCACCCTGGAGTCATCGCCTACACTCTTCTTGGTCGAATGGTTAGATAAGGGCTATGGTAGTCGAAGCCCATCCAGGTAATTTTTGGTGAGAGTTTGAATTCATTTGTCGAGTGTCCAGTATTGAGTCGAGTTTCATTTAGTTACCTTTACTGCTGATNGATAAGATTCCTTGAGTTAGTCTTTCGTGTGATCCTTTCTGTTTAGATTCTCGCATTCTCCGACAGTTGCATGCGCTGTTTTGGGTTTATAGCAAGGTAAAAAAAAAATGCCTTGGTTTCTTGTCTGTATTTTTATTTATTCATTGGTATTCTGGAAATAAAAAAATCGATTCAGGTTTGTCCCCCTTTTTTTTCAATATATTTTGGAAATTGAAATAAAAATGTCTTATCTATTTCCTGGCTGCAAATTTTGTTGGGTCTGTAATTTATTTCCTCCATGTTTGATTCATGAAAAACAAATTTCGATCCTTGTCTACGTTTGGGTTGAGATGAATGCAATAACCATCCCTTACTGTCTTTTCCCTTTTTATTTCTTTTGCCAACAATTCCATTACCGCTAGTTGACCACAAATTTTTTTGTGTCACACGATTTCTAACTGTATTTATATGCATCTTCTCTGCCCAAGAGCTCTCCTCATGGCCCTTTTTTTTCCTTTCCGGGTTTACCTTCTTTCCATTATATTTTTCCTTTCCCGGTCATAGGTTATCATCCCGCCCAGGCCATTAGTTTTGTGGGATCTCCTTTTGACCACCCATCATGCTTTTTGTATTCCCTTGCGCTATGAATGTGGATAGATATAATTATGATGCTATAGGTGCTGGAAATCCCATGTGTGGGAAGGAAAATCTATGTAAAGTCAGTGATATGCTCGAGAAGATTACTGCCTTTGGCCACGATCTTCCCTGGGTAGCGTATGGGTTTGACTGCGAATTGGTTGAAGGGTAAAATTTTTTTTTCTTTAATACATTGCCCGAGCTAGTTGCTTTACCCAAGATCTTCTTGTCTTAATCATTGATTGAATCTGCTAATTAAACACGCACATTGCCCACAATTCGCCATGAATTAATGGCCTGCGATTTCGGGTGTAGTCCGCAAATTTCCTTCACGGTGAGGTAGAAACTAGATATAAATCTCTCTCTCTGTCTGTTTTTATGCCTACAGCCGTTCCTAAACACCGCAGTATCCGGCGTGACTGGAGAGTCTGCGTTTGCCTTGAGGGCGTCTTTGTTTGTTCTGTTGAACCACCATTTTTACGGGCGCATGCATTGCAGCCACTGGACAGTGAACCCGTGTTTTAATTTGACACTGATTTATAAAAGTATTTGATGCCAGCGTTAATCACTTAAAGCCACAACAATAAAATTGACTGTTCTGATATGGAGTTAATGCGTTGACACCCTTGCCACTTTGGGACAAAGATTTATTTATGCTTGTATGACAACCCATTGATTGGTCAAAACTTCTTAAGTTGTTGACACTGACCTTAGCTTAGGCAGCCAACTATGATTCAACGATTATGCTTGAGATTTGCCCCTGCTCTGAGTCCTCACCCTTATTTTATTTTGTTACCTGGCAGAGAATATTATTAATGCCTTATTAATTGCGTTATTATTTTAAATGCCATGTCATTTGCCTTACATTAAATGTCTAGTTATTTGATCTTAAATGCCTTGTTCTTCGCTTCATTATTTATTTTAATGGTAGCATTCTAGTTTAAGATGGTTTCTTTTAAATGTCTAATGATGGTGAATTAATGGTTAAATCATAATTTAGACAATCCAATTAGCTTATAATTAATGATTATTATATGAGTTTGCCTTAGAGTATGGATGGTATATTATCATAATAAATGTATTATTTGATGTAATCTAGAGTTATATGTATTAGTTGAAACCTAGGGCAGCTACAGACTTAATAGAGGTTAGTTCTAAGAGTAAATGAAACACTAAATTAAATTTGATGTTGCCCTATTCTTAGTTTGCTTACACTTCACTGATTTATTCAAATATTACATGTAAAATTTGGGCTCAGTCACTACTGATGGCTTGCAATTTGCAACGAATTTGGTGAAAATGTTTTATCTATGCTTCTATTTTCCCACCAAAACAGATAGTATTTCTTCTTTTTGAAGTTCAAGAAGCAAGGTCTATATAACAGCAAAAATAGTTTGACAGTCATGAATCTGCCAAAAACATAAAATAACCAACATAAAAACCAAATAACCTTCACCAAATTTTCACTTGACAAATAAAATAAATTTAAAATTTAAAAACCAAAAAATATGGCAGGTCATTCTGAGTTTTGTATTTTGCCACAAAATTTAAGAGATATTTCTTCATAAATATATTTTAGAACATAGATTAATATACTTAATCTAGATAATTAATATATTTAACTAAAAAATCAAACCAAACATCTATAAGGAATTAACTTAATAATATTTAAAACTAATTAAATTAATTCTTCAAAGAACTAACTAAATACTACTCAAAACTAATCAAATCAATTTGGCCGAGGGAAACGCCAGATGGCTGGGCGATAGGACTCGATATCCATAGGCAAACTGTCTTGTGCACAACACCGCCTCTTCTGCATGTTGTTTGTCCACAACACCGCCTACCGCCTCCAGGCTGTCTTGAACGGGAAAGGATGGCACCCCGCAAGTGCAGGATTAAGGAGAAGGTGGAGAAGAAGACGTGGATGGTTTTAGTTACAGAAGACGTTGTAAGAAATTATGAGGATTGGACCTGACGGATAAGGAGGCAATGCAAGTTCTAGAGAATGAAGTGTGAACTAGGCATGCTCAGATGGATAATGAGGAGGTGGAGACATAAGTGGGAGACTTGGTCCCGGACCTGGAATGTATCAGGAACCAGGAAACCAAGTTTTTTAAAATGGTAGAGTTATATTGGTATGTGAAAACTATGGCTTTTCAGGAATGCATCAGGAACCAGGAAATCAAGTTTTTTTTAAAATGCATCAGGAACCAGGAAATCAAGGTTTTTTAAATGGTAGAGTTATATTGGTATGTGAAAACTATGGCTTTTCAAGGTAAGGCTTCTAAAGAAGAAGGTCAAAGCAATAGAGAGGCACTCCATCCTGCTCATCACTATGGTTTCATAGCTTGTCAAAAAATAATCAAGATCGTCCTGATTGCTAAATTGCTAAAGACAAAAATGCTCCTTCCAACTCCATGAGGTCATCTAAACCACCTCCAGATACCACCCAAAAATGCTCCTTCCAACTCCATGATACCACCCAAAAATGCTCCCTCCAACTCCATGAGGTCATCTAAGCCACCACCTCCAGATACCATCCAGGTTCAATTGCTTGATGATTAATGCAATCTGCATAAGTTGTGATCTTTATAGTGTAGATTTACTAGTTTTATTGTTTTCAAGTTTCAAGAATCTTAGTTCAAACTAGTTAAAAATATATGTTCAAAATATGTGTTCAGAAAAAGAATGATAGTTTGATCATTTGGCCTGGTTTCCCAACAAAAACAACAAACTATAGGTATTTTTCCACGTACAACAGTCTGAGTATCTACATGTCTATTGTTTTTTATTATAAATATAAATTCTGAATTTACTTAAAAAATATTAAACAGGTCAAAAGTTAATAATTTGTTATTTATAATAAATTAATAATAATAATTAATTTTAAAAAAAAAAATTATTTTGAAAAGATAATTTGAATTGAATTAAATAAAGAAAATTAAATTAAATTCTATTTTTATATTTGAATTTCTTATATTCTGAAGAGTAGGAAATGTTAAATACAAATAATGTTCATCTTTAATTTATTTTGTAAATAAATTTAATAAATTATATTATATCAAAAATTTTATAGGCTAATTTAATAAGATGTTTGAAAGATAACTTATTAAAAAGTTGTGGTGTTCACTCTCAACTTCCATTGCATTACAAATTTTACAAATTCATTTTTTATAAATAATGATTATAATTTTAACAATATTCACTTTGTTTTATATATTTTTTAATGTTCAAAAAATTGTGTTAAATTATTTTATAAAGCTTTTCATATAAAAAAAAAAATAATGCAACACCATATAATTTCCTTCTTCTATATTTATATCTCAAAATATTTATATCTTAAAAGTAGATTATGTAAATAAAGATTCCTCCGTATCCTTTCTCTAAAACTATGTTCAAATTCTTTAATTATTGAATCATAATTCAATTTAAAGTATGGTCTATTAATAAATGATACAAAAATTCTTAGTTACCAATTTGTACTTCATTGGATCTTTATTAACATAGAATTAAGCATATCATGAATTTATATGAAATGAGTTAATAAGTGGATAGACTCAATTTTTATGATCAGTTTTGTTTTTTCAAAATTAAAGTACAACTTTATTTCATTATTTGTATTTTTTTTACAATTTAGATATTTCATTTATTTATACAATTTAAATCATATTAAAATGATATAAAATCAATAAAGTCAAAATTTCATATTTAAAATTCTTATAATTTCCAAAATCTTATTAAATTTGTGGAAGAATATCCAACTCCGAAGTAACTTCAAAGGTTTTGATAATGAATTGAACTAGAGGTTTCAGGAATGAGAATTAATTAATAGCCATTTGTTCTTTCAGAGTATCATAATTTCCTTTTTTTAGAAGGAAAAAATTATAGCAAGAATTGAAGGGTTATCCTTACAAGAGAGTTTTTTTTCTACTAGGTTTTACTGGTTCTAACTAGATCCACCCATTAGAATTTTCAAATGAAATAGTTTGAAATGTAGCTAACTAATATGATAATGGAAATAATGATATTTAAATTAATTAAAACAAACACTACATATACAAGACAATAAAAATATATGCAATGGGTAACAAGGAATTAGTTCATTGTGCTAAATATTACATTAACTCTAATGCAACTAAAAAATA
>SNQJ01S0008047.1:0-32866 GCA_010110895.2 Picea sitchensis
TGTCAACAAAAGTTATAATTCATTTTTCCCATTGATGGACAAAAATATTGCATGCTACAAATGTAATTATCTTGGTCACAAAGAACGAGATTGAATATATATGAATGAAGATGTCCCTATGCCAACCACAGTATGGAGAAGGAAAGAGATTCCAAACAATGAAGATTGTCGAATAGCATTGACCGCTGAAGAATGTAAAGAAGAAGTTGAATGGTACATAGACAATGGATGTTCTTCACACATGACCGGGGTTCAAGTCAAATTCATCAGCTTGAAGAGAAAGGGTGGAAATGTTGCATTTGGAGATGACTCATCTACCAAAATACTTGGAGAAGGTGTAGTAGAACTTGGAAGAAAAAATGTAAAAGCAAAGAATGTTATATTGGTTGAAGACTTGAATCATAATCTACTCAATGTTAGTAAAATGTGTGATCAATGATACACTCTTACGTTTGATTCCCGAAAATGTAAAATCAAAGAAAATAACTCAGGAAGATTGGTTGCAACTACAACAAGAAGACCGAACAACATATACATCATAGACATGAAGAAGAGAGAGAAGACAGAAGACACACAAAAGGATTCTAAGGAAGAAAAAGTCCCAAAGACCAAAAGTAAGGATGAAGTATTATTGAGTGCCACATGTTCAGGGGGAGCAATCCCAAAGAAGAGAGTTACATTTTCCCATTAAAATGTAGCCCTAACCTTTGCCATTGATTTCAAAGGGGGAGAGAAATTGGGATCATGATGATAGGAGGAGCATGAGTGTTGCCATCAATGACAAAGGGGGAGATTGTTTGAAGATGGTTTGTTGTCATTGATGTCAACCCTAGTCATGGGTTTTGGACCGCAAGAATGATAAAGGTATTTGGACATGAAGGACAATGCATATGCATATACAACACCCATGAATGGATAATATACATCATGTTGTTTTCGGTGGTATGTGGCATGTCATGTGGATCTTCATGGTTGAGGGGAAATGAATTTTTGAAGATGACAAAGTGAATTGAAGAAGGAAGTACATATAGGCCCTGAAGATAATTAAAGAAAAGAATTACAAGACAAAGTGAATTGAAGAATAGCATATAGGCCATATAATTAAAGAAAAGAATTACAAAATAAAAGCGTCAGTCGGTTCTATTGTTAAAATGAAGTGACATAAATGGTATAAATAAACATCATTATACATTCATTTTCACACTACCAAATTTTTAGAGGAAATAAGAAGAAAAGAAGGCCAGATTTCATGAGGATGAAGTCTTTTGGTGGATGTGTCTCTAAGGTATGTTATCTCAGGTCACCTACCATTTTTGCTATAACTTTGTTTCTAGAACGATTCATGGAGAAATCGCTATGGTATTGAGAAGACATATCAAGGTACCTATGAAAATTTCATCTCTTTGATTCGGGCTATAATTATGGGAGATACACCTGTGGAAGATAGGGATTGTGACCAGCCCCGGCTAGTCAACAAAAAGGTGTTCCGTGTAAAATAGTCATAACTTCTTCATAGAGAATCAAATGAAGTGGGACAAATTCTATTGGAAATATTAATGGACTTAGCTAGCTTCTTTTGTGAAAGGTCTGTAATCGTATGCCACTATTGAGCGTGGGGCATTTTGTGTAAGTTCACTCTCCCAATAGACCAGAATTGAATAAAGTCTACCATTCTTCTATAACCTCTTTTGGGGAGGACTGAAGGAGTGAAAATTGAGGAGTTTTAGAGAATACACGAGTAATATTATCTACGTGGACGTACTCCAAGAATTGAAGAAGTATTGGCAAACTGAAGAAGTCTCAAGAAGCACACGTTCTATGGATGATTGGTTGATGGTGATGATTTAATGTAAAGTTTTATTATCTCTCTCAAGTATATTCTTGGGTGGAAGGGGAAAGTATGGAGAGTTCAACTCTCTTGATATTGAGGATTGTATCTTCCTCCTTTGGAGGTTTATCCCTCCCTTTACATTTGGTAGTTGTAGCTACTTTTGGAAGTTATTACTTCCCTTTAACAATAACCATTGATTATTTCTCATATATTGTGCATGGTGTATTGTGGTGTATTGGTGTAACTCTTATAATATTGTTCATTTCTCATTGGATATAGCTGGAATGGTTTAAGTATAAGTTGAAAAATGTTTTACTTTGTACTTGATAATCGACCACTTCTCTCAAGACAACATCCTCATATACCACAATATAGATTTGTTCATTGTAACCTCGGCCCATCTTCATTCAATTTATTCCGAAGACCCACTTTGTGTCGACACACATTCTTATTCTTTGGTCTTGGAACCAATTCCCAAGTGTCATTTTTCTCTATTTGATCAAATTATTCATCCATGGTCTTTTATTCCAAGATTCATCCTTGATGTATTCTTCAAAACAATTTGGTTCAATTCTGTAGATAAGAGCTAGTGTGTTTGTTCCAGTGAAATGCATTCTCATTCTAGTCTTGACTCTGTGATCTCTTTGTTTATGATACATGATCCGATGCATTCTTCCTGCACTGCTACCGGGTGTCTTGGAGTAATTTACTAAACTCGCTTCTTTTGTTTCCGGCCAAATCTCTATCTCTATTCTACTTCTTTCATCTCTACTTACCTTAAGGGTTGTTTCATTTATTCATTTCTTCCTTTGATTCTGGTCTAACTATTTCATCAATTGTTACTTTCATGCTTTCCAACTCTTGTTCAATCTTAAATTAATAATTGTTGATTTCTCCTTTTGTAATTCTGAGTAACCAACAAGTACTCCTTTTGTCCACATGAGTGTCACAAACTTTCCAATTCCACCTTTTTCTTTTTGGTATAGCATTTGCTTCCCCAAAACTCTCAAGTGCTTTACATCTATTTATCTTCCTTTCCTAGTTCAGAAGGGAGTTTTGTCGTTGTTTCCTAGAATTACTCTATTTTGAATGGGAACTGCTGTATGCACTACTTGTGTCCAAAAATATCCGGCTAATTTCTAAATCCATTAACATTGTTCAAGCCATTTCCTATTAATCGCCTTGTTCTTTTCTTTCAACAACTCCATTTTGAGGTGTCCTAGCAATGAAGAATTGCCTTTTATTCCATGATTGCTCAGCAAGAGTCCATAAATTACTTTGAGGTGAACTCCTCCATTATCATATCAAGCATTTTACTTTAAATCCATTTACTTCAACCATTCCTTTGTAGATCTTGAAGTTTTCAAAGCTTCTGACTTATTCTTACTAGAAGAAAAATCCATTCATTCTTGTATAATAACCAACTAATAACATGAAGTATTTCTTACCTTTTAATCCCTTTGTTTTAGTTGGTTCAACTAGACTGATGTACAAATTCTGGTCTTGTCGCTGAATATTCCCTTTTGATTTTAAACCTCCTTGTCTTTGTTTTCTTTCCTGTTGACAATACTTGCATAAAGAGTTGGTTGGTTTCTTGATCCTGGGGCATTCTTCTCTGACCGCTTCTCTTTTGTTGACTTTTGACAAGGTTATCAAAAATGCATGTGCCCTATTCTTCTTATATGCCATATCCAACTTTTATCTCCTCTTTCCTAGACAACACCTTTCATTTTAATTTCACTAACACATATATGTTGCTTGGAATTCTCACAAATGCAATCAATTTCCCTGAACCTCTTTTCTTATTTCACACTTTGTGAATCAAAAGTAACCTTTATGACCTTGGTCAAAAATTTGAATCACACTTAGAAGATTATGCTTCATATCTTCTACTAGTAGAACATTTTATGCCTTTTCATTCTTGTCTCTAATTCGGGACTGCATTTTCCAATGATTTTGGTCGAATCATCATTTTCGAAGGAGACTAATCCATCCCTTTCCTTTCAGAATGTAAGAAACTTGTCTCTATCACCTAATGTGTTTTGAACATCCATTGTCAACATACCTCAAATCCACGCTTTCCTCAGCTTTTAGCTATTAGGAGAAATTGCATCTTCATTCTATATTGATTCCTAGCTTTCTTTATCCATGCTTCAGGTTCTTGTTTTCAGACTGCTTGTTATTTTGTTGAGGTTCTTTGTAGTGAACGTCATTCAAGTAATATTTGGTCACGTATCCAAAATTGTTACATTTTGTAACATTTCACTTCAAAGGTTTCCAAAAGATTCAGCACCGTTGTAACTTCTTCTTTGTGTTTCATTGTCTACTTGAATAACCCCTTGTGTATGACTCCTCAAAGTTGTTATTGTTCCTATTGTTATCTCCTCGCACTATAGGTTTTATGTCCAAAATTATTACATGCATAACATAAACCAAAATATAGTTTGATACCCTGGAGTTGAAGATATTATGAAAGTTAATGTTCCTATGAATCTTTCTTCTTCTTGAGGCCCATCTATATGTTGTTGATTCTTAAATCAATCTTCTTGGTGGAGGAGGTCCTTGTAATCTTCCTTGTATATATTACTATCCCCTTTGATTGTTTATGCATAAATTTTGGATATGTTTCTTTTCCTCTGTTTTGGAGCTTGATCCCTTATTTCTTTCCTCTGATTGTATCCACGTCCTGACTTGGTTAAGATGAGATTTTTTTGACCATCGACAATGTCATCCTAACTTTGATATATTCTATATATTTTCTTTTGAATATCCTTCTTTAGTGAAACACCGCTTCTTCCAAGTTTCCAATGATCTTATCCATTTCTTCTAGATTTTCTTTGAGGTTTTAATCAATTCGTTTATATTCTTTCATTTGAACCTTCAATTTTGGTAGGGATCATTTGTTCTAGTTCTCGAGCATCATTTTTCTTGTTTAGTTTGCTTGTGGCAGTTTCGTTTTCTTCTTTATCTTCCTCGAGGAGGAGGACGCAAGGATGGAAATGGAAGGATGGAGGAGGAAATGGAAGGATGGATGGAATGGATGGATGGAATGGGGATGGAATGACAGGATGGAAGGATGGAGGAAAGCCGGAGGATGGATGGATGGAATGGATGGATGATGGATGGAATGGAGGGATGGAATGGAATGGATGGATGGATGGATGGACGGGCCGGACGGAGAGGAAGGAATGGAATGGATGGAATGGAGGGCGGATGGATGGAGGATGAATGGAATGGATGGAATGGATGGAATGGACGATGGATGGAGGGATGGAGGATGTATGGATGGATCGGGGATGGATGGAATGGACGGATGGATGCCGGGTGGATGGAGGATGGAGGAAGGAGGATGGATGGATGGACGGATGGATGGAATGGATGGAATGGAGGACATGGAATGGAAGGATGGATGGAGGAATGGAGTGGAAGGACCGGATGGATGGATGGAATGGATGGATGGACGGAATGGATGGATGGAGGATGGATGGAGGACGGACGGAGGATGGAATGGATGGACGGACGGAGGAATGGAGTGGACGGAGCGGATGGAGGAAGGATGGACGGAGGTGGATGGAAATGGAATGGACCCGGATGGAAGGATGGAAGGGACGGATCAGTTCTCATCTCATAAGCTATGAGTATCCCATGCAAATCATCCTGGTCATTATAGCTAGATCCATTCTTTCTTCTAGAGCTGGAATTTTTGAATCAAATCTCATTGGTAGAGATATTAATGCCTTATTAACAATAACCTATTCCTTTATCTCGTCTCCCAAACCTTCGATATTGTTTTCTATTTCACCGAATCATAGAAATTAATCTTCTATGTTTTCACCTTCATTCATCCTCAATTATTCGAACTTGTCTCTAAAAATATGAAGTTTAGATTCTAAATTTCATTTCCTTCAGACAGCCTTCAATTTGTACCATTTATTTTTCGGATTCATAGTGCATAATATTGGTATGCATTTATAGAGTCAAACCATTCTCTATAGATTTTCTATCCATTGAATCATTTTCTTCAATTTTATTTCCATCTCTATCCATCGCAGAGTGTTGGTTCTTTGTATACATCTACTACTAATCACCAAACATTGAATCCTTGTGCTGGGATATACATATTCATTCTTCCGCTCCAAAAGGAATAACTCTCACCATCAAAATTTGGTACCCCAAACTTAACATAATCCATGATCTCTCCAGTTGTTTAGGACTGGCTTCTTGAAGGACCTCAGCCTAATACTAATTGTTGATTACCGAGAGGGCCAGTGAATCTGGTGACGAGCAATTTTAGTGCTTTTAACCACAGTATATTCTTGAACAATATTCACCATTTTATCATGAGCATCTTCAATATATCATAATATGCTAATCATATAAAACATCACATCACAATAGATACAATACACCATAATGTACTTGGAAACCCAAATAGGAGAAAAACACATAATGATTTTATTATATATCAAAAATAATACATTCATTGGAAGCAATTCATCCTCCTGATTCTCCAAATAAGCAATAGGAAGGAGGATCCAACCCCCATTACCTGTGCTCCAAATTGAAGGAATCTACAACTCCATGAATTCTATAGCTCCAACCAAAAGGATAATACAACCCCTTGTGTTCTCTGCCTACAACTGGAAGGTGGATACAAACACCTATCCTTGCCCCATCCTATCGGCCATGAAATATAAGTGTAGACCAACTGCCACTACCAAAATCAATGCCACTATCACTACTAATGCCATTGTCATCATTATTATCATCAAATGCCACTGTCACATCAACTTGTAGCTTGTCAACCTATCACTATATCCAACTTGTGTGCCCGTGCCATACCATACATCAACTGTGTACGAACATGTGAACTATAACATGCATCAATCATACAAAATAACATCAACCATGTACCAACATGTGAACTATAACATGCATCAATCATACAAAATAACATCAACCATGAATATAAATTGTACACTATATACCATAGTATCAATCATGTATAGGCATGTGCCATATCATCAATGAAAGTATCTCAAAGAACCAATCCATGTCCCTCATGCATATGCCAATTACAACATGAACTCAAGGATATGAACTATAAAAAACCATGTCATATAGTATTGAACTGTGAGTATAATACTCTCACTCATCCAATCAACCAAGATATACCATATCCAGTCAATAAACTAACCATACCAAGTATACCTCAAGCATACACCATATCATGACAAACAATAACCATCAAAACAAGTATACAAGCATAAAAATACCTTAGAAATAGACCAAACTCTGAGATGCTAACCTGTAAACTTCCTTCAAACTTTAGGGACCTTGTACGAACATTTAATCAATCATTCATGAGTGTTTTTACAGATACACGAATTTATCTTCTACTACCTGTGTATATATGCGCTTTTCTCCATCGTATCTCATGTACATATGCTCTCTTTTTGACCTATAACCTTGCATACCCTATATAAAATAGGGTTTGTTTTAACTCCAAAAATTTCACCTTCGACCTTCCTTTGCTACCTCAGAAAATGTCGTCACAACCTGAGAAAAAACATCAATGGTTCACAAGATAGATAATCAATGAATGAGTGTGTGAGTTCTTGTGAATGACTCCTTGATGTATATTTGTACTTGTGCTAGGTAACTTCTCTCCTTAATTTAGGGCTTCTAGATTTTTCTTGTTACAACAACTTTACCCTTTCATTAAATACTTGTAACCAACTAGGGGCTTCTTGACCACTTCTTTGGGGCTTACAACTTCACAAAGTCATATCTCCCTAACCGTGAGGAACTACGTGGTGTTCCACATATCATTGGAAATGAAATGAATAGGCCTATCCATCTATGAGTGTCTTTATTTTAATTTGGACATACTTTTACTCCCTTATTTTGTTAGTTGGGAAACCATGGAAGTTGGTTTATATTCTTATAAAATTAGGGTTGAATGATACAATCATTGTGTGTTCTAGATCAATAATCAAAATGGAAATGAATATCTTGGTGAAAAATATCAATGCAATTTCTGAGTTGGACAATCAGACAACATCAAAATTTTATTTCACTAAGATCTTATCAAAATTTTATTTCACTCAAATCTGTTGGAACAAAAGCTTGGTTAAATATTGATTTTCTTGATCATTGTTAACCATAGTATTGTACTTGATTTATGGTCTTGAAATTTTTCTTGATAGGTCTTAGCTTGTGTGAAAAGTTTATTTAATAAATATTTTTCCCTTATCTCGATTCTTGGAGATGGAATGATGATACCTTTATGTATATCATTCATATTGTGTTGCTGCCACCATATTTATTACTTGTTGCTTGGTTCTCTTCTTATTTTTCAACGAGTTTTCATTTCTTTTTATGAATGACATTTTAGCTTTAGGATTCTTTAGTTTAGTTCTCTTTTCATGATTGGATTTGGTTTTAGTTCTTGGTTTTTGCTTGTACAAATTTCTTCCCTCGTTTAATTTGAATGCTGGTATGTTCCCTAAGATGATTTGACTTCTTAGTCTTCCTTGATGATTGCTCTTTAAATTTGAGTGAGGGGATGGTCCAATTTGGCCACACATTGAAGAAAGTTTTTACAATTCATAAGATGCATGAGATGCTCTATCTGAATGAATATTCATGAATTTATTACTTGTAGGTATGGACTAATAGTTGTGGTGGAACACATGTGCCTATTGAGCATACCATGATAATCCATATGTATGAGAAAGTGTCTATCTACCTTTTTCTTTGAGACCCATCCACTTCATATTAATAAAATGGCCAATACTATGATGGATTTTTGGGGGACTCATGGGTTAAAATAAAATGCATGACATCTAATTAACAAATTAAAACATCTCTTGTAACACCATGCTTCCTTCACACCCTATTTGCATATGCATATCTATATATAAAATCTAAAAGGGTGAGAATATTTTGAAATTAAAAGGAAGTTGAAAGAACTATCAATAGCGTGGGAGGTACAAGTAAATCCATCAGGGCTATAGATGCATATTGGCAGTGGGGATATGCTTGTATAGCACTGAGGAAACTTCGTCGTGGCTATGGATGCTCGCTGACAATGAAATAATGTCGGGAAAAGAGAGATGAGGAACACACTTATGTAGATGTTTTATTGCTATAAAAAGTGAATACCCATGGTTAAACTGAAGCCAATTTGAAGTATGCAATCAATCAAATCATTTACCTCATTAATTGACTCTTTGAAAAGAGTATGTTATATTACAAGTACTAGAAATATTGGGTTATATATTTTATAAATTTGGCGTCATTGTATGATCCTGATTATTTTGAGAAATAAATGAAGGAAGAGATATAAAAATGAAATATACAAAGATATTTCAATAAACAAAGAGATACAATAATGCACAATTTTTATTAATGAGATAAATGTATAGAAACTGTAAAATTACAGAGTTAATGACTCACTAGAATGGTGGCAACTTATCTTTGAGAAGAGATGTGATGTCTACACTCATTCAAAAGAAGATGATGATGATTAAAATGATTCTTTAGAGTCCTTTTTAACATAAAGAAAATCCAAAACCCTAACCCTGGAAGATGAAACGCAAACACCTTTGCGGGCCCCGATGGGGGTAGTTGGTACATCAACTTCCCAAGTGCATAACTTGTTGAAGTTGTCCTACTTAGCTTGTTGAAGGATGTTATGAACATGTTGTTGGAGGGGTTGGATCTATTTAACCAATATAGTTTCATGAACTACCTGAGTGTGGAAGGACTCTATTGGTGAATATGCAACATGAAGAACATGAAGGGATTTATTATAACTTGGTTTGACTAGGCAGTGTTGAGGAACCCCCATAGTCTGAATATCTTGGTGCTCTTCTACAATATTGTTGATCTTATTTTACTGGATAGAAGGGTCTTGGCTCGAGGATGCAGTGGTTTGAATGTTCTTCTATTCTGACCAAATTGTGAAGAGGGTAAACTTTGTGGTATGAGATATTACTTTGCAGTGTTTTTTTTTCGAGATAATATTTAGAACTACCTATGGTATCCTATAGAGCTAACCCCTTAGAGTAACAATGATGCTACGAGGCTGAGACTCATAAATAACATGACACTTCCACATATATGGTTGGACTAACCGAACATCATATACTTCCAGTGGGAAAACATCACACAATACCTCATCCTTGAAGGGCTTTATGACATAGGACATGCAACATTGTTGGTTGGCATGAAGATCTTGACCTTGGTGAGGCCATCTAATATTGTATGGTTGCGGGTGTGGTGTTATCAGAAAATCCAACTGCTTGATGACCTCTACTGAGATGAGGTTCTTTTGGCTTCTTCTATCAACAATAAAATGCAGTGGGGTCCCCTTCACCCCCATATGTGAATGGAAGAGGTGCTCCCCCTCCTTAGGATCCTCTAGTTCTTCTGGTTGGATTGTTGTGACCGCGATGGTAGCAGTAGGTCCTGCATCAATGATCTATATCCTTTTATTATTGTCTAAATCAAAGTCTGAGTCGGAGCTTGAATTTTTTTCTTTGAGATCAGACACCAATGATTTTTTTGAGCGATATTCATCGGTGTTGTGCCAAGGGATTTTTTGGAAGTCACACCACTTCCAAGTGTCCTTCTTCGTCTTCTCGTTACCCTTCTTTTCTTGCGTATTGGAATTCTGGTCTTGAGGTTGGTTATTCTGCAAATTAGGGATGCCTTTACCATACTTTGGTTGTTTTGGATTTGCAGACCCGAACTCCCACTTGTTCTGATGCTTAAATTTCTACTCGATTTTGACATCTTATCGATAAGCGACTCCCAGTGATAAAATGTCTAGAAATTCCATTTTTTTTTTTGATGTACCTATGTAGAGCCCTGTGGTATTTAAGAAATAGATTCCACTCAAATTATTTGATACCCATCTTGGTGTGTAAGGTATGGAATGTATTTTTGAAATTCGACACTATTTGGCCCCTCTCTTGATGCAACATGGTCCATCTCATGTACTAGTTGTCATAGTTTCCCACAGGGTAATATTTATCCTAGACCGCATCCATAAAACAATCCCAAGTGGGCTGGGCCCCAAATATTCCAGACTCCTCTATGGGATTTTTCTCCTAGTAAGTTTCCCACCAATTTTTGACATGGGGGAGAGCCTTAAGGAGTGCAAAGGTGATCTTTTCTCTGTCGAAAAAATTGTGAACATAGAAATAACCTTCTAGCAAATTTAACCATTTTTCCAAAGCAACCACATTGATCAGATATTCAAATACAAGAAAATAAAAATTAACTTTTACCTTGAATGAGGAAGTGTGTCCAAATTGACTTCTTGACAAAGACATGTCTGCTATTGTCGACAATCTTTGAAGTATTTGGGAAAACAATCTCCAACATTTCATTCCTCTGTTGTGCGAGGGATTCCGCGAGTAACAACTTCATGGGATATCTTGCTCCTTTGTCTCTCTTATATTTAGCCATGAGAGGCATATTGGGCTTGTGAGAGAGGTTGTCCTTAAGATAAACTAAACTGAGACCTAACTCTCTATACCCTGAAGGCGTCGGGTGTTGGAGCCGCCTTTGTTTTTCTAGCCCGTCACAAATTTCATTCTTAATGCTCGAAATCATAATATGGTTTTCGTATTTTCCCTCTGTGGTTTCAAGATCCCTGAAGCTTTATCACGCAAGAAACAATGATTATTGTACTCTCGAGACGAGTCCAACCTTTCGTAAAAATGTTTCCTCTTTTGTTCTACCTCAGGATCTCGTAGGTTGGATACTATAAGTCATGTAGTTCACACATCCCGAGCTATGAAACGACGAAATCGCTTTAATTTTTCACCCAGGGAAGTAACGAGAGTAAATTTTTCCCTAAGCCATGATTAAAAGTCATGGGGTTTTCGCACCTTAGCATTCGCCAAATCCAAAAATTTATTGTCGTAGCCCCGATAGCCGAGAACACGAGGTCCTTATTTTAGTAACCCGTGTCAAGGTTAAAAGTAAAAGCTAAACCATGGTAAAAGTTCTGTCGGAAATTCGACACTCGGCGTTTTCTTTTTTAAAAGTTACACCGTCTCATCCCCGACTCGCGAAGTCACGATAAGGATATAAATGTAATTAATTAATCACTAAATCCTAGTTTATCTTCCCTTTTTATTAAGTCGTATTATTGCGATCTCGTGGTTTCGCAGCTCGGCATGCAAACCTCCCATAAACTTATTTCTGAAGCTTCGAGTCGCGATATGGCGAATATAATAATTATGAAACTAATTGAGCCCCTGATCACGATTACATTTTTTATTAACCAAAATCGATCATCGCAGTCTCGGGCGTTAGAGGTTCAAAGTGTTAAAGTAAAATCCCCGATATAACGAGTACCGAAATATTGATTAACGTTGGTAAAACCAAATTAATTAAGCTAAATCAATACCTATCCCATGTTTTGATGCTTGCATGATTTACGAGGTAGCCTTATGCTTTCCATACGCCAACTAATATTTTAAACCGCCAAAAATTTATGAGATTAATGAGGAAATAGGGCAAATCGATGAATATAAGATCGGATTTTTATGGCAAAATTTATTTCTAAACATGATTTGACAGACTTGTTCTGAAAGGTACTGAGTTTTCGAATATATATAAGAGCTGTGGTTAATTATAACAAATGCATTTTCATATTACGTAGAGCACATTATCTCTGAGAAAGCTGACTTCTGTATGTATACATATTTCTATCGCAGAAGAGCTAAAACACAATCCCCAGCCATGGCTTCGCGAAAAGCATCCAAAGCTAGTGTTGAGGTCTCGGGACAAGGCTCAGACAATGTTGTTGATACTTCACCTCGAATTATCGACTTGGTCCCGAATTGGTCATTCATTTCAGATGTTCTGCAGGCTGAATTGGTGGATTATTCCGAGGACTCCAGCGACAATGAAAAAGATGATATAACCACCAAATATAAGATCGTCATCCAATCCGGAATGCACAAAGTAGTAGATAGGCCACGACTACTGCCATATTATGATATGGTCCGATGGGCATTGGACCATGTGGACATACCAACCAGAACCATCATGAATGAGCAAAATGTCACCATCGGGACTTTCAGGCTGGAACATCTGCAAGCCATGTATAAGATGCCCACAACGTCCGACTATACATATGGCGCCGAATTCTTGGACGAGTTCAAGTAGAAGGAATGCATACAGTATGATAAAACCATGTCTAGTTTAATAAGAGATTGGGTTTCACACGTTGCAAAGTTCGGGGCTGATAGCCACGACATATATTCAATAGCTTCCTTAGAGCCATAGTACAAGTACGTTTCCATGATGACATGCAGGTTGTACAGGAAAGAGGACACCTCACATTTTTTTCTTCTGTGGGTGCCTCTAATGTTTTGGGTTGCCGAAGGCAGTTCCTTCGACTGGGCGAAAATGTTGTCCGACAGCTTGACCAGTCGAATCACAGAGTACCGTGTGTTTTTTGACACCATTTCCCTTAATGAGATGGAGTTGGACTCCAGCAGAAGATGAGCCCATTCACGTCTATCATTCAAAATTATCGGAAAACAAAGCGGCAAATTTTGTGAATGAAATCTTCAACTGGGTGATGGTGCCCCTGCATGTCACTATTTGCGGCCACCCGCCACCTAGAATATCAGACAGTATAGTAACAAATCTGAGCAGCATAGAAAACTGGTATGTAGAAGCCGAATTTTCATACCTCAGGGTTTTCGGGGCTTCTGTTCCCCCACATGCATTGCCCTTGTTCATTCCTGACAAGATGGCTTGTCATGAGGTTGCCAGACAAACAGTAATCGGTGGTATAAGAAAGGAGCTTAAAGGATATTCAAATAAGGTATGGCCACCTTTTCCTGTTCATTTAAATTCTTATTCTTTATTAGATTTCGGACATGCCAAAGCTGAGGCAGCAGCCCTGGAAGACCTAAATTTGGTCCTCATTGAATACAAGAAGCACGATCCATAAAGGGTCGTGAGCAAACATTTGTCCAGTTGCGGGCTCAAGAAATTTGAGCACGATAATTCACCCTCGGATGACATTTTTCGAGGTGCAAGGTCCTATGTCGAGATCCTAGCTCAGATACAAACCTTGGCACCCAAGGAAAGAGCCGATGTTTTGAAGTTCCAAGAACATCGATGCAGTTTCTCCCGCAGTGTTGCGGGGCGAGAGTCTAGCTATGACGGAGGTCAAACAAAAGGATGCCGAAGGCTCTAAGGATGCGAATCCCGATCAAGAAAAACACCAGGACGAGGGAGAGAAAACCAAGAGTCCGAAAGCAGAAATAAAGACTTTCGACCCTCCGAAGAAGCAGAGTTTGGTTACTACTCCAGGGAAATCATCAAAGTAGGTCGGAGAACCTATCACATCAGTTACTCCCTTGCAGTCGACTCAGGGAAATATTGATGCAGGATGGATCTTCAATGAAGAGTTGAGGCATATAAGGGTAGAAGAACTCCCTCCGAATGAGTTTTTCTTCGATAAGAAGAGAAAGGCAGTGGTAAAAAGGGAATTTTACAGGAAGGAGAGTCAACAGCCAAGAAATAAAAAGTTATAACTGATGGAAAAGACAAGAAGAATGAAAAATTCATGACTGAAATAGCAGGGACAGTAGGAGCATATGCCTCGGCCAATCAATTTTCAGTCGGGATTTTGAAAAACCATCTTAAACGAAAAAATTGACTCATCAAGACCCTTGAAGCCAGACTAGCCATAGCAACAGAGACTGCCAAAGACTAGGTGAGCGTAGGAATAGAGCAGGCCAGGTTGGCCGATAAGAATGAGATAGAGCTACTCAAGACTAAGCTCGAGCAAGCGTAGCTGGTGGTTCAGGATGGTTAGATGCAAGCGAGTCAACAAAAATATTTGATCCAACAGCTGCAGGCTAGGGTGGAAATTGTCGAAAGCAAAGTGATAGATATCGTGATGTTTCAATCCCAGGTGATGGAGATTTGGGGCAGAGTCTCTGTGGCCCAACGAAATTTACTCGGCAAGGTAGAGGAGATTTGGGACAACTGCTTGCTGGTAAATCAGTTTTTGGAGAATTTAAGTGCTAGAGAAAGGGAAGTTGGAGCAGAACGGGTCAGCTTCCAAGAGGCTGTGATAGCCACAAACAGCAGGGATTCGGGAAGCACTCCCAGGTTCACCATTTCAGAGCAGACCAGAGGAAACATTCTATTGAAAGAATGGGAGCACAACATCGTGGAAGGCAAGCTGCCAGACAAAAAGTTAACGAATTCCTTAGAAGAGGCCTTCAGTTCTGTAGATGGAGATCTGCTAGGCATTGATAGCGGGGGTAATGCCGAGGCGTTGATTCAAATGAATATGGAAAAAATCTCACTTGATCTAAAGGAAAAAGAGGAAATGGATTCGGCCGAGATTTCCCAAGTGACTATGGCAGACATAGTCCAAATAGACAAATGTATGATTAAACCAAGGGCACAATTATGCGCTATTGATATCATAGACAAACAGATGGAAGACAGGCTGCCGCAGTTAGCCCGAGAATGTTACTTTTTTGAAGCCACCTGTCAAGAGGAACCGTCGAGGCTGATATCTCAGCTGCTTGAAAGATGTGTCCCCTGTACCGAGCACACGCAAGGACAAACATCTGGCACCAAGTGAAGACAGAGAAGAAGAAATGGACCGATTGCTCTCCTCCCTATCATAACTGAAATTTTGTAACGATTGAGATTCTGTCTTATTGTAAAACTGTATAAATATACCATAGAAAGAAAGAAAAGAGGCTGGACCTTTTTGTGTCGATTGTAACAGAGTTTTTACATTTTGAGAGTTAATACAAAGCAAATCTGAATATTCTCAATTCCGTCACGACTGTGTTATGAGTTTGTTCTCTTGTATCTCATATTTCGTTTCATTTCATATTCATAATTGATGAATGCTTCGTTATAATTTAGTACGATCACTACTATAGCGAATGAATTCTGGTTTTCTATAATTGTTTACTGTTTTTCCTCTGTACTAGCTATCAACAGGTGTAAGACCAGTCAACACTTTCAGAAGCCCATATATATTTTATGCTTCATTGGGTTATTTCCTTGCAAATTTTCCTCTTCTGTTTATACGTGATATTCTCCCTTGATAGGAGCCTCATTCGATAGACAACTAAATGTTTTTCTCCCGCCTCATACTTTTTATTAAGATATAACTCAGTTACGGGAAAGAGCTTTTGATTTGCACCCCGTTTTATTTCCGAAACCGTGAATTCTCTTTTATACGACCAAATTGAGACAACACTTAATTTCCCTCTGAAATTTTCTTACTTTTACTGTTTCTCCATGACTGTCCTTGTACCAACACAACCCAATATCGAACCTGGATTATCAAATCAAACGCACATTGCCTTAAACCTTTTCGATACTATTCTTAAAATAGCTACTACCCAGGTTGAACTCGAACGTTCATGGGCAACGATTGAATAGGATATAACCATCCAGGAACAGTTGGAAGCTAGACAACGCCAACGTAGAAATCTTCCTTAGTTTCTTTTGCCGAAGGTTGATGTTTATCTCTTCCCCACCCTTTACCCACTTTTGGATGCCTAGACACTGTACTTCTAAGCCTTAAGTATAGACTCTGGAACAACATCTTTCTGGCACCGTTGTCGGGGACCGAAGTTACAAAACCTTTTTCCCTGGGAAAATGACATTTGTGTTTCATTGAAAGTGTTACCCTTTGATAGTGAACAAAGAGTACACACCTTTTTAAGGCTTTTCAATCTTTCACTTGGCGACTCCACAAATAATAAACTGGCATCCGGTCGAAGGAATACCAGACAAAACCTGGATGGTAAGCAGATTACGCCCGTTACCGATCCCGAGAAGATTCTAAAGGCGAGAGGCTCTCTTAAGCCAACCGCTGCAGTTTACAAACTTAAAACCCCACAATTGAAGACTAAGAGTTCTTCTGAACCCTCAACTTCACGCAGTCCTCTCTTTGATACTAAAGTTTTAATGCCAAACTGCTCCGAAGTTAGGAGTGAGATTCATCAGACAATCCCCTTAGTACACAAAGGAAAGGGCCCTCTTGAAAGTTCGTCGGCAGTTGACATACCATATTTTCTTCAGTTAAATTTCCCAACCTCACCAAATTCTGAAGAGTGTGTTACACATTCGATTTCCACACCCGTCGGTTCTCCTGATTTTGTCTCTTGCAAATCTGAGGAACCGAGTCCTCGTGTTCCTTGTCTTTCCTCGTCAGATTTTCCTATTCGCGAAGAGAATAAAGATTCACTTTTAATTTTCCAAAACCCCCTTTACAACTTCTCACAAATAACGATGGCAGCCACCGGAGGAGGAGGTGGAGGGTTTATAGGAGGAGGAGGGGGAGGAGCCCCTCTAGGAGGAGCTGGAGGCCAAGGGCTTGACCCCCCTCCCAGAGTGTTTGCGAAAGTTGCATCCAAATATGCTCCCTTAGTATTGCTCGTCCCTCTACACGACCTTCCCGAAAATTACATAAAAAATTTACCAAAATTCACCGGGGAAGGGGATTTGACCGCGGCCGAACATATTAATTTCTTTGATCAATTCACGGATATCCTAGGTATCGAACATGAAGACGTATATTCGAGGCTTCTTTTCCAAACTTTCGAAGTCCAAGTCCGAACTTGGTTTCAGAGCCTACCTCCAGCATCTATCTTGTCTTACGATGCTTTGGAAGATGCTTTCCTCAGACAATGGGGTGAGAGAAAAGACCATCTATACTATTTAACCGAATTTGGGTCTTTAAGAAAAAAGAATTCAGAAACAGTCATGGAATTTATTCAAAGATTCAACAAACTATAAAACAAAATCCCAGCCGAGGTTAAACTGCCCCAACCCATGGCCAAAGTAACTTTCGTCGGGGCTTTCAAACCGGATTTTGCACTCCTTTTGCGAGAAAGAAGGGGAGCCACCCTAAACCGAATGCAGGATGATGCGGTAGAAATCGAGTCTAATATGATGGCTTCAGGTAAGTGTAAAACTAAAGTAGAAACTAGAAACCGAGAAACTAAACGCTTTAAAGAACAAGTCAGTCCGTCAGGGTCTAATAGATCCACAGATGACAGGGTAGAAGACATGGCCAGAGTAATTAAATAAATGTCTAATAAAATATCCAGAATGGAKCTCGAACAGGCCAAAGCTGATTCTTTCCCCAAAAAGGATTTCAAGAGGAACCCCAACCCCCTGAACCAACAAAGACAAATAAAAAACGAAGATCAAAAAATACAAGCTCCCTTAAAGAACGAAAATTTTATAGGAGCGAACGATTTTCAAGACTTTGGAGATTCGGATAATGATGTCACGAACTTCGGTGATGACTGCACACAACCATATCTGACTCGAGAAGATTATGAAAAATATCTAAACATGCAACAACCGTCGAATAAGGGTGAATAAAGTGATCATACTGACCTTTGTGAATCTCAACAAGAAACTGAGATGATAATGGCTGAGATCCAACCCATGTATAACTTAAGATCTAAGAGTAAGCCCATTTCAACTGATCAACCCAAGAAATTCCTCCAAAGAGGTCAAACTTATGAGCCTACTCCGGAAGAGAACTTATTACCCAACAACAAAATGAAAGTAGTAAGCACACAAGAGTCTGAAGTGGAAAAAGTTAAGACCCAAGCACAAGGAACCGAAACAGCTAATAAAATTACGTCTTCAACCAGGACCATGAGTAATAAAGCGGTCTAGGCGAATAAATTAGAAAGGAAGGATTCAGAAGTCTCAACCAAAGAAACAGACAAGGTGAGCGGAGCTTTCAGTTTTGAAAATGAAATAAATAAAATCAAGATACCAATCCCTTTGGTAGAATTAGCAAAAAACCCCGTTTATCGGAAGCAGATTACCAAAGCGATGGGTGTCTCTGAGCTAGAAAGCCAGTCTGATGTTCTAAACCTGGAAGATGACAAACCTAACATCACTTTTGGTCCCCATTTTGAAGGAGCCAAAGACACCATTTCTCCCTTTTATATCACTTTAAATGTGCATGATCAATTGCTACATAATTGCATGTTAGACTCCGGAGCCTTCCATAACATTATGCCTAAGATTATTATGGACAAATTGGGTCTCCAGATCACCAGACCTTATGGAGATATTTACTCCTTTGACTCAAGAAAGGTTAAGTGTATGGGGATGATAAAAGACTTGGCAGTTACCCTGGCGCAGGTCCCGGTTAAGAGTATCCTGATGGATGTGGTTATTGCAGATATTCCCCCTAAGTATGGCTTACTGTTGTCTAGGTCATGGGGAGCCAAGTTGGGGGGTTCCCTTCAACTGGATATGACTTTCGCTACAATTCCTGTGTTTGGCGGTCAATTTACTTGGTTGTATAGAGAAATGAGATTAGCATATACAGTGAGCGACCCTCAAAACCCAAAAAATTTCCATATTTACATTGCGGATCAAGATTTGGGAAATTGTATTTTGTCTTTTGATGATGGTTTAGATGGTTGTCCGGAGGAAAATGATATAGAGCAGGAAGAGTCAAGTTACATGACAGAGGATCTGTGTAGCACCGGTGTCTGGAAAATGTATTTTGACGGTGCCTCATCTTCTGAAGGGGCCGGTGTAGGAGTGCTTTTAGTGGCTCCCAAAGGTAAATTCGTTGTTCCTTTTTCCTACCGATTGCAGTGGGATATTGATTATACTAACAACGTATGCGAGTACGAAGCGCTAGTCTTAGGATTAGAAGCTGCTAAAAAGATAAAAATAAATAACTTAGAGGTGTATGGAGATGCAGAGTTAATATTCAAACAGATAAATCGACAGTACCAAGCCAAGCATCCCAAATTAAGATCATACAGGAATTGTGTCTGGGATCTCATGGAAATTTTTTTCTCATCTGTAAATGTCCATTTCATCCCACGCACAGAGAATTTACATGCTGACGCATTGGCTAAAGCAGCTTCAACCTTCTCTCCTCCCACGAATTTCAAATTGAAGTATCACATTGAAATCAGACACAGAACATCTATACTAGACAATATCCAACACTGGCAGGTTTTTGAGGATGACGAACAAATTAAGAAATTTCTTGAAGCAGTGGGCGAATTCTCTGAAACACATGCAGACCAAGAAAATCAAAATGACCTGATATGGATCATGCAAGAAGGGAAAGATCCTAAAGCTTTCCGAGAAAAAATTGTGGATCATCATATGCTGGTCCTTAAAAACAACCAAATTCCGAAAGGATTGATTCCTTTAGAAATACTTTTTGATCAGAATGACGTACCTGTAAAGTCCACTTTGCAACCCCAACCAGAAGAAGTGGAGGACTGTGATATAGGAACTGAAGCAAAATCCAGAATGGTAAAAATATCCAAGTTCCTTCCTCCCGAAATGAAAAGTAAGTATAAAGACCTACTCAGACAGTATAAGGATGTTTTCGCCTGGTCTTATGATGAGTTAAGAACGTATGACACTTCCGTAATTGATCACAAGATACCTTTAAATCCTGGGGTCAAACCATTTAGGCAAAAGCTTAGACAGATCAACCCCATTTTGTTACCTGTGATCGAAAAAGAATTTAAGAAACTTTTAGACACGAAAATAATCGTACTTCTGAGATATTCAGACTGGGTAGCAAACCTGGTCCTGGTCAGGAAAAAGAATGGGGAAATCAGACTGTGTGTGGATTTACGAAACTTAAATAAGTCATCTCTCAAGGACAACTATCCACTGCCCAAAATGGACCATGTGTTAGAAAAGGTAGTTGGAGCAAACCAAATGTCTATGATCGACGAGTTCTCTGGTTATAATTAAATCGCCATGAATGAACAAGACAGGGAAAAAACTACTTTCACCACGCCATGGGGTACGTTCATGTATGACAAAATGCCTTTTGGTTTGATGAATGCAGGGGCCACATTCCAGCGCGCTATGGACATCGCTTTCATAGGAGAAAGGGATAGGTTTGTAGTCATTTACCTCGACGATTTGACGGTTTTCTCTAAAACCGACGAAGAACACTTGATGCATCTCAAACAGACTTTCGAAAAATGCCACAGGTTTGGTCTATCTTTAAACCCAAAGAAATCACATTTCACCATGCGGGAAGGTAAGCTTTTGGGTCATATCATATCTAGGGATGGAATCAGGATTGATCCTAAGAGGATTGAAGCAATAGATACTATAAATATTCCCAGAAATGTAAAAGAGATTCAATCTTTCTTAGGAAGAATAAATTTTTTACGAAGGTTTATCCCGAATTTCACTTGGATTGTAAAATTGATCACAGGAATGTTGAAGAAGGACAGCGAAGTAAAATGGACAATCGAGGCCAAAGAATTGTTCGTGCATATTAAGAAAGTCATAAGCGAGGCACCTGTGTTAGCAAGCCCCGACTATCTAAAAGATTTTCTTATCTTCTCATTTGCCTCCGAACACACTATCGCCGCGGTGCTCCTACAAAAGAACGAAGAAGGATTCGAACAACCGATCACCTTTTTCAGCAAGAGCCTTAGAGACACAGAACTGAAGTATGATATAATAGAAAAATAGGCGTACGCCATGGTAAAAGAATTAAAGGCATTCAGAACGTATGTACTACACTCAAAGATAATTGCGTACGTGCCTACCAGTTCTGTGAAAGATATATTGGTACAGCCAGACAACGATGGAAAAAGAGGGCAATGGCTCGCCAAAATCCAAGAATTTGATCTAGAAGTCAAACCGACCAAATTGATAAAAGGGCAAGGCCTGGCCAAACTCTTAGCTGAGTCAAATTTCAGAGCCCTAGATATCAATTGCCTGCAGGAAGGCGATGAAGACACAGACCTAAACGAGCTTAATGAGGAAACAGGTCCAAACAAGATCGAAGAGAGGTTCATATCGTCAGGCTGGTATAGAGACATAGTGTCATACCTACTAACTCTAAAATGCCCAAATGAGCTATCACCATCTAAATCCCGGACTTTAAAACTCCATGCAGTTAAATATTGTATCGCTGAAGGTCAGCTATATTGGAAAGATCCACTCGGTTTCCTGCTAGTCTGTTTAGTCGAATCGGAAACTTAGCGGGTTATAGATGAATTTCATGAGGGAATCTATGGGGGGCATCACGCTTGGAGAGCTACAACTTACAATTTTCTGAGGGCTAGGTACTACTGGCAAAAACTTTTCTCGGACGTTAATGCCAAAGTGCGTGCCTGCAACCCTTGTCAACTATTTGCAGGTAAACAAATCTCTCGGCACTACCCTTAGTTCCAGTCAAATCTGAAGCCCTGTTTCAGCAATGGGGTCTAGACTTCATAGGAGAGATTAATCCCCATTCCAGTGCTCAACAAAAGTGGATCCTAACTGCAACAGATTATTTTACTAAATGGGTGGAAGCCATCCCAACCAAAAGGGCAACAGACTCGGTGGTAATCGATTTCTTAGAAGACAACATTTTGTCAAGATTTTGTTTCCCCTGAAAGATAGTTACTGACAACGCCTAAGATTTTAAATCTATGGCTATGATCAGTTTCTGTCAGAAGTATAACATCGTTCTCGGCCATTCCACAACATATTACCCCCAGGGAAACAGATTGGCCGAATCATCTAATAAGAGCCTGGTAAATATAATTAAGAAAGTATTTGATGAAAATAAAAGGTCTTGGAATGTGCACTTAAAATACGCATTATGGGCGAACCACAGAAGCACAAAAAGGTCAATCGGCATTTCACCATTTCAGATGGTATATGGGACCGATGTTGTACTACCTATAAACCTATCTCTCCTAGTTATGAAGTTATGGCAAGACCAAAATGAAGAACCCAATCATGTCACCAGAAGGATAAATCAACTGTTCGAGGTTCAACAGCATAGAGTCGAAGTAAATGAAAAGATGCAGAAGTACCAATATGATATGGAGGCATTGTTCGATCGCAAAGCAAAGGACAGATATTTCCTCCCAGGTGATTTAGTATTAAGGTGGGATGCAAGAAAGGAAGAAGCAGCGAAACATGGTAAATTTGACCACCTCTGGTATGGGCCATTTAGGGTCTCGGCTTTGGAAGGAAAAAATTCTTTCCTACTGGAAAATATAGATGGTGAAGTCCTCAATGCCCCTGCCAACGTGCGGTATCTGAAGCATTATATGACGTAACAGTCGCCAGATTAAATAAATAAATAAATAAATAAATATATATATATATATATATATAATAATAATAATTTTATATATATTTTGTGTACATATATATATTTTTCATTTAAACATTGCTCTTGATTTTCTTTTTCATTCATGAATTTTCGACACATTTTGGAAAAGCCCCGATAATCTTCGTATTTTCCTTTTACAGGATTCTAGCTGCATACAAAACAAGCAGGAGAAGTAAACTGAAAGTCGGTGTTAGAAATAAATCAGCTTAAATAGGTGATATTCAAGAAATTTGGTATTTTGCAAAGAAATTGAAATGAAAAGGTAAAGATGAGATTTCTCAAAAGACATGTTCTAAAGGACTATTAAAGAAAATCAAGGTAACCTCACTCGAACAACAACATCAGCTGAACTGATAAATAACAGAGTTGCTTCTTGGTTTAATAATCTTTGAAAAAATTAAGACTATTTAAAACGATTCACTCAATTTAAAAAACAGTCAGTCAAAGTAAAGTATCCCCGAAAATATCTACAAGAGTCAGTTTTGAATTTTTTGACCTCTGTATTTTCAGTCAGTAAGTCACTACTTGGCATCCTTTCTATCTTCAGGTTTACCCTTTAAAAAAAGTCACCATCTTTTTGTTTCGTATACGAAGGGATGAGAGTTTTTTCATTTCAACCTCATGAGCTTCAAAGCAGATTGTGAAAGAAAGCGGGTCTTCACAACTACTCGATCCCCCGCTAAGCGAAGGAACGTTTAGAGTGATCCTGACTTTCCTAGGTTTTTCAACAGCATTGAAGGATTGAAGCTTGCTCAAATAGAATGCCCTAAAAAAGTTATTTTCCTTTTTCTCCCTATGAACAAAGGTGTTGTGAAAGTCAAGGGAAGGTTGGTACCGAGAAATCAAAGTAAGTTGATAGACCTATAATGCAAAATATTACACAGATATCAGCCCTAATACAAACTGATTTCACCCATCTTCGTGCTCTAAAAAGAAAATTATAAGACGGGTGGTGAAAGGAAATTCAGAAATGATTGCCCCCACCTAGTCCAAGAGACGATGAAAGGAAATTCAGAAATGATTTCCCTCGTCTCAGCATTTAAATGCATGAATATATTCCGAAGTGGTGAAAGGAAATTCAGTAAAAGAGGCCAGATAACTTCACCGGGGTACTTAACAGGCTCGCTGGTAGTGAAGCAATATCTGAGATATCTGTAAGGATGTCATACATGAATATCACTCTACTCCGGTAACCAATTCTTTTTAAAAACCTGATCTACATCCCAAGTTCAGACGGGACTTCCCAATTAAAAACATATAATCTTCTTCTTTTGATGCAAGTTGATAGCCGTAAGATTTGTTGGGTCTCCTAGAACTGTTTGATCTGTCTTAAAGCAGACCTGAAATTAGTAGCGGGAAAGGGAAAGTCGTGAAAGGGACTACAACTAAGTTTAAAAAGAATATCTGAGTTTGAAAAAGCTTTTCAAGGTAAAGAACAAAGTCTCTTTCCCCCTTCGTTGCCCTGTTCTCAGGAACCTTTTCACCTGATTGAAGCTACTGACTCCATTTACCCAATATTGGCACGTGGTCTACTGTTCTTCCCGCCTTACAAGAAAGCGGGATCCCTAGTTGGAGCCTATGTTGGAGTTGCCTTTGTTTTTCTAGCCCATCACAAATTTCATTCTTAATGCTCGAAATCGAAAGATGGTTTTCGTATTTTCCCTCTGTGGTTTCAAGATCCCTGAAGCTTTATCACGCCAGCAACGATGATTATTGTACTCTCGAGATGAGTCCAACCTTTCGTAAAAATATTTCCACTTTTGTTCTACCTTGGGATCTCGTAGGTCGGATACTATAAGTCATGTAGTTCACACGTCCCGAGCTACGAAATGGCGAAATCGCTTTAATTTTTCACCCAGGGCAGTAACGAGAGTAAAGTTTTCGCTAAACTGTGATTAAAAGTCATCGGGTTTTCGCACCTCGGTGTTCGCCAAATCCAAAAATTTATTGTCGTAGCCCTGATAGCCAAGAACACGAGGTCCTTATTTTAGTAACCCGTGTCAAGGTTAAAAGTAAAAGCTAAACCATGGTAAAAGTTCTGTCGACAATTCGCCACTCGGTGTTATCTTTTTTAAAAGTTACATCGTCTCAGCCCCGACTCGCGAAGTCACGATAAGGATATAAACGTAATTAATTAATCACTAAATCCTAGTTTATCTTCCCTTTTTATTAAGTCATATTATCGCAATCTTGCGGTTTCGCAGCTCGGCATGCAAACCTCCCAGAAACTTATTTCCAAAGCTCCGAGTAGCGATATGGAAAATATAATAATTATGAAATTAATTGAGCCCCTAATCACGATTACATTTTTTATTAACCAAAATCGATCATCGCAGTCTCGGGCGTTAGAGGTTCAAAGTGTTAAAGTAAAATCCTCGATATAATGAGTACCGAAATATTGATTAACGTTGGTAAAACCGGATTAATTAAGCTAAATCAATACCTATATCGTGTTTCGATGCTTGCACGATTTACGAGGTATCCTTATGCTTTCCATACGCCAACTGACATTTTAAACCGCCAAAAATTTATGACATTAATGAGGAAATAGGGCAAATCGATGAATATAAGATCGGATTTTTATGGAAAAATTTATTTCTAAACATGATTTGACAGACTTGTTCTGAAAGGTACCGAGTTTTTGAATATATATAAGAGCTGTGGTTCATTATAACAAATGCATTTTCATATTACGCAGAGCACATTATCTCTGAGCAAGCTGACTTCTGTATGTATAGATGTTTCTATCGCAGAAGAACTAAAACACAATCCCCAACCATGGCTCCGCGAAAAGCATCCAAAGCCAGTGTTGAGGTCTCAGGACAAGGCTCGGACAACGTTGTTGATACTTCACCTCGAAGTATCGACTTGGTCCCGAATTGGTCGTTCGTTTCAGATGTTCTGCAGGCTGAATTGGTGGATTATTCCGATGACTCCAGCGACAATGAAAAAGATGATATAACCACCAAGTATAAGATCGTCAACCAATCCGGAATGCACAAAGTAGCAGCCAGGCCACGACTACTTCCATATTATGATATGGTCCGATGGGCATTGGACCATGTGGACATACCGACCAGAACCATCATGAATGAGAAAAAAGTCACCATCGGGACTTTTAGGCCGGAACATCTGCAAGCCATGTATAAGCTACCCACAATGTCCGACTATACATATGGCGCTGAATTCTTGGACGAGTTCAAGCAGAAGGAATGCATACAGTATGATAAAACCATGTCCATTTTAATAAGAGATTGGGTTTCGTACGTCGAAAAGTTCAGGGCTGATAGCCACGACATATATTCAATAGCTTCCTTAGAGCCACAGTACAAGTACGTTGCCATGATGACATGCAGGTTGTACGGGAAAGAGGACACCTCACATTTTTTTCTTCCGTGGGTGCCTCTAATGTTTCGGGTCGCCGAAGGCAGTTCCTTCGACTGGGCGAAAATGTTGTCCGATAGCTTGACTAGTCGAATCACAGAGTATTGGGCGCAGAAAGAGGGCGGAAAGGCGTCTTCATTTTTCATGTCTGCATACATTATGGATGCTGTGTGTTGTTTGACACCATTTCCCTTAATGAGCTGGAGTTGGACTCCAGCAGAAGACGAGCCCATACACGTCTATCATTCAAAACTATGGGAAAACAAAGCGGCAAATTTTGTGTATGAAATCTTCAACTGGGTGATGGTGACCCTGCATGTCACTATTTTCGGCCACCCGCCACCTATAATATCAGACAATATAGTAACAAATCTGAGCAACATAGTAGACTGGTATGTAGAAGCCGAATTTTCATACCTCAGGGTTTTCGAGGCTTCTGTTCCCCCGCATGCATTGCCCTTGTTCATTCCCGACAAGCTGGCTTTTCGTGAGGTTGCCAGACAAACAGTAATCGGTGGTATAAGAAAGGAGCTTAAAGGATATTCAAAGAAGGTATGGCCACCTTTTCCTGTTCATTTAAATTCTTATTCTTTATTAGATTTCGGGCATGCCAAAGCTGAGGCAGCAGCCCTGGAAGACCTAAATTTGGTCCTCATTGAATACAAGAAGCACGATCCGCAAAGGGTTGTGAGAAATCATTTGGCCAGTTGCGGGCTCAAGAGATTTGAGCACGATAATTCACCCTTGGATGACATTTTCCGAGGCGCAAGGTCCTATGCCGAGATCCTAGCTCGGATACAAACCTTGGCACCCGAGGAAAGAGCCGATGTTCTGAAGTTCCAAGAACATCGACGCAGTTGTCTTCCCGCAGTGTTGCGGGGCGAGAGTCCAACTACGACGGAGGTCAAACAAAAGGATGCCGAAGGCTCTAAGGATGCGAATCCCGATCAAGAAAAACACCAGGACGAGGGAGAGAAAACCAAGAGTCCGAAAGCAGAAATAAAGACTCTCGACCCTCCGAAGAAGCAGAGTCCGGTTACTACTCCAAGGAAATCAGCAAAGCAACTCGGAGAACCTATCACGTCAGTTACTCTGTTGCATTTGACTCAGGGAAATATTGATGCAGGATGGATCTTCAATGAAGAGTTGAGGCCTATAAGGGTAGAAGAACTCCCTTCGAATGAGTTTTTCTTCGATAAGAAGAGAAAGGCAGTGGTAAAAAGGGAATTTTATCTGGAAGGAGAGTCAACGATCGAGAAATACAAAGTTATAACTGATGGAAAAGATAAGAAGAATGAACAATTCATGACTGAAATAGCAGGGACATTAGGAGCATATGCCTCGGCCAATCAATTTTCAGTCAGGCTTTTGAAAAACCAGCTTAAACGAAAAAATCGACTCATCAAGACCCTTGAAGCTAGACTAGCCATAGCAACAGAGATTGCCAAAGACCAGACGAGCGTAGGAATAGAGCAGGCCAGGTTGGCTGATAAGTATGAGATAGAGCTACTCAAGACTAAGCTCGAGCAAGTGCAGCTGGTGGTTCGGGATGGTCAGATGCAAGCGAGTCAACAAAAAGATTTGATCCAACAGCTGCAGGCTAGGGTGGAAATTTCCGAAAGCAAAGTGATAGATATCGGGATGTTTCAATCCCAGGCGATGGAGATTCGGGGCAAAGTCTTTGTGGCCCAACGAAATTTACTCGGCAAGGTAGAGGAGATTCGGGACAACTGCTTGCTGGTAAATCAGGTTTTGGAGAATTTAAGTGCTAGAGAAAGGGAAGTTGGAGTAGCACGGGTCACCTTCCAAGAGGTTGTGATAGCCACAAACAACAGGGATTTGGGAAGCACTCCCAGGTTCACCATTTCGGAGCAGACCAGAGGAAACATTCTATTGAAATAATGGGAGCACAACATCGCAGAAGGCAAGCTGCAAGCCAAAAAGTTAACGAATTCCTTAGAAGAGGCCTTCAGTTCTGTAGATGGAGATCTGCTAGGCATTGATAGCGGGGGTAATGTTGAGGCGTTGATTCAAATGAATATGGTAAAAATCTCACTTGATCTAAAGGAAAAAGAGGAAATGGATTCAGCCGAGATTTTCCAAGTGACTATGGCAGACATATTCCAAATAGACAAATGTATGATTAAACCAAGCGTGCAATTATGCGCTATTGACATCATAGACAGACAGATGGAAGACAGGCTGCCGCAGTTAGCCCGAGAATGTTACTTTTTTGAAGCCAGCTGTCAAGCGGAACCGTCGAGGCTGATATCTCAGCTGGTTGAAATATGTGTCGCCTGTACCGAGCACACGTGAGGACAAACGTCTGGCACCAAGTGAAGACAGAGAAGAAGAAATGGAGTGATTTCTCTCCTCCCTATCATAACTGAAATTTTGTAGTGATTGAGATTTTGTCTTATTGTAAAACTGTATAAATATACCATAGAAAGAAAGAAAAGAGGCTGGACCTTTTTGTGTCGATTGTAACAGATTTTTTACATTTTGAGAGTTAATACAAAGCAAATCTGAAGATTCTCAATTCCGTCACGACTGTGTTATGAGTTTGTTCTCTTGTATCTCATATTTAATTTCATTTCATATTCATAACTGATGAATGCTTCATTATAATTTAGTACGACCACTACTATAGCGAATGAATTCTGGTTTTCTATAATTGTTTACTGTTTTTCCTCTGTACCAGCTATCAGAAGGTGTAAGACGAGTCAACACTTTCAGAAGCCCATATATATTTTATGCTTCATCGGGTTATTTCCTTGCAAATTTTCCTCTTCTGTTTATACGTGATATTCTCCCTTGATAGGAGCCTCATTCGATAGACAACTAAATGTTTTTCTCCCACCTCATACTTTTTATTAAGATATAACTCAGTTACGGGAAAGGGCCTTTGATTTGCACCCCGTTTTATTTCCGAAACCATGAATTCTCTTTTATACGACCAAATTGAGACAACACTTAATTTCCCTCTGAAATTTTCTTACTTTTACTGTTCCTCCATGACTGTCCCTGTACCAACACAGCCCAATATCGAACCCATATTATCAAATCAAACGCACATTGCCTTAAACCTTTTCGATACTATTCTTAAAACAACTACTACCCGGGTTGAACTCGAACGTTCATGGGCAGCGATTGAACAGGATATAACCATCTAGGAATAGTTGGAAGCTAGACAATGCCAACGTAGAAATCTTCCTTAGTTTCTTTTGCCGAAGGTTGACGTTTCTCTCTTCTCCACCCTTTACCCACTTTCGGATGCCTAGACACTATACTTCTAAGCCTTAAGTACAGACTCCGGAACAACATCAGGGATGTTCACTAAGAAACAAAAAGGAATAACATGCTCTGATACCATTGATCCATATTATTTTGAGAATGAAATGAAGGAAGAGATATAAAAATTAAATATATAGATATATTGCAATAAACACAGAGATACAGTAATGCATAATTTTTATTAATGAGAGAAATGTACAGAAACCATAAAATTACAGAGTGAATGACTCTCTAGAATGGTGGCACCTTATCTATGAGAATATATGTGAAGGATACACTCATTAAAAATAAGATGATGATGATTACAATGAGGCTCTAGAGGCATTTTGACATAAATAAAATCCAAAACCCTAACCCCAGAATATGAAACGCCAAAAGGTTTGCGGGCCTCGATGGGGGTAGTTGGTACGTCAACTTCCCAAGCACGTAATTTTTTCATGCAATCTTTGTTTGAGGCACATGATAACTCGTTGGAAAGTTATATCTAAGGAATACACATTTTTCCATCATACTCTATCTAAATCCTATAGTGTGACTATGATGGACCCAAAAATCATTGTTTAGGGCCTCAAAATGACCATGAAAGTTTAGGACTTGAAAAACTGTAGAAAAACTATGAAGGTGGAAACCCCTGTTTTGAGCCAGTGGAATAGGTGGGTGGCCACCGATTTACACCTGGATCATTGTGGCACCCATGATTATTGGAAAAATGTCTACAGTTTGTTGAGCTCATCTTTAAAAATCATATTTGAAGTAAAGGCCCTAGACTTATATTGATAGAGATAACTGGTTCTTCCAGTGTGTCACCATTTGTTGAGGCCACAACAAACCTCGTTTACTTTTTCTTGTAAAATAAAAATAAAATCCCCCCCTTACTAAAATTTTAATTATAATGCCTAACCCTCTACTTCCTAAGCCTAAGGATAATTCTTTGTCTACATTTAGGTAGTTAGGGGTTTGATCTTGATTGATGATTTTATTTTATGGAGATTGATTGTTCCTTTTGATCTTATGATTCCATATGTCGTCATGATGCTTATTGACCTATGATGTTTCATTGACAATTGTATGATGAAATTGACATGTTATCTTCAAAACTTTTGTATATTTTGATGTGCTTCATGATCCTATGTGGTTGCATGGTTTGATGTTCTATTGTATGTCTTGAATGAGCTTGTTGTTGAGGATTTTCTAAATGGATAACACAAATTTTGCATCCTCTTGCTTGCATGTTGTGATTAATGTCTTCATCTTTATGCTCTCATGTGTTGATCATACTCTTAAATTTCGAACTCTTAGCTTGAATTACAAAATAACTAATCCTTCCTTTGAGTTTGAGACTTGGCACATGAAGTTTTTAGGAAATTTATCTGCAACCACCCATGATTATCTTTGAACAAAACCAAAACTCAATTACAAGTTTTTTGAACACAGGAAATGTAATGTTTATAGTATAATGGCAAGTGTCTTCTTAATCACATAATTGATCTCATCTTTTTTTTGGTTGCGCAAGCAAGTTCACAGGGTCATTTCCTTTACATGATCGCTCCATCCTTGAAATGCATGTGCGAAACCCCTTGATATTCTTCCTCTTTCCTAGAACTATCTCTATCAAGATCTTATCCGTCGTTTAAAAACAACAATCAAAATTATTGACTAAGCCCTATCTTTCCCAAACCTCAACTAGATTTGTTTCTATTATCATTGATTTGCTGAAGCCAGAAATTTTATCCTTATCCAAAACCTTGATCCTTACTAGGCTCTCCTTTATCAAGAAAAGGATTCACCTTTTCTTACTTTTTCCTCGAGGTCCAAATCTCACAAGGATATCAGATCCACCTTTGCCACAATCCTATCCTGAGAGCTCATTAGATTTACTCTATCGAGAAACTTCGTTTGGAGTGCTGAGTGTGCATTGCCTTAAGGTTGGTCCGAAGCTCGAAAGCCTATTAGGATCCCTTCATCGAGTTTGTCTCATCGAACCAATTGAGTGAAATCCCTTGCAATTTTCCTAAGGTATGAAAGGCATGATTTTCTTCAGACTAATCTCAACCAGGTTCCTCTTTCTGCCTTCCCTCTCTCTGGAAACCTAGGCCAAATACCTATTGAGCTTCTTGCTTGTAGAAACTTATTGTGTCCTCGCCCAATGCTTGTTCACTATTTTTCGTAATAAGTTTCATGCATTGTGTCCTGACGAAAGAACCTATTCCTTGATCTAATGGTATTCCCTCTCCTTGAAATCTTATCAGGTTTTCCCTTCGAGATGTTCAACTTGACTAAATTGACATATGTCATGCGCTTGATTGGTGTCGATCTCCTTTTATCATATGAGTCTCTATTTGTGACATTTATTTGTCACATGACATGTTGCCTTTCCCCCCTGGTCACTTTCCATTTGTAGCATCCGAATATGAGCGTCTGTGATCGCTATACAACCTAACTACCCGCCTTGACACCCGATTACTTGAAATCTACATAGTATACCTTACTCCTATTTTTTGGGTCCCTAGATGCAGAACCTTGACTAGTATGGAACCATGACAGACATGGAACCTTGATTCATGTGTAACTTGGCCCTATTTTCCTAGTTTATATTTTTATTTTGGTATATATTTTCTATATTTTATTTTATTTATTTCTTTTTCTTTTTGTATTTATTTATTTCCATTTTTTTTACCCTTGGTTTTACAAAACCACATGGTAATTTCCCATGGTTTTTTATACTCCATGGTTTTCCCCTAACTTACTCTTGATATTTATTTTTTACATGGGGAAAATCAAGCTCACTTTAAAATGTTTTTAGATGGGTCAAAATTGTTTTTACTGTTGAATATTTGGGTTGGTTGTCATTGATTTCAACACTTGAAGAAAGTCTGGTAGTGAATTTCGGTAGCACAAAGGTTTGGGTAATGGACCCAAGTTAGTTTGATGTATAATGGTATGAGTTTCAAAATATTTGAAGGTAAGACTATTCTAGATGGATAGTACATGTCATTCCATTTCCGATGGTGCATGGAATGTCACATAACTCCTCATGGTTAGAGAGTTATGGCCATGTGAAATTGGAGAACCCTCATGAGTCATCTAGAAGCCCCAAAAGGTCAAAGTAGTCAAAGTGGTTGCAAAGAAGAAATTATTTAAATAATAAAGTGAAGTGATGAGTGTACTATAAGTCAAAG
>SNQJ01S0008047.1:32876-58818 GCA_010110895.2 Picea sitchensis
CCTAAAATAAGCAAAGTGGTTTAAGATGGTTAGAAGGTAACCCCTTGAGGAAGCTACATAAAAGTATAAATAAGAGGAAAGGGTCTCTCATTTCAATTACACTTGAGAATATTGAATATATACAAGTGACTGAGGTAACCAAACGATATCTAAGGCAAATTTCAGAGGGAAGGTGAAGTAAAGAAGGCCAAAATTCAAGGGAGGATAAATTCTTTTGATGATTCTTTCTAAGGTATGTTATTTACAGGTCATCTCACCATTTTCACAATATTTTTTTTTATAGAATGATTCAGAACGTGAAATATGGAGGTCGTTGAGGAAACATATCCAATTAGCTATGATAAAAATGTCAGCTTGTGGGTCATTGTATTTTTGGAGTTACACTCCGCGGAAAATAGGGTTTGTGGCTAGTCCTGAAACTAGTCTAAAACAAGTGTTTCGGGTAAAAACATCATAACTTCTTCATAGCAGATCCAAATTTAGTAAGAAAAAATGTGCTAGTTAGAGTACAGTCTATAGTATTATTTGTACCATTTTTAGATCCATACAACAAATACTATGTGCAGGGCACGCTCTACAAGTTCTCTCTCTAGAATAAGACATAATTCAACAAGGTATGCCTTTTTTACTATAAATCCTTTTCTGAGAGGTTTCAAGTAGTGAAACTTGGAGGAATTGCACAAAAGATGTTGGAGAAAATTGTGTACTATTTTCATATATTTATTCATTATAGGTAGATAGTTATGATTATTTCAAGTTAGGGTTGTTGAGTAATCCAAAATTAGGCATGTGAGAGTAAAGAAAAGTTTGATGAAAATGATAGTCTCTTGTCATTAAAATTAAGGAAGGTTTGCAGGTATGTAATGATATACACCAGGTCTATTATAGAGTTACAAATCAGATTTGGATTATGAAATTGATGAGGGATTTTGGTTGAGGTACATGTTGGGTACATGGTTGAGACAAGTAGTTGATGAGTTGGTGCACACATGAGGTGTATAGTTGATGATGTTGGTACATCTTGATGAGTCATAGTTTATGCATATTTGATGCATTATTGGTACATATTTGGTTAAGGGTTTATGCACTCGTTGATGGTACAGGTTGGTGCATGGTTGATGCACTTTTTTATGGTACAGGTTGATTATAGGTTGCTACAGGTTGATTGGTACAGGTTTACAACAGTATATCTCACAGTGATAGTGTGACAATGGTTCCATCATTCTACTTATACGACATGGCAGTTGGATGAGGCAAAGACAAGTGGTTGTAGACACCTTCCGGTTGTAGACAGAGAACATAGGGGGTTGTATCCTCCTTATGGTTGTAGCCAGAGAATTGGGGAGTTGGAGATTCCCTCAGGTTGTAGCCTGATAAACTAGGGGGTTGGAGCCTCCTTCCAGTTGCAGCTGGAAAACAAAGGAAGTTGGTGCTTCCAATGAATTTAATTCTTAAATAAATATAAAAAAAAGCATTATGTGGTTTACTCCCACTTTGGGTTTCCACATAAAAACACTGGTGTACTGTGTATGTGTATGATTGCTCGTTTGTTCATTGTTTATTTACTCTGCAACTATTGAATGATAATGCTACATTGATATAACACTTGCATTTTCTGGTTAAAAAGGATTAGATTGCTCTATTACTGATTCACCCCCACTCTCAGTAATCCAACAATTGGTATTAGAGTAGGTTCCTTAAGGAAACAGTTTAACCATTGAAAGGAGATCATGGATTATTTTGAGAATGGAGTACCACTATTTAATGGTTAGAATGGTTTAAAGTATGATATGTGGAGTGGAAGGACAAAAGTATTTTTACAGGCACATGGGTATTATATTTGGCTATCAGTCGTTATAGGATATGATAGTTCAAAAAGGGAAAAGACTATAGCCAAGAAGGAATTGAAGAAGAATAACAAAATAGAAATGGATTTCATCTGGGAAGGATTACCTAATCCGGTAAGAGAAAAGGTTGGTAAATGTTCATTAGCCAAAGAACTTTTGGATACATTATATGACATATATTTATCATGAATCATAAATTCATAAAATGACAAAGAATATGCAGGTACGAATCAAGAAGAAATATGTTCACCATGTCAAACAGATTCAGAAGATGAAGAGTACGTAATCAACATAGGTATTTTGTTTTTATTTAATTGTGAAAAACACAGACATATTGAAATAGAATGCCATGAAGGAAATGAGACAAAAAAACTAATTGAAAAAGAAGACAATTATGAAGCAGAATTGATTAGTGTTTTATATGAACTAAGAAAAGAAAGAGAAGAAAACAAGTCACTTAAGAAAGAATTGATGAAACAAAAGGAAAGTGTTCACATTTTTGAAGAAGCCCAACAAGTCATTGAGAACTCAAGAACTTAGCTAGAAGAATCTAGAAAGATCGAAGAAAATCTTGAATCTCAAAAGAAGTATTTGGAAGCCAACATATGAGCACAGAAGGAAGAAGCAGAAATGAGAGAGAAGATATTGACAGATCATATTAAGGAAATAAATAACGATATAAACCAGCTTGAGGCAGATTTTGGTCAAGAAGAGAAGGACTTGAAGAAGAAATAATCACATTAAAAATCCATCTTGAAGAAGCGAAAAGAACAGAAGAAGTCATGAAGTCTTAGATAAAGAAGAAAGAAGAAGATTGAGAAGCTTGAAGAAGAAGTTGTCACATTAAGAAGTAAAATTGTCAAGCTCAAAAAGAACGTTGAAGAGACAGAAACATCCACATCAGTTATAGAGAATGAAGAGAAGCACTCTAGGTTGGTAGAAAAGAAGAATGGAGAAAATAGAAAGAGTTATGCAGAAGTACTCAAAGGGAGGAATAATGGTCAACCAGAATCTAAGAAAACTATATAAGATACATCTTCAAGAAGACCATCCATGTTCAAGCCACAAAGAAGCTTCAATCATGATCATGATCAGTTAAGGCATAAATTCAGAAGGAATACACCACAAAGAATATCATTCACTCCCAAGTATGCAAATTTCTTTTATGGTCATTGTTTTTATTGTACTAATTTTGGACATAAGGTTGCAGATTGCAGGGATTATAAAAGAAATGTTCAAGCAAGAAATTCCTATGTGGCCCCACGTAACATTGAATGTTACAAATGTCATAACTATAGACACATAGGGGGTGATTGTAGAAGCATGATCGATACTTCCATTAAAGAGAACATTGATATCATATATAAGAAAGTATGGATAAGAAAACACGAAGAACATGTGAACAAAGGCCAGGTCCCGGAGATCTCAATTTTGGCAATAAAACGAGATGAAGAAAATTATGCAGAGAAAAATAAAGATGTTAGATACATAAAGGTTTGGAAAATAAATGAAAGAAAAAAAGGATAGGTAAATAAGGAACATGTTCAAGTGCCTATACTTTCAGGAATTGTAGTGAAATATTAATCCACAGACATAAATAAAGAAGTCAGAGCTCAGAGAGATGATGCATCTTGTTGGCACAGGGGCAGACCCAGGGTTCACTCCAAGAGCGCACCAGCAAGCCCTAGCTACTGTCCCTTTCGGCAACACCTGTGAAGCAAATGCAGTCTCACCCGAAGCAGCTATGAGGGGGTTGCAAGACAAAGATGTCTACAACCAGGGCAATATCAAGTGGATCTTGTATAACATCAATCACAACATTCATATATCACTTATCAGTGAGATCTACTCTGCCCAGCTATAGATATTGATCTAGCACAGTAATGCAAATAACAATATAACAATGACAGAGATCAAAGAATCATCAGTCACACAACACAAAATATACGTGGTTCACCCTCTCTCTAGGGCTACGTCCACAGAACTGTTCTTATGATATATTAAGGTAAAGCTTACAGTTCTGATCTGTGCTCTTAGCCAACAGATCCTCTCTATTCTTCTCTCTTTCTCTCCCCCTTCCTACGCACCCAGCTATAGGATCTGATCTTCACACCCAGCTGAAGATCTTACAATGCCAGAAGGCTCTCTCCCTCATCACTTATCTCTCACAATATAATGACCTCTCACCACAACAATAGAGCTAAATCAATAACAATATCATCCCCTTGACCAAGGTCCTCTTGACCTTTATTTATACATTACAATACCTCATTGACAGCCTTAGGCCGAAACTTAGGTGTCAAAACCCTAATTACCAAAACCCTAGGTCAACTTGATCCACTTTTTTCGGGCTTCGCCAGCCTATCTTTCCTTCCTTCTAGCGCGGTGCTCCAAAGCATCCAATGGTGGATTTTTCCATTAGATGAGTTGTCCTCGATCCCTCTTCCTTGCTGATCTGTCATCATCGATCTCCTCTTCCAACGGTTTTCTTTTCCCATGCTTCGCTCCGTCTTCTTTTCTCTTTTTCTCACTTCGACCCAGTGACAGTCACTGTGTCTGCCGCAAAGTTCGCTTTTTACCTTTTCTTCCTTGTTCTCCGCTTCCTTCCATAACCAAGGGTGAACAGGCCCCCAATACTCACCTGTGACTTGTCCTGAGGCACTTCAGATCTGATCCTCTTAGTTTACTTCGGCTTTGGACTGCATAGTGCATCCCTTGCTTTATGCTTTATGCCTTCTTTCCATCCTTGTGCAGACTTTATTTTCTATGTCTGGTACCCAATTTCAACTGCACTTGGTACCTAGACCTTTTTCACCTTGATTCTACTAAGAGTTGCGAGGTAGTTGGTTGTCATAGTACAACTTCATCCGACTCCCATTCACCAAGCCTTCCTTCCAGTCTCCTTTCAATGTCTTCAGCTACGTAGCTCCTCCTTCTGTAACATAGGCAATCTCATATGGTCCGAGCCAATGCATCCTCAACTTCCCAGGGTGTTTGATAAACTTACTGTCATATACTAGTACTAAATCACCTTGCTTTAATATCTTCTTCTTGATATGTCTGTCATGATAGGCCTTTTCTCGTTCCTTCTGAACTTGTTGATGGAAGCATGCAATGAATTTGTCTTCTTCTAGTTCGACCAACTGTGCTAGCCTCTCATGAACAATGCCAGTATCATCCATGTCTGTAAATGTAGCAATTCTTAAGCTTGGTACCAAGTACTCCATCGGGACAACAACTTCCAGACCATAGAACAACTTGAAGGGGGTCTGCGTTGTTAATTTCTTGCAAGTGGTTATATAGGCCCAGAGTACTGTTGGTACTCTTAAATCCCAGTCATCCCTGTTCACACTACAAATCTTTGTCAATGTTGTCTCCAGGATTTTGTTGAATGCTTCAACTGTTCCGTTTGCTTGTGGATGGTAAGGTGTGATCTTCTGATGGTGGACTACAAATTCTTCAGTCATGGCTTCAACTTTCTTATTGATGAAGTGTGTACCTTGATCACTCATAAGGATCTTAGGGAATCCAATCCTGGTTATTATGTCATCAAATATAAAATGCGTAGCTGTAGTTGCACTACAGTCCTTGACTTCTCTTGCTTCGACCCATCTAGTCAGGTATTCTGTTGCGGTGATAGTATACCTTGCTCCTGTGCGCTTTCCTGGTGGGTTTATAGGTCCCATGAAGTCAATGGCCCACTTGTCAAATGATTGCAAAGTCATCTATGGTGCTAATGGAATTTCATCTCTTCAAGATGGTTTTCCAACTCGCTGGCATACATCACATGCTCTGGCATATTCTTTAGCATCTCTGTGTAACGTAGGCCACCATAGGCCAGCTCACAGAACCTTCTGCGCAGTTGCTTTTCCTGCGTAATATCCTCCTACAATGATTTCATGAACTTCTTCAAGGATCAGAGGGAACTCTACCTCCATCACACATCTTCTTAGTATCTCATCAGGCCCCATTTTGTACAACTGTCCAGCTATAAGTGAGAAGTCTACAACTTGCACCACTAGTTGTTTCTTTTGAGGAATTGTGTACTCACCTGGAGCCATTCCTGTTGACAGGAACTGGATTATGTCTGCTAAGTGGTCATCAATCTTTCTAATGGTGAACAGTTCTGGATCCGGTAATGTATCCTCCAGACTGGTAGGTTCTTCACCATGTTTCAACCTCGACAGGTGGTCTGGGCCCTTGTTCATTCTTCCTGGTTTAATTATGATCTCAAAATCATATTCTTGAAACAACATAAGCCATCTGCATATTCTCCCCCCCAACACTGGCTTGTTGACTAGGTACTTCAGCGTGGAGTGATAGGTAAACATTTTAAAGTGTTCTCCCAACAAGTAGTGGTGGAATTTATGTAATGCATACACCATGGCTAATCCTTCTCTTTCTGTAGTGGTGTAATTAATTTCAGTTGTAGATAGCTTTCTACTGGAAAATGCTAATGGATGATCAATGTCCCCTTCTCCAGGTTGTGCTAGTATTGCTCCTAATGCAATGGAAGACGAATAAGCATGCACATGAAATTCCTTGCTCCAGTCTGGAAAGACTAGAATAGGCGCAGTCACCATATTTTGTTTCAGTGTGTCGAAGCTCTACTAGAATTCATCTGTCCAACCAAACTGATAGTCTTTCTTTAGTAACTTCTCCATTGGCGTAGTAATCTGAGCATATCCTTTGATAAATTTCCTATAATAGCCAGTATGTCCTAGCGCAGTGCACAGTTGTTTGACTGAGGTGGGAGGTGGCAAATCAACTATAATTGCAATTTTGGATGGATCCACCAACAATCCTTGCTTGCATACAATATGACCTAATAATACTCCAAATGGTGAGAAGAATATGCACTTCTTCAAATTAAAAGCAATTTGACACTGCCTTCATTTATCCAGCATTAGCCTTAGACATTCAATATGATTTTTCAACAAACTAAAAATAGTTCATTCATCAAAGTATGCTTCTAAAAACTTATGAAAAAATTCTTTAAATGCTTCAACCACCACCCTGGAAAAGATGGTTGGGGAATTCTTCAATCCAAATGGAATTACTATATATTTTTAGGATCCCCACTCTATGGAAAACGTAGTCTTAAGACGATCCTCCTTGGCGATGCAGATCTGATGGTATCCTGAAAACCCATCTATAAAAGAATATACTTCTTGGCCTCCCACGTTATCCAAAACTTTGTCTGTGAATGGTGTAGGGAAAGGATCATGTAGACAAACATCATTCATCTTCTTGAGATCTACACAGATCATGATCTCACCTGTCTTCATGTCTTTCACTACCATGGGGATAATCCACTCCGACTCTTCGACAGGTTCAATAATCCCTGCTTCCAACATTTTGTCAAGCTCAATCTTCACTTTTTCCTTATATTTCAGGTTCAATCTATAGGTTCTTTGCTTGAAAACAACCTTTGTTGTGCTGATACAATTTCTTCAAAGTCCATGAACAAGGATTCTAGGGGATTTAGACCATCAAAGGTAGGTAAGTTACTTATGGTTGTACCAATCCAGTGAACTTCTCTGGTCAGTCGAGCACATCTTCTTGTGGATACTTCATACATCCGGTTCTACCAGTTCTCCATTGATTCTTCTGACTCTAATGAACATGCGTTGTCACTTCTCCAGCTCAGGTTTCCATCGACAGTAGGGTTGATATAATCTTGTTGTCTGGCTATTAATTTGTAGATGTTTTCCAGTTCAAATGTGTGGTCTTCTTCTCTAATAGGTTTTGTATATCGTGAGACCTCATCTGGATCTAAAGGTGCAATGACCCTAAGGCCATCTCTCTCAAATGTCATGGATCTTTTTTTTATATCAACAATAGTGGAATTGTCGAAGGCCCAATCAATTCCTAGTAATGTAGGGTAAGGACAACTATCATCGACAATTTCAATTACCTCAAAATCTGCAAAGGTTCTTACTCCGTCTATGTCCACTGGGACATGCTCTAATCGTCCAAATGGGCTGAAAACTTGTTGATTAGCCATGCAAAGCCTGATAGGGGAATAAATCATCTTGGGTTTTCCCATTAGTTCCCAAGTTTTCTTCGTCATGACATTGACCTACGACCCTAAGTCGAGGACCACATAGTCTATCTCATACTATCCTATCTGAGCATTCAAGTGTAATTCCTTATTTGTCCTTCTCTTCTTACCAATTTGGTGTACCACCATATTCAGTAGAGGGTCTATCTTTCCTAGCTCATATTGTTTACCCAGATTTTGCAGCTCGTGTATAGCTTTCCCATCTTTAAGAAGGTCTATAAACATATATAAGAAACTGACAAGTTTACTTGCCTCTTTCCCCCCTTTGTGTGAAGCAGACTGATCGAATGCGTGAGACATTTCATATTCTCTTATTTCTGGTTGTGTTTTTGAAGAAGATCCTTGATTTGATTTGAACTCTTGCCTTTCCTCCTCAAAGATTTTCCTTTCTTTCTTTGCATCGAAAATCTGGGTCTTTTCTGCAGCTTTTCAGACTCCTGAGTCTTCTGCAATATTCCCTTTGGTTGCTCTATCCTGTCCCGTAGAAACGCCTCCTCTTGTAATAACAATGACTGTAGGATTGTTGGCAGCCAATTCAATTTTTTTTCAATTGCCCTAAAAGCTGCCTACACCTATTGTCTCTTGAATGTCAAGTTACCATTGCATTTTGCAAATAAACGATATTTTCTTTCCTTGCGACGATTGCAATTTGATCTTGCTTCAGTTTTCACGACTGAAAGCATGAAAACTCCTCCATCGTTATTTTAATTATCATGATCTGCTTATCGAAATGCTGATTGGTGCTTACCTTTGGTTTATTGTTAAGTGGCTGGAATGATTTTTCAAACTTTGCCCACTTTTGCTTTGATTGCGCAACTTGGCTTTTATTTTGATAAGGCATTGAGCATGCTAATTCATAAATTTTACTTGATTATATAAGGGTTATGATTGTTTTTTATTCTTATATGATGTGATCCTTATTTATCAAAATCTCTTTACTTATCGATTTTTGCCCATGCTTTATAAACCTTGATTATACAAAGCGCATATGTAATGTATGAATTGGATTTTATATGGAATGGTAATAATTTGATGGTTTTACAATGGCGCATTCATTGAACTTTTGGATTTTGAGCTTATGGTTCGAATTATTGTTTGGAATATGATTAATTTGTGGGTTTGATGGAACATTCATGGTTTCAAACCATAGTATGGCGCATTGGTATATTATATTTCACCGTTTAAACCTTGGGATGGCCGAGTATTTTGGTTCATGTTATGATTGATGGAACAGGAATGGTACTGCGCCATTAATATTTTGCATGGCGGTGAACTAACCCGCCACCTTCGCACGCGCATATTCATTCACCTCCCCTTTCATCGTTCTCAGCTGTTGGCATAAGCGATTTTTCTCCTGTGTGTTATCCAAACCCTATCATGAGCCCGAGCCATGGCGCCAGTCGTGAGAGCTGAGCCTAATGGCTGCCAGGCCCTGTTAATGTTTGATGGTGCATATAGCGACCTGGAGGAATTCGGATGGCTCCCTTTCATCCGAAAATTTGATGGTTATAACACTGGTGTGGCTCGACAATTTGCGTTAAGCTTCGATGGATGCCGAGCCAAGATTGGGGATGTGCAGTTGGAATTTGATGAAGAATTTCTCAGTCTAGCCACCGGTCTGCCTGCTGTCGGATAGAGATGGTCGAAAAATTGTAAAGTTGAGGATGTCCCGTGGACATTAATCTTTTAGTCACGAAGAGTGAGCTCTTGTGACAAGGGTCTGCCTGCAAATATGCTAAAGAAAAGATGGCACGACTTGCTCATGGTAATCAAGCAATTCATAACCTGTGAGGGCAGGTATGGTTTCGTTTTCATGTATCACCTTCGGCTACTTATGGTTTTCATGGGTTTTGAACTAAACATGCCTTTCTACTTACATAGGAGTCTTTTTAAAATGTCCAAAAGGTTCAAACGAAACCAGGCCGAGAACAACCTATTTCATTTTGGGTTAATTAAAATGCTGGTGGTTTGCCATTTGGGGTTACGTCGGGACTATTGGAATGATTTTCTCAAACGCAATAGTTTTTGATGAGTCAAGCCCACCATAGGTTGACAAACTTGTGGTGAGCGAAACCAAGTCTAAACCCCCTGTCCCTTACAGTGCCCTGCTACCCAAACCTCTACCCGAGCCACCTATTGACCTACCCATTTCTATCACCGAGGATGTGGAGAATGCTAAACCCGTGGCTAAAAATCCCAAGACCAAACCCATTGCCAACTATAAAGGCAAGAAAAATGCTCGGTTAATCTCTCGCATGGCAAGAAACAAACCAAAAGCACCTGTCAACCCTGACCCTATTGTGCTCAGTGAAGATTCTGACTCGGAAATTGAGCGCTTCCTAGCAAGCGAGCATCCCTATTCCGAGGGTCTGTGTGATAAACCAGCCTATGATTTTGTGAAGAACCTACCTCCTTGTTTACGAGATGATCCAAATTATCCCGGCATTAAAATGCCCTGTGAAACCCCTGGTGACTCGTCGAAACCCTCTCCTGTTCCATCTCAACTAGCAATTCCACCGTGTGAACAGTGTGGTGCATGGCAGGAAAGGTATTACATTGATGTGCCAATGCTGCAATCCAGAATTCACGATCTGGAAGAGCAAGTTGCAAAGCTCTCCAATCAAAAGGGTAAGATGTCATCCACTGACAAGAAGCAGCAAACAACAGGTTCAATTTTGTTCAAGAACGTGGAGTCAGCAACAACATTCGTCAATTCAAAATTGGCGTAGCTAGATCAACCTCACTGGTATGATTTTCACCTATTTATAAACTCTGTTTTACACCATGGTTTGCTCTGTCGCATAAGCATGCAAATTTTGTATATAATTTGGTTCTGATAAATCAATTTTCATTATCGATTGGATTTGGCTTTGATTCGAATGATCATGGGATAGATTTGATTTGATTCGATTTGTTTTAATCGAATACTCTGTCGATAATTGAAATCGTCAATATATTCTAAACACACACTGTTTCTTGCATCCTAATTTTGAACACAGTCAATATGTCATTTCGATTTGGTTATGTGTATGATATGTTTAGCAATCTAAGATTTCATGTCTTTTAACTAATTCAGATACCATGCTGTGTATGCATAACTAAATTGTGAATAGATATGAGTCATGACTGTTATATCCAACTTATCGATTCACGTTGATTGACCGTGTTATCAGCTCGGTTTAAACAAATATATTGTTAAGAAATTGATTATGCCTAGAATTGCGATGTGTTTCTATTTTTGACTCAGTCACGATTCGATTTGATTATCGCCCAGGTTATGGTTATCACTGCTTCTGGTGGTTATGATCACTATTTTCGATTATGTCTGTTGACTGTGTGGTAATCAATAACGAAATTCGCTGGGTATGATTTCGTCAAATACAATCAAAGCAATTTACCTATTTTTACACTTTGGTTGAATGATATTTATTTCTATGACTATTACGAGTCAATGATGATTACGATCATTATCTTGGTCCTATCCATTAACTGTGTGACACTCTGCGACCAAAAATATTGGCAAAGATTGTGGATACTATTATGCATGTTTCGTATTTGGTTAAAATAATATGAATTTTATGCACGACATTAACCAATCGATTTGCATTGTGTTCGATTATAACCATATCAATTTTGATTACATCACGATTTACTTGTAATTGCATTTGGATATGAAACAGTGTGGTTATTATTTGACCCGATTTAATGGCAACTAAAAACAGAGCATTCTTATCCTGTTTCGATTGCATTCTTTTCGATTTGGTTTGATTTGAATAATACATATGTTTGAACTATTGATGATTCGTTTTGGATATTAGTTAAAAGCAAATTAAATTGGATTGTTTTTAAAAAAAAATATTTGGTTTGATTGTTATCTGATTCTATATGCTATTCTAGACTAGCTACAGAATCAGATGATTCTGTAGCGAAGTCTGTAGGATCATTTTTGTTGTATTTTGTTACTCAAATATCTTTCTAATTTGATGTTTGTGTTCTATTGCAGGTAAATTCGAATTGCAGTTGAGTTTATGAGAAGTTGGAAGATATCTAAAGGATTTCACTTGCATTTTAGTTGCTTAGTTTAGTAGATTTTGGGATTTTTCCCTGAACATGTAAAACTATTTGATAATTATCCACAGGGATGTTTCACCCTGTGGAGAAACTTATATAAACTTATGATTTTTGTAATAATGTAGATCCTCATTCATGGGAGAACAAGGATATGGAGTTTTGATATAGACTGGAGAAGAATTGATGTTTTGTCACAGCTTTAGCTTCTCAATATATCAACATTTTGTTTCATGTTTCGTATATCACTTTGTCTATGATTTATGACTACTTTAGCTATCTAAATCAAATGCAAATGATATAATTTTTATTAATGTTATCCATATCTTGTCTCTTCCAAATTGTATAAAAATACATAGCAATTGTTAGTTCAGTTTGTGAATGACAGGTTTATCTTGTTCATGAGTTGAATTAAATAATATATATTTTTGCATAACAAGTTTCCCTTTTGTAGAGATTTATATATCTTATAATTGTTATGATATTTTTATGTCTTGTTTGTCCTGTAACACACTTCAAGAAGCAACACAACCAATCGTTTTCGAGAAKCTTAAGGACTAACCGGTGTGAATTTCTTCCTCCGATCAGCTTAGAAGTCATCATACACAGGGCAGACTTGGAGCGTTTCCAGGTCAATTTGTTTGTTGTTTACTGTTTTCATTAAGTAGTTTAATTTAGATATAATCTTAATTAGATTTATATTAGATTGTTTAATTTCAGTAAATATATTAGATTGTTTAATTTTAGTAATGTTTATTTCTTTTTCATAAAATATAAAAATCAAAAAACATATCTTGCTGTCTTAGGGCAGTAATAAATTGAGATTTGCAGGTTTTAATCAAATCTGTAGATTGTTTATAATGTACATTTGTGAATAAGTAATATTGCAGCTGTTAATTAGATAGTTGATTTGAGTTATTATAATAGTAATTAGTAGATTAGTATATTAGTTAGTTTTTAGTTAATTTGTTTTATTAGTTTTAGTTAGTTTAGTTTCTTTTAGTTAGTTTGTTTCTTTTATTTAGTTAGTTTAGTCAGTTTAGTTTGTTTATTTAGTTTAGTTAGTTTTATTTAGATTACTTAGCTCAGATCAATTTTCTCTTTGGTTTTCATACAAGACCTTAGAGCGGCCAACGGAGCCGTTAAACTCGTCAGGGTGGTTCATTCCAAATGGCTTGGGTTATTTAGACAACCCCGGACCGGTTCCACTCTCCCAGTTGACGGACGGACTGTTTCGCCCGTCAACAAGGATCTACTTCATGAGGTTACTCTTTGATTAATTGTATTTGTGGGTTCTGCTGAGATCCTCGTCTTTCTTGAAGTTTAGCCAGCAGCACAGGGCATTCCTCTCTGACATGCTCGAAGGAGTTACAGTAACTACAGGTTGTGCAAGGATTCTTTCAATCCCTTGCTAAATGTCTTGGCTGCATGCAGTTGTAACAGATTATTTGTCCTCGGCCTCGACCCATACCTCCTCTTTATCCTCGCCCTCTGTATCCACCGCGAGGATTGAATTTTCCTCTCCCTAGAGAGTTGTACTGCAGAGTGTTTCCTTCTTGCTGAACTTCGCCTTGAATCTTGTATATGTCCCTCGACCTTTCATGCATGAGATCATAAGCTCTACAATCTCGATCATCGTGCCCCACTGATTTATAGAATGTGCAATACAAGTTTGTGGGTGTTTGAACATACTTCTGCATGTAGTAGCACTCACCTAGGTGATGCCTATTTCTGCATACATCACACCAGGGTAGGTTAACTTGCTTCAAGGGGCTCAGTGCCCCTGAGGCCAAATACTCATGAAATAAGGGACAATGTTCCTTATCATGGCCTTCAGATCTACATCTTACACACCAGATATCTTCCCTTTTGTCTTTTCCCTTATCTTTCTTCATATCCTAGACCTGTAAAGACAAACAAGTCAACTGGCTCATGATTTGACTAATGCTTGAGCTAGATTCTCCCATCGGTGTTGATTCAAGATTCATGGCGATCTCCAAAGCTTCTTCCTATGATGCAATCTTCTGCCGCATCAGAGGGAATCTGATGTGTGGTAACAACGTCGCGATGAACCATTCTTTATTTTGTTCATTAGGGATCTAAAAATTTAATCGGCTTGTTAGGGTCTTGAATCTTTGATCAAACTCCCAAATAGGTTCTGCTACCCTTTGTTTAATCTCTTTTAGTTTTGTAATACATTGTGAATCCGACTTAGGTTTCTTAAACTCTGCAATCAGCGCATTCTTGATCTCATTTAGGAGCTTAGGCTATGCCAGTCCTTGGACAAGTTTCATGTACCATCTCAGTGTGTGGTCCCTTAGCGTAGTGATAAATTAGGTCCTCTTGATGGCTTCATCGATGATACTCTTAATATTCCATACGGATTTGCATAGAAACCAACTTTGATCTGGATCTTCAGATCCATCTCCTCTAAAGATAGGGAGTCTCATTTCATCTACCATAGAGATGACTAGGTTCCTTGTCTGAGTAGATTCTAAGCTACCAGTAACAGTGATCTGAGGACTCTGGTGGTTCTGACTATTATGACTACTAGGTACTATTCGGACAACAGGAGGATTAATGTTACTTACTTCAATAGTCTGCGTAGTTCCTGAGTTTTCTGGCTCACTTTGGCGCAGTTCTTCAGCTTCCCCTTCTTCTGTTCTGGTGGGCTCTGGATGCTCTTCATCGGTTAGATATACCTCTTCTCCACTGTAGAAACCCTCTTCTCCATATTTTTTCTTAAACAAGTTCAAAAGGTGACCCCCTCAGAATACTTTCCCACTGCGCATATGTCCTTCTTCTGTGTCGTTGTCGCTATCTAAATTTCTGAACATTAGCCTTCTCAGATCCATCCGATCTACTGTATCTTCAAGATGTGGTTTTCATGCAAGAGCATCTTGATTCTTAGCTTCATAAATTGCAAAAATTTTCCTCTAGGTCCCTTGAAGAAGTATCTCTCAGCCTGAATATATGATTCTCTTCTATCAACAACAAATTTAGTGGTATACCCTCCAATTGTACTATCAAACCAATGATCTACAGCTCTGGATACAACGTTGTCGACTCTCTTGACTTTCTGGATCAACACTGGTGTCCAACCCGCAGGAGATCTAGATATGATCTTGAACTGGGTATCGACTAACCTAGCCAACCACTCAAACAAATCCTGGTGGATTCCTCCAAAGAAGATCTCGTGAATTTCGATGAAGATGTATCTTTGTAGCCAATCTTTAGTACTTAGTTTAGGGTTCTTGTTTTGGGCTTCAGCGAAGTCCTTCTCTTGATCCTCTACCCACTTTTGAATCTTTGTCTTCGATGGAAACCAACTTGACATTCCCTTACACAGATTTTGGTCCCAACAACAGAACCATTTGTTGGCACAAGGGCAGACCCAGGGTTCACTCCAAGAGCACACCAAGAAGCCCTAGCTACTGGCCCTTTCGACAACACCTATGAAGAAGATGTAGTCTCACTCGAAGCAACTATGAGGGGGTTGCAAGACAGATATGTCTACAATGAGGGGAATATCAAGTGGATCTTGTATAACAACAATCACAACATTCATATATCACTTATCAACGAGATCTACTCTGTGCAACTATAGATCTTGATCTAACACAGTAATGCAAATAACAATATAACAATGACAGAGATCAAAGCATCAATCACTCACACAACACAAAATATACGTGGTTCACCCTCTCTCTAGGGCTACATCCATAGAACTGTGCTGATGATATATTAAGGTAAAGCTTACAGTTCTGATCTGCGCTCTTGGCCAGAAGATCCTCTCTCTTCTTCTCTCTTTCTCTCCCCCTTCCTACACACCCAACTGTAGCATCTGATCTTCGCACCCAGCTGAAGATCTTACAATACTAGAAGGCTCTCTCCCTCAACACTTCTCTCTCACAATATAATGGCCTCTCACAACAACAATAGAGCTAAATCAATAACAATATCATCCCCCGACCCAGGTCCTCTTGACCTTTATTTATACATTACAATACCTCACCGACAACCTTAGGCCAAAACCTAGGTGTGAAAAACCTAATTACCAAAACCCTAGATGTCTAAAACCCTAGGTTAACTTGATCCACTTTTTCCAAGCTTCGCCAGCTTGTCTTTCCTTCCTTCTCACGTGGTGCTCCAAAGCATCTAACAGTGGATTTTTCCATTTGCTAAGTTGTCCTCGATCCCTCTTCCTTGCTGATCTATCATCCTCGATCTCCTCTTCCAATGGTTTTCTTTTCCCATGCTTCGCTCCGTCTTCTTTGCTCTTTTTCTCACTTCGACCCAATGAAAGTCACTATGTCTACTGCAAAGTTCACTTTTTACCTTTTCTTCCTTGTTCTCCGCTTCCTTCCATAATGAAGGGCCAACACATCTACCAATGAAGATGATGATGAATACACATCAGAGTAAGAATTTTTCTAATCCATCTGGCTTAGAGACTCCCAGGTAATATGAATATTAGAGAGGGGGAGTCTATGCGATAACTGTGACAGACTAAAGAACCATCCTTCAAGCAGCTTGCAGAGTTTGAGTAGACAAATCTAGAGCAGTTGGTTAGCAGAAGTATAGTTTGATAGATTAATCAGTTGTAGTAGTGAATACTTCATGATAGTATAGTGATAAATGGGTTAGCATTATGGATAGTTGTGCAGTAGAGTCTTGGACAATATGGAGAGAGATGGATTTGTAAGAACACTTAGCAGGTTTGGACAGATATATGACAATGGATGAGAGCATGGATTCATATATTGGTTCAGAGAGTGGTTCAGAGACAAAAGAACATTATCATAATGGATGATAATTACACTGGAAATGGCTCGAACAATGCTAATGGATTCCAAATTGACATATATTTTTTAGACACATGAAGTGCATAAAATAGTTCACATTCAAAACAAAGTAATTCTCAGAACAACAATGACAAAACTCTCTATGACCTATGGAAAGGAATACCAACAAATGTGAAGCACTTTAGAGTATTTGGGAGAAAATGATACATCAAAAGAGAAGATAGAAGAATGGGAAAGTTTGACTCTCGTGTGGACAAAGGAGTACTTGTTGGTTACTCAAGTACAAGGAAAGCATACAAGTGTTACAATCTGAGGTTGAGCAAAGTTTTGGAAAACATCAATGTAACAATTGATGAAACAAGTGGACGAGAATTAAAGGAAGAAGAAAATGAATCAATGAAACAACTTTACGAAGAAGAAGTGGAAGATAAAGAATAAGTAGAAGGGGAAGATGAAGAGGATCAAACAAAAGTAGAAGAGCAAGTTCAGTAAGTTCCTCCAAAGACACCTAGTAGATGAGTACATAAGAATCATCCTTCAGATCAGATTATCGGAAACAAAGATGCATGAGTTGAGACTGGAAGAAGAATATGTTCACCAAAACAAATTCACCTAGCACTCTTATCTACGATTGAACCAAACAGTTTTGAAGAGGCCAGCAAGGATGAATTTTGGAATAAGGCCATGGATGAAGAATTGGATCAAATAGAGAAGAATGACACTTGGGAATTGGTTCCAAGACCAAAGAATAAGAATGTGATTGGCACAAAGTGGGTTTTCAGGAATAAATTGAATGAAGATGGACATGTTACAAGGAAAAAAGATAGATTGGCATGTAAAGGATACACACAAGTTGAAGCAATCGAATTTGAAGAGACATTTTCCCCAGTTTCCAGAATGGAAGAAATCCGATTGCTTTTAGCTTATGCATGCTACAAGAATATTAAAGTGTATTAGATGGGCGTGAAATCAAATTTTCTGAATGGGGAACTTGAAGAAGAAGTCTACATTAAACAACCAGAAGGATTTCAGTTGTTAGAGAATGTGGATTATGTGTGTAAATTGAAGAAGGCCTTGTATGGTCTAAAACAAGCTCCTAGAGCATGGTACTCTAGACTGGATAAATATCTACAACAGGCAGGGTTCAGAAAAGGAAGTGCAGAAAACAACCTCTACATCAAGGCATAAATTTGCAAAGGATATGGAGAATGAATTTGAAATTTCATTACTCAGAGAACTATCCTTCTTCCTGGGTCTTGAGATACATCAAAGAAACCAAGAAATTTTTATTTCTTAAAGTAAGTATATCATAGAAATGTGAAAGAGGTTTGGAATGGAAGATTGCAAACCAATTACCACTCCTATGCAAACCAGTTGCAAGTTGAGCAAAGATGATGATTCAAAGTCTACATACCAGAGGCAATACACATCAATGATTGGTAGCTTACTATATGTGATAGCATCCAGACCATATGTAATGCAGGCAGTTGGACATGTGGCATGATTTCAAGTAGCACCAAAGGAATCACATGTATTAGCAGTGAAGAGGATTTTCATATATCTCAAAGGAACATAATAGTTTGGATTATAAGGATCTATCACTTATTGCTTACACAGATGTAGATTGGGCAGGTTGCATTGCTGACATACGAAGCATCAATGGAGCATCATTCTACTTGGGTGAGTGTTTAGTATCTTGGCTAAGAAAGAAAAAACAATCAGTATCTTTATCTACAACCGAAGTAGAGTATACTGCAACAACATGATGTTGTACTCAGGTTCTATGGGTGAAACAAACTTTGACAGATATACAGGTTGAGTATGATGAGCCCATTCCAATCTATTGTGACAATACAAGTGCCATCGGTATCTCAAGGAACCCTATGATGCACTCTAAGATGAAGCACATTCCAATAAAGTATCACTTTCTATGGGAACAGGTTCCAGAGAATAACATCATAGTTGAATATGTGGGCACAAAAGAACAAGTGGTAGACATCTTTACAAAACCACTTCCAAGGGAATCCTTTATGTATCTTTTCTAGAGACTCATAGTAATTTCTACTCCAAAATTAATGCTTTTGAGTTATTATCTTATATGTCTTAGATTTACATGAGGAAGCACCATAAAGAGGACAGTTCATTTCGGGAGATCAGTTTTAGGAAGAGTTTAGTCAGGGGTAGAAGCCCCGGATGGAAATATACCTTTTCCATTGATGACAAACGGGGAGAGATTTATACGATGCAAAGGTAAATGCTTGGAGAAATAGCACATAGGCATGGTTCCAGGGGGAGCGATGGTCATTGGGGGAGTATGAGTGATATGACTTCAATATTGCATTAGAGTGTTTCCATCAATGCCAAAGGGGGATATTGTTGATTATTTGGGTTGGTTTTCATTGATGTCAACCCTTGAAGAAAGTCCGATAGTGAATTCTGGTAGCACAAAGGTTTGGGTAATGGACCCAAGTTAGTTTGATGTATAATGGTATGGGTTTTAATATATTTGAAGGTAATAATATTCTATATGGATAGTACATGTCATGCCATTTTCGGTGGTATGTGGAATGTCACATAACTCCTCACGGTTAGAGAGTTATGGCCATGTGAAATTGGAGAATCCTCATGAGTCATCTAGAAGCCCCAAAAGGTCAAAGTAGTCAAAGTGGTTGCAAAGAAGAAATTATTTAAATAATAAAGTGAAGTGATGAGTGTACTAAAAGTCAAAGTGGATACAAAATAAATTATTTAAATAATAATTTTAATGGAGAAATTACTAAGTGGACAAGTGGTTAGAAGTGGGTTAGCCCTAAAATAAGGAAAGTGGTTTAAGATGGTTAGAAGGCAACCCCTTGAGGAAGCTACATAAAAGTATAAATATGAGGCAAAGGTCTCTCATTTCAATTACACTTGAGCATATTGAATATCGACAAGTGATTGAGGTAACAAAAGGATATCTAAGACCAATTTCAGAGGGAAGGTGAAGTAAAGAAGGCCTAAATTCAAGGGAGGATAAATTATTTTGATGATGCTTTCTAAGGTATGTTATTTACAGGTCATGTCACCATTTTCACAATATTTTTTTTTCTAGAATGATTTAGAACGCAAAATATGGAGGCCGTTGAGGAAACATATCCAAGTAGTTGTGATAAAAATTTCATCTTGTGGGTCGTTGTAGTTTTGGAGTTACACCCCGTGGAAAATAGGGTTTGTGGCTAGTCCTGAAACTAGTCTAAAACAAGTGTTTTGGGTAAAAACGTCATAAATTATTCATAACAGATCCAAATTCAGTAAGAAAAAATGTATTGGTTATATTATAGTATGTAGTATTTTGTTTACTATTTTTCAGATCCACACAACAAACACTCTGTGCAGGGAACACTGTACAAGTTCGCTCTCTAGAATAATCCAGAATTCAACAAGGTATGCCATTTTTGCTATAACTCCTTTTCTAAGAGGTTCCAAGCAGTGAAACCTGGAGGAATTGCATGAAAGACGCTAAAGAACATTGTGTACTATTTTCATGTATTTATTCATTATAGGTACATAGTTATGATTATTTCAAGTTAGGGTTGTTGACTAATCCAAAATTAGTCATGTGAGACTAAAGTAAAGTTTGATGAAAATGATAGTCTCTTAAAGTTAAGGAAGGTTTGCAGGTGTTTTTCCTGAGCCTACACTTAAGGCTATAAAGTGTAGAGTCTAAGCATCTAAAAAGAGTGAAAGAAAAGGAAGGGGAAGAGACAACTTGGGGGGGATGAAGCTACGGCTGATCTCTGAGTTCTCTTTGTCTAGCTTCCAAATATTCTTGCATGCTGATATCCTACTCAATAGCAGCCCATGAACGTTTAAAGCTCTGTCTGAGTGGTGGTGGTATTGAGTATGGTGTGGAATATATTTAAAGCAATACTGGTTTGATTCGCTAGACCGGGTTCGATATTGGGTTGTCCTATGATGGGTACATTCATGGGGAGAACAAAAATTTGAGGAGGTGGATGCTTTAAAGTGCTTGTCTCAATATTTAGATTGTACAGGGAAAATTAAAAGAATCCAATCGAAGGGTTTAACGAAAACGAAGGTCGTCTTCCGTAACTGAGTTTAAAATCTTGAAACCGAGTGTGAAAACATAGAGCTGTCAACAAATGTGGGGCATCAATTTCAGAGGAATCCCACGCTGTGGAAGAAGAAGAAAAGACAGGAGTACCTTGATGAAAGCATATAAAGTAGAGATCTCAATCATTCACAGGTCTTGTACCCACAAGTAGACGATACAGAGGAAAAACTGTAAATAACTAGATACCTAGAACCTGATCACCGCAGTAAAAGTTATACTAATTTGTAGCTAGAACATTCATCAAAGACATATAGGTAAAATGACATGAAGCATGAATATACAGAAGAAAAAAAACACATAACTCAATCTTGATGAAATATGGAGTCTTCAATCCACTTTGTATTAATCTTGGCTTAAGAGAACATTCTCTATTACAACCTCTTCATGGCCCAAAAAAAAACCCCTTTCTATTACAATCTTTTTTCTATTTAAACAAACTTCTGAACCTCTGGAACTTCGATCATTCTGGAAAATTGTCAGTTACAAATGGAAAAATGGAGTGTTTCATCTCCTCTTATTTGCCTTCCCTAGTAAGGGTGGAGCACCTTCCTTTCCCTACCCTTCGGGTTCTAGAAATAGAACAGGTAGACATCTGTCATTATTTGGCACCAGAAACCTGCCCCTTCGCCTGCTCGATGCAAATGACGCACCTCTCCACCAACTGGACTATCAACCTAGAAGGCTCTGCTTGGTTGCTTGCTTCATGTAACAACTCTTCGCCAGCTATGGAAAATGTTTTCCCACTTGTCGGTCCTTTGTGATGATGGAGCATAATTGTAAACTTGGATGTACTAGCCATTTGTCCACTTGGGCCATATCGACCTGGCTAATCTGGGATATCTCCACTTGTTTCTTTTCCATGTTTTCTTTGATGTCCAACAGATGTTTAGCTATATTGATTTTGCCCAGTGTCCTAGCACTGCTTTCCTTATCAAGGTCTAGAAAACTTTTACTTATCAAAGAGAACGTTTCCTCACAAGAATTCTTCACTTCATTATCTCTTCGCCTGCTTTCTGATATATTCTGCTCCCAGACCTTCAACAGGATATTACCGATGGATAATTTTGAGCTGCCAACCATCTCTATCTTCGTCGTAGCTATAACAACATCTTGGAAAGTGACTCGTGCTGCTCTGGCTTCTCTTTCTCTTGAAGAAATATTTTCTAATATTTGATCTATCATCCGAAAATGGTTTTGAATGGTTCCTACCTTTACCATTAGGCTTTGTTGAGCTGTAAATACCTTATGTGGGATTTCAGCGGCCTGTGATCTGAACACTCTTATGTCTACAACCTGGTTCTCAACCACCTCCAATTTTGATTACAACTCTATAATTTGTTGCCCCTGCTGGCTTACCTATGTTTGGCTAGTTTATGCCGACTGGCGCACCTGCTGGAGGTCAAACCTGAGCTTCTTGATTTCACGTAGGTCGGTTGTTCAAGCTTCCGCAAGGCTCCTATTCACCTTATCCTTGACATTCGCTTCAACAGTAGCCACCTTAGCTTCCAATTTACTGATGAGGAGGTTCTTTCATTTCAACTGGGCCGTCAAAGTCCCAACTGAGTATTGATTGGCTGTAGCATAAGCCCCTAGTGTCCTGGCTATCTCCTCTGCAAATTCTTCCTCTTTCGCAGCCTTCCCATCTGTTATGATTTTAAATTTTTTATCCATTATGCCCTCTTTTTGATATAATCCTTGCCTCACCACGGCCTTTCTTTTTTTGTCAAAAAACAATCTGTTAGGAGGCTATTCCTCTACAGAAATAGGTGTCAGTTCTTCATTGAAAATCTATCCCACGTCAGGATTCCCCTTTGTGAACTGCAAGGGTGTGATAATAGCAATCGGACTGTCGATTTCCTTGGATGTTTGTTTCGGGGTGAACTCTGTAACCGGCTTGTTTGTCGTGAGCGAAAGTGAGTCACCTGATCCCTGCGAAGGTATTTTTGCTTGGCCTTGGGCCTGCTTGCCTGGCGTGCCCTTTTCGGGGTTTCCTTCCAACTTCTAGGGGACTTCATCTCCTTGCTCTGAGGTTCCAGCCTCCCTTGTTTTCCCTTGGTCCTTCTCCCCACTAGGACTCGAGTCCTTTGCACATTTGGCTCCCATCAGCTTTGTAACTGGAAGCTCTGGGGCTTCACCCTGTAAAATCTGGGGGAGACAACTCCGTCAGTGCTCCTAGAATTTCAAAAATTCAGCCATATCTCCGGGTGGCAGGGCTTGAATCCAACTTAGGACTTCAGCGAAGGACCTCGCGCCTTGGAATATTTCATCATGAGGGGAATCCTCGTGTTCATACCTCTTCAGGATGCAACTCGCTAGGTGATTGCTCACAACCTTACTAGGGTCATGCTTCTTGAACTCAATGTCCACCAGCTTCATTTCTTCTAAATTCGTAGCCTTGGCTTTGGCGTGGCCAAAATATAACAAGGAATATGCACCAATACAAATAGGGAAGGGCAACCATAACTTTTTTATACTCCTTTGAGATCTTTGCTTATTCCGCCGAGCACAGTCTGTCTGGCGATCTCACGGCACAATAGCTTATCCGGAAAGAATAGCGGGAGGGCATATGGAGGGACAGAGGTGCTGAAAACTCTGATATATGAAAATTCTGCCTCTAGATACGAATCAACCACGTTGCTTAGGATGTTTACGATGCTATTTGACATCCTGGGAGGCGGCTGGCCAAAAATAGCGACATGCAATGGCACCGTTACCTAGTTGAAGATCTCGTAGATGAATTCTTTGGCCTTATCCTCCCAAAGATTTGAGTGGTAGGCATGGATAGGCTTTGTATTAGATGGAGCCCAGCTCCAGTTCATCAGTGGGAAGGGTGTCATGAAGCAGATGGCATCCATGATGTCAGCAAACATAAAGAACGAAGTTTCTTTCTTACTCGCCCTCTGTGTTCGATATTCAGTAATTCGACTGGTCAGACTATCAGACAATAGTTTGGCCCAGTCAAAGGACAAAAACCTCAGCAACTGTATGAATGAGTGGCACCCATGGGAGGAAGAAATGGGTAGTGTCTTCCTTCCCATACAACCTGCAGGTCATCATCGCTATGTACTTGAACTATGGCTCCAAGGAAGAGATTTAATAGATCCCATTGGAGTCAGCCCTGAATTTCGCAGGGTGTGAGACCCAATCTTTGATCAGATCGGACAAACTTTTTTCATACTGCTCCCACTCCTTCTTCTTGAAGCCTTCTAAGAATTCAACGTTATGAGTAAGGTTTGGCATGGGTGACAGCTTATACATTACCCGCAAATGTTCTGGTTGGAAAGTACCAATCATCACCTTCTGTTCGCTGATAATCATCCTGGTCGGGATGTCCACATGGTCCAGCTCCCACCTGATCATATCACAATAGGGAAGAAGCTGGGGCCTCGCCACTATTTTGTGAATCTCTGCTTGATTGACGATTTTGTATTTGGTTTATAAATCATCCTTCTCATTGTCACTAGAATTATCTGAACAATGTATCGACTCGGATTGCAGGATGTTGGAAATGTATGACCATGTCTTGATAGAATTAATACTTTGGGGCAAGGTATCGGAAACAATGTCTGAAACCTAACCTGAACTCTTGGCAGTTGACTTGGGAATTTTTCATGGAGCCATGAGAATGAAACCTGCAACTGAACCACCTGTCGAACAGATTTGAAAATCACAAACAGCAGTTAACCTGGTAAAATGGCTTTGCGCGTAAATAAAAATGAGAACTGAAAAAATGAAGGAAAAACTCTTTATCTTAGTCATTTAAACCCCTGGTGTCCTTGCGAACAGAGCGGTCAAATCTCTTAAAAGAAAGATTTAGCAGTAAAAGAGAGATCCTACTATCTATCACCTCGCCATAGTTCAAATAAATGCCATAATTGTTTGACGAGTCGTAACACGAATCAACGCAAAAAACATTTAAAATTACTCCATAGACGATGCGTGTTAAAGGTTGCTTAATGGATCAATTAATCCAGCTTATATCCTTTAATTAAGTGTGTTTTAGTCTTTAATCCCCCTTTTTCGGCGTTTGCCGTATCGAAATATTTCACTCCTAACCTTTGAGCCCCCAAAACCTGAAATTGCGATGATGCGATTTAGTTAAAAAATCATGATCTAACTTAAGTTCTTAATTAATCCATTCTTAATTAATGAATATTGCGACTTCACGACTCAGAGCTACGAAGGTATTTCTTTTTGGGAGAGCGATCGCCAAGTCGCAAAACCCTGACAGTGCTTAGCTAGGGTTTAAAGTGACTTACTCCTGACACTAACCTGGGTAAACTTTAAAAACCGTTAGCGCCACTTCGCACGTCGAGACGCTAAGGACAGTGGGAAATGTTGCAAAGCAAGTGAAACTCCCGAAACTGGATTTCTGGGCTTAAAAAAAATATCTCACTTATTTAGAAGAAGGCAACTTCAACATCGGCTCCAACTAGGGATCTCGTCTCCTCATGGGATGAGAAGAACAGTAGACCGAGTGCCTATATGGGTAAATGGAGTCATCAGTTTAATTATGAGAAACTGGTTGAGAAAGAAGATACAAAGAGAACCCTGAGGTTCCAAAATGAATTCTCGAAAGATTTCAAACCCAGAATGCTTTCTAAGCTCAGCTGCAGTCCACGGTAACTCTCCCTTCCTTGACACTGAAAGTGGGTCTGACCAAAGCGGTCCAAAACAAATCTTAGGAAAATCAACAGGTCCTGTGGGTTTTGGCTTGCATCAAAACGAAGCGTAATTCATGCTTTTGATCAGGGAGACCTGCAACGAACCCGAGGTGTAGATCCAGTTTCGAGAAATCTAATTACCAGAGCATAGTATGCTTTATTTATAACAACCTTACAGATATCTTGAGACATTGCTTCACTACCAGTGAGCCTGTTTAATACCCCAATGAAGTTGCCTAGTCCCCTTTATTGAATTTCCTTTCACCACTTCAGAGGGTAATTATGCATTTAAATGCTGAGATGAGGGCAATCATTTTATGAATTTCCTTTCATCATCTCTTTGGACTATATGGGGGCAATCAATTTTGAATTTCCTTTCA
>SNQJ01S0008047.1:63644-74943 GCA_010110895.2 Picea sitchensis
CTACTTGTCTCAACCATGTACCCAACTTGTACCTCAACCAAAATCCCTCATCAATTTCATCAGCCAAATATGGTTTATAACTCTGTAATAGACCTGGTGTATATCATCACGTACCTACAAACCTTCCTTAAATTTAAACAAAAAGAGACTAGCATTTACATCAAACTTTTCTTTAGTCTCACATGACTAGTTTTGGATTAGTCAACAACCCTAACTTGAAATAATCATAAATTTGTACCTATAATGAATAAATATATGAAATTGATACAAAGTGTTCTTCAGTGTGTTTCATGCAATTCCTCCAGGTTTCACTACTTGGAACCTCTCAGAAAAGTAGTTATAGAAAAATGGCATACCTTGCTGAATTCTGGCTTATTCTAGAGAATGACCTTGTAGAGCGTTCCCCGCATGGAATATTTTTTGAATCAATATGAAAATATTAAAAATAATACTAATGAATGTAATCTAACCAACACATTTGGTCTTACTGAAATTGGATCTGTTATGAATAAGTTATGACATTTTTACCCGAAACACCTATTTTTGACTAGTTTTAGGACTAGCCACAAACCCTATTTTCCACATAGTGTAACTCCACAAATACAACGACCCAAAAGACAAATTGTCTACCATAGATACTTGGATATGTTTCCTCAATGGCATAGAAATTCCACGGTCTAAATCATTCTAGAAAAAAAGTTATTGTGAAAATGGTGAGATGACCTGTAAATAACATACCTTAGAAATCATCATCAAGAGAATTTATCCTTCCTTGAATTCCGGCCTTATTTTCTTCACCTTTCCTCATAAATTAGGCTTAGATATCCTTTGGTTACCTCATACACCTATAGGTATTCAATATGCTCAAGTGTGTCTAAAATCAGAGAGCCTTGCCTCTTATTTATACTCTCCAAGTAGCTTCCTTAAAAACATCTTCTAGGTCACTTTGCCCACTTTCCTTATTTTAGGGTTAACCCACTTCTAATTTCTCCATTGAATTTATTATTTAAATAATTTATTTTTTATTCACTTTGAATTATAGTACACTCATCAATTCACTTTATTATTTACCTTCTAAAATCTCTTAAGCCACTTTGATTACTTTGACCTTTTCGGGCTTCTAGATGACATAAGAGGGTCCTCCAACTTCGTAAAGCCATAACTCTCAAACCGTGAGGAGTTATGTGACGTTCCACATACCACCAGAAATGGCCTGACAAGCACTATCCATATATGATAGTTTAAATGAAAAATTCATTGACCTTCATCTCATTATTCCACAAATAAGCATGGGTTCTCTAACCATACTTCTAGGATAACTCAATCCGCAAAGCGTCTTCCCGTGAAGGATTTCACCATAAGGGGATCACTTTGGAGTTCATCCATTTATACTTATAATCAATCATGACAAGACAATAATGATTCATATTTACATCGAACAATCTTGGGTCCATTACCCAACCTTTGTGCTACGGGGCTTTCTTCAAGGGTTGACATCAATGACAACCAATCTTAATCAACACAATGATCATGCCATTTTCATCTAATTGTCTTATGAGTGCTTCAATTTTCTTGTCTTCTTCTACCTAGATTTTTAGCTTTGTGATCATCTTCTCGACTTATTTGGAGTTGGAATTCTAAGATTCTTCTTTCTTCTTTATTTTTTCCTGAAGTGACTTGTTTTTCTTCTTTTCCCTCTTTAGAGATTTTATGAAACTCATCAATTCTTCTCTATAATCATTTTCTTCCTCTTCACATTCTTCTTTGGAGCCTTCTTCATCGATGTCTTTTAAAACCATAAAAAGTACTCTCTCTGTATCATTGTTATTGTCTTCGTCTTCATCTGATGAACTGTCTTCCTTGGTGCAAAGACTTTTCTACCCTTTTGGATTTTCTTTTTCTTTTTAGAGTGACATTCTTCATTACTTTGCTTATTCTTATAGGGAAATTTATTAGCAAAATGACCAACACCATCACAATTAAAAACAATTAATGGAAACATATCTTTGTATTTTCCGGTTCCTTTTTTTAGATTTCTTACAAAGTTTTCCACCTCTTCATCTTCCTCTAAAGCATCGCTGCAACTATAGTCTGACTTTGTATTTTTTTTATCTTTCTTATTTGTCTTCTTGGATTCCTTGAATGTTTCTTCCTTCATGATTGGATTGTTTTCCTCTGTCCTCATCTCATAATCTATGAGTATCCCATGCAACTCATCCATGGTCATTATAGCTAGATCCATTCTTTCTTCTAGAGCTGAAATTTTTGAATCAAATCTCATTGGTAGAGATATTAATGCCTTATTAACAATAACCTATTCCTTTATCTCGTCTCCCAAACCTTTGATATTGTTTTCTATTTCATCGACTCATAGAAATTAATCTTCTATGTTTTCACCTTCATTCATCCTCAATTATTCTAACTTGTCTCTAAAAATATGAAGTTTAGATTCCTTAAATTTCTCATTTCCTTCGTAGACAGTCTTCAATTTGTACCACATTTATTTTCTGGATTCACAGTGCATAATATTGGTATGTATTTATAGAGTCAAACCATTCTCTATAGATTTTCTATCCATCGAATCATTTTCTTCAAGTTTTTTTTCATCTCTATCCGTCGAGGGAGTGGTTGGTTCTTTGTATCCATCTACTACTAATCACCAAACATTGAATCCTTGTGCTGGGATATACATATTCATTCTTCCGCTCCAAAAGGAATAACTCTCACCATCAAAATTTGGTACCCCAAACTTAACATAATCCATGATCTCCTTCCAGTGTTTAGACTGCTTCTTGAAGGACCTGCTCTAATACCAATTGTTGGATTACTGAGAGGGGCAAGTGAATCGGTAATGAGCAATTTTATTACTTTTAACCATAGTATATTATTCAACAATATTCACCATTTTATCATGAGCATTCAATATATCATAAGTAGTATAATCATAAAAAACATCACATCACAATAGATACACAATACAACAAAATTTATGTGGAAAACCAAATGGGAGAAAAAAACATAATGATTCTATTATATGTCAAAATAATACATTAATTGGAAGCACCATCCTCCTGATTGTCCAACTACAATAGAAAGGAGGATCCAACCCCCCATTCCCAGGATCCAAATTGAAGGAATCTACAACTCCATGAATTCTTTGGCTCCAACTCCCTGAGTTCTCTGGATCCAACCGGAAGGTGGCTACAACCACCTATCCTTGCCCCATCCTATTGCCATGAAATATAAGTGTAGACCAACTGTCACTACCACAATCATTTCCACTTCACTACCACTGTCATTGTCACTATCATTATCACAACCACTGTCACATCAACTTGTAGCTTGTCAACTTGTCACTATATCCAACCTGTGTGCCCGTGCCATACCATGCATCAACTGTGTACGAACACGTGAACTATAACATTCATCAATCATACAAAATAACATCAACCATGTACGAACATGTGAACTATAACATGCATCAATCATACAAAATAACATCAACCATGTACCAACATGTGAACTATAACATGCATCAATCATACAAAATAACATCAACCATGTACCAACATGTGAACTATAACATGCATCAATCATACAAAATAACATCAACCATGCATATAAATTGTACCATATACCATAGTATCAATCATGTATAGGCATGTGCCATATCATCAATGAAGTATCTCAAAGAACCAATCCATGTCCCTCATGCATATGCCACCATACAACATGAACTCAAGGATATGAACTATAACAACCATGTCATATATTGAACCARATATAAKASTCTTCCTCACTCATCCAATCAACCAAGATATACCATATCCAAATACCAAACCAACCATACCAAGTATACCTCAAGCATACACCATATCATGACAAAYRATAACCATCAAAACAAGTATACAAGCATAMMAATACCTTTGTAGCTGACYTGAAACTCTGAGATGCTAACCTRTAAACTTCCTTCAAACTTTAGGGACCTTGTACSAACATTTAATCAATCATTCATGARTGTTTTTACARATWCRCGAATTTMTCTTCTACTRCCTGTGTATATATGCGCTTTTCTCCATYGTATCTCATGTACATATKCTCTCTTKTTGACCTRTAACCCGAGWATACCTCAKAAAATAGGGTTTGTTTTAACTCCAAAAATTTCACCTTYGACCTTYCTTTGCTACCTCAGAAAATGTCGTCACAACCTGAGAAAAAACATCAATGGTTCACAAGATAGATAATCAATGAATGAGTGTGTGAGTTCTTGTGAATGACTCCTTGATGTATATTTGTACTTGTGCTAGGTAACTTCTCTCCTTAATTTAGGGCTTCTAGATTTTTCTTGTTACAACAACTTTACCCTTTCATTAAATACTTGTAACCAACTAGGGGCTTCTTGACCACTTCTTTGGGGCTTACAACTTCACAAAGTCATATCTCCCTAACCGTGAGGAACTACGTGGTGTTCCACATATCATTGGAAATGAAATGAATAGGCCTATCCATCTATGAGTGTCTTTATTTTAATTTGGACATACTTTTACTCCCTTATTTTGTTAGTTGGGAAACCATGGAAGTTGGTTTATATTCTTATAAAATTAGGGTTGAATGATACAATCATTGTGTGTTCTAGATCAATAATCAAAATGGAAATGAATATCTTGGTGAAAAATATCAATGCAATTTCTGAGTTGGACAATCAGACAACATCAAAATTTTATTTCACTAAGATCTTATCAAAATTTTATTTCACTCAAATCTGTTGGAACAAAAGCTTGGTTAAATATTGATTTTCTTGATCATTGTTAACCATAGTATTGTACTTGATTTATGGTCTTGAAATTTTTCTTGATAGGTCTTAGCTTGTGTGAAAAGTTTATTTAATAAATATTTTTCCCTTATCTCGATTCTTGGAGATGGAATGATGATACCTTTATGTATATCATTCATATTGTGTTGCTGCCACCATATTTATTACTTGTTGCTTGGTTCTCTTCTTATTTTTCAACGAGTTTTCATTTCTTTTTATGAATGACATTTTAGCTTTAGGATTCTTTAGTTTAGTTCTCTTTTCATGATTGGATTTGGTTTTAGTTCTTGGTTTTTGCTTGTACAAATTTCTTCCCTCGTTTAATTTGAATGCTGGTATGTTCCCTAAGATGATTTGACTTCTTAGTCTTCCTTGATGATTGCTCTTTAAATTTGAGTGAGGGGATGGTCCAATTTGGCCACACATTGAAGAAAGTTTTTACAATTCATAAGATGCATGAGATGCTCTATCTGAATGAATATTCATGAATTTATTACTTGTAGGTATGGACTAATAGTTGTGGTGGAACACATGTGCCTATTGAGCATACCATGATAATCCATATGTATGAGAAAGTGTCTATCTACCTTTTTCTTTGAGACCCATCCACTTCATATTAATAAAATGGCCAATACTATGATGGATTTTTGGGGGACTCATGGGTTAAAATAAAATGCATGACATCTAATTAACAAATTAAAACATCTCTTGTAACACCATGCTTCCTTCACACCCTATTTGCATATGCATATCTATATATAAAATCTAAAAGGGTGAGAATATTTTGAAATTAAAAGGAAGTTGAAAGAACTATCAATAGCGTGGGAGGTACAAGTAAATCCATCAGGGCTATAGATGCATATTGGCAGTGGGGATATGCTTGTATAGCACTGAGGAAACTTCGTCGTGGCTATGGATGCTCGCTGACAATGAAATAATGTCGGGAAAAGAGAGATGAGGAACACACTTATGTAGATGTTTTATTGCTATAAAAAGTGAATACCCATGGTTAAACTGAAGCCAATTTGAAGTATGCAATCAATCAAATCATTTACCTCATTAATTGACTCTTTGAAAAGAGTATGTTATATTACAAGTACTAGAAATATTGGGTTATATATTTTATAAATTTGGCGTCATTGTATGATCCTGATTATTTTGAGAAATAAATGAAGGAAGAGATATAAAAATGAAATATACAAAGATATTTCAATAAACAAAGAGATACAATAATGCACAATTTTTATTAATGAGATAAATGTATAGAAACTGTAAAATTACAGAGTTAATGACTCACTAGAATGGTGGCAACTTATCTTTGAGAAGAGATGTGATGTCTACACTCATTCAAAAGAAGATGATGATGATTAAAATGATTCTTTAGAGTCCTTTTTAACATAAAGAAAATCCAAAACCCTAACCCTGGAAGATGAAACGCAAACACCTTTGCGGGCCCCGATGGGGGTAGTTGGTACATCAACTTCCCAAGTGCATAACTTGTTGAAGTTGTCCTACTTAGCTTGTTGAAGGATGTTATGAACATGTTGTTGGAGGGGTTGGATCTATTTAACCAATATAGTTTCATGAACTACCTGAGTGTGGAAGGACTCTATTGGTGAATATGCAACATGAAGAACATGAAGGGATTTATTATAACTTGGTTTGACTAGGCAGTGTTGAGGAACCCCCATAGTCTGAATATCTTGGTGCTCTTCTACAATATTGTTGATCTTATTTTACTGGATAGAAGGGTCTTGGCTCGAGGATGCAGTGGTTTCAATGTTCTTCTATTCTGACCAAATTGTGAAGAGGCTAAACTTTGTGGTATGAGATATTATTTTGCAGTGGTTTTTTTTCGAGATAATAGTTAGAACTACCTATGGTATCCTATAGAGCTGACCCCTTAGAGTAACAATGATGCTACGAGGATGAGACTCATAAATAACATGACGCTTCCACATATATGGTTGGACTAACCGAACATCATATACTTCCAGTGGGAAAACATCACACAATACCTCATCCTTGAAGGGCTTTATGACATAGGACATGAAACATTGTTGGTTGGCATGAAGATCTCGACCCTGGTGAGGCCATCTGATATTGTATGGTTGTGGGTGTGGTGTTATCAGAAAATCCAACTGCTTGATGACATCTACTGAGATGAGGTTCTTTTGGCTTCTTCTATCAACAATAAAATGCAGTGGGGTCCCCTTCACCCACATATGTGAATGGAAGAGGTGCTCCCCCTCCTCAGGATCCTTTGGTTCTTCTGGTTGGATTGTTGTGATCGCGATGGTAGCAGTAGGTCCTGCATCAATGATCTATATCCTTTTATTATTGTCTAAATCAAAGTCTGAGTTGGAGCTCGAATTGTTTTCTTTGAGCTCAGATACCAGTGAATTTTTTGAGCGATATTCATCGGTGTTGTGCCAAGGGATTTTTTGGAAGTCACACCACTTCCAAGTGTCCTTCTTCGTCTTCCTATTACCCTTATTTTCTTGTGTATTGGAATTCTGGTCTTGAGGTTGGTTATTCTATGAGTTAGGGATGCCTTTACCATACTTTGGTTGTTTCGGATTTGCAGACCTGAACTCCCACTTATTCTTATGCTTAAATTTCTACTCGATTTTGACATCATATCGATAAGCGACTCCTAGTGATAAAATGTCCAGAAATTCCATCTTTTTTTTTATGTACCTATGTAGAGGCCTGTGGTATTTAAGAACTAGATTCCACTCAAATTATTTGATACCCATCTTGGTGTGCAAGGTATGGAATGTATTTTTGAAATCCGACACTGTTTGGCCCCTCTCTTGATGCAACATGGTCCATATCATGTACTAGTTGTCATAGTTTCCCACAGGGTAATATTTATCCTAGACCACATCCATAAAACAATCCCAAGTGGGATGGGCCCCAAATATTCCAGACTCCTCTATGGGATTTTTCTCCCAATAAGTTTCCCACCAATTTTTGACATGGGGGAGAGCCTTAAGGAGTGCAAAGGTGATCTTTTCTCTGTCGAAAAAATTGTGAACATAGAAATAACCTTCTAGAAAATTTAACCATTTTTCCAAAGCAACCACATTGATCAGACATTCAAATACAAGAAAATAAAAATTAACTTTTACCTTGAATGAGGAAGCGTCTCCAAATCGACTTCTTGACGAAGACATGCCTGCTATTGTCAACAATCGTTGAAGTATTTGGGAAAAAAATCTCCAACATTTCATTCCTCTGTTGTGCGAGGGATTCCGTGAGTAACAACTTGATGGGATATCATGCTCCTTTGTCTCTCTTATATTTATCCATGGGAGGTAGATTGGGTTTGTGAGAGAGGTTGTCCTTAAGATAAACTAGCTTGAGACCTAACTCTCTATACCCTGACCATGTCGGGGATGTGCACTAAGAAACAAAAAGGAATAACATGCTCTGATACCACTGATCCATATTATTTTGAGAATGAAATAAACACAGAGATACAGTAATGCATAATTTTTATTAATGAGAGAAATGTACAGAAACCGTAAAATTACAGAGTGAATGACTCTCTAGAATGGTGGCACCTTATCTCTGAGAATATATGTGATGGCTATGCTCTTTCAAAATAAGATGATGATGATTACAATGAGGCTCTAGAGGCATTTTGACATAAATAAAATCCAAAACCCTAACCCCGGAATATGAAACGCCAAAAGGTTTGCGGGCCCCGATGGGGGTAGTTGGTACGTCAACTTCCCAAGGACGTAAATTTTTCATACGATCTTTGTTTGGGGCACATGATAACTCGTTGGAAATTTATATCTAAGGAATACACATTTTTCCATCACACTCTATCTAAATCCTATAGTGTGACTATGATGGGCCCAAAAATCATTGTTTAGGGCCTCAAAATGACCCTGAAAGTTTAGGACCTGAAAAATTGTAGAAAAACTATCAAGATGGAAACCCTTGTTTTGAGCTAGTGGAATAGGTGGGTGGCCACCGATTTACACCTGGATCATTGTGGCACCCATGATTATTGGAAAAATGTCTACATTTTGTTGAGCTCATCTTTAAAAATCATATTTGAAGTAAAGGCCCTAGACTTATACTGATAGAGATAACTGGTTCTTCCAGTGTGTCACCATTTGTTGAGGCCACAACAAACCTCCTTTACTTTTTCTTGTAAAATAAAAAGAAAATCCCCCCCTTACTAAAATTTTAATTATAATGCCTAACCCTCTACTTCCTAATCCTAAGGATAATTCTTTGTCTACATTCAGGTAGTTAGGGGTTTGATCTTGATTGCTGATTTTATTTTATGGAGATTGATTGTTCCTTTTGATCTTATGATTCCAGATGTCTTCATGATGCTTATTGACCTATGATGTTTCATTGACATTTGTATGATGAAATTGACATGTTATCTTCAAAACTTTTGTATATTATGATGTGCTTCATGATCCTATGTGGTTTCATGGTTTGATGTTCTATTATATGTCTTGAATGAGCTTGTTGTTGAGGATTTTCTAAATGGATAACACAAATTTTGCATCCTCTTGCTTGCATGTTGTGATTAATGTCTTCATCTTTATGCTCTCGTGTGTTGATAATACTCTTAAATTTCAAACTCTTATCTTGAATTACAAAATAACTAATCCTTCCTTTGAGTTTGAGACTTGGCACATGAAGTTTTTAGGAAATTTATCTACAACCACCCATGATTATCTTTGAACAAAACCAAAACTCAGTTACAAGTTTTTTGAACACAGGAAATGTAATGTTTATAGTATAATGGCAAGTGTCTTCTTAATCGCATAATTGATCTCATCTTTTTTTTGGTTGCACGAGCAAGTTCACAGGGTCATTTCCTTTACATGACCGCTCCATCCTTGAAATGCATGTGAGAAACCCCTTGATATTCTTCCTCTTTCCTAGAACTATCTCTGTCAAGATCTTATCCGTCGTTTAAAAACAACAATCAACATTATTGGCTAAGCCCTATCTTTCCCAAACCTCAACTAGATTTGTTTCTATTATCATTGATTTGTTGAAGCCAAAAATTTTATCCTTATCCAAAACCTTGATCCTTACTAGGCTCTCCTTTATCAAGAAAAGGATTCACCTTTTCTTACTTTTTCCTCGAGGTCCAAATATCACAAGGATATTAGATCCACCTTTGCCACAATCCTATCCTAAGAGCTCATTAGATTTACTCTATCGAGAAACTTCATTCGGAGTGTTGATTGTGCATTGCCTTAAGGCTGGTCCGAAGCTCGAAAGCCTATTAGGATCCATTCATCGAGTTTGTCTCATCGAACCAATTGAGTGAAATCCCTTGCAATTTTCCTAAGGTATGAAAGGCATGATTTTCTTCAGATTAATCTCAACCAGGTTCCTCTTTCTGCCTTCCCTCTCTTTGGAAACCTAGGCCAAATACCTATTGAGCTTCTTGCTTGTAGAAACTTATCGTGTCCTCACCCAATGCTTGTTCACTATTTTTCATGATAAGTTTCATGCATTGTGGCCTAACGAAAGAACCTATTCCTTGATCTAATGGTATTCCCTCTCCTTGAAATCTTATCAGGTTTTCCCTTCGAGATGTTCAACTTGAATAAATTGACATGTGTCGTGTGCTTGATTGGTGTTGATCTCCTTTTATCATATGAGTCTCTATTTGTGACATTTATTTTTCACATGACGTGTTTCCTTTCCCCCCTGGTCACTTTCCATTTGTTGCATCCGAATATGAGCATCCGTGATCGCTATACGACCTAACTACCCACCTTGACACCCGATTACTTGAAATATACATAGTATACCTAACTCCTATTTTTTGGGTCCCTAGATGTAGAACCTTGACTAGTATGGAACCATGACAAGCATGGAACCTTGACTCATGTGTAACTTGGCTCTATTTTCCTAGTTTATATTTTTATTTTTGTATATATTTTCTATATTTTATTTTATTTATTTCTTTTTCATTTTGTATTTATTTATTTCCATTTTTTTTAACCCTTGGTTTTACAAAACCACATGGTAATTTCCCATGGTTTTTTATTCCCCATGGTTTTCCCCTAACTTACTCTTGATATTTATTTTTTACATGGGGAAAATCAAGCTCACTTTAAAATGTTTTTAGATGGGTCAAAACTATTTTTAGTGTTGAATATTTGGGTTGGTTGTCATTGATTTGAACACTTGAAGAAAGTCTGGTAGCGAATTTCGGTAGCACAAAGGTTTGGGTAATGGACCCAAGTTACTTTGATGTATAATGGTATGAGTTTTAAAATATTTGAAGGTAATACTATTCTAGATGGATAGTACATGTCATTCCATTTCTAGTGGTGTGTGGAATGTCACATAACTCCTCACGTTTAGAGAGTTATGGCCATGTGAAATTGGAGAACCCACATGAGTCATCTAGAAGCCCCAAAAGGTCAAAGTAGTCAAAGTGGTTGCAAAGAAGAAATTATTTAAATAATAAAGTGAAGTGATGAG
>SNQJ01S0008047.1:78133-111468 GCA_010110895.2 Picea sitchensis
ATTGCAGGGATTATAAAAGAAATGTTCAAGCAAGAAATTCCTATTTGGCCCCATGTAACATTGAATGTTACAAATGTCATAACTATAGACAAATAGGGGGTGATTGTAGAAGCATGATCGATACTTCCATTAAAGATAACATTGATATCATATATAAGAAAGTATGGATAAGAAAACAGAAAGAACATGTGAACAAAGACCAGGTCCCGGAGATCTCAATTTTTGCAATAAAACGAGATGAAGAAAATTCTGCAGAGAAAAATAAAGATGTTAGATGCATAAAGGTTTGGAAAATAAATGAAATAAAAGAAGGATAGGTAAATAAGGAACATGTTCAAGTACTTGTACTTTCAGGAATTGTAGTGAAATATTAATCCACATACATAAATTAAGAAGTCAGAGCTCAGAGAGATGATGCATCTTGTTGGCACAGGGGTAGACCCAGGGTTCACTCCAAGAGCACACCAACAAGCCCTAGCTACTGGCCCTTTCGGTAACACCTGCGAAGCAGATGCAATCTCACCTAAAGCAGCTATGAGGGGGTTGTAGGACAAAGATGTCTACAACCAGGGGAATATCAAGTGGATCTTGTATAACATCAATCACAACATTCATATATCACTTATCAGTGAGATCTACTCTGCCCAGCTATAGATCTTGATCTAACATAGTAATGAAAATAACAGTATAACAATGACAAAGATCAAAGCATCAATCACTCACACAACACAAAATATACGTGGTTCACCCTCTCTCTAGGGCTACGTCCACATAACTGTTCTTATGATATATTAAGGTAAAGCTTACAGTTATGATATGTGCTCTTGACCAACATATCCTCTCTCTTCTTCTCTCTTTCTCTCCCCCTTCCTGCGCACCCAGCTATAGGATCTGATCTTTGCACCCATCTGAATATCTTACAATACCAGAAGGCTCTCTCCCTCAACACTTCTCTCTCACAATATAATGACCTTTCACCACAACAATAGAGCTAAATCAATAACAATATCATCCCCTCAACCAAGGTCCTCTTGACCTTTATTTATACATTACAATACCTCATTGACAACCTTAGGCCAAAACCTAGGTGTCAAAACCCTAATTACCAAAACCCTAGGTGTCTAAAACCCTAGGTCAACTTGATCCACTTTTTCCGGGCTTCGCCAACCTGTCTTTCCTTCCTTCTAGCGTGGTGCTCCAAAGCATCCAATGGTGGATTTTTCCATTAGATGAGTTGTCTCGATCCCTCTTCCTTGTTGATCTGTCATCCTCGATCCCTCTTCCTTGTTGATCTGTCATCCTCGATCTCCTCTTCCAATGATTTTCTTTTCCCATGCTTCACTCCATCTTCTTTTATCTTTTTCTCACTTCGACCTAGTGACAGTCACTGTGTCTACCGCAAAGTTTGATTTTTACCTTTTCTTCCTTGTTCTTTGCTTCCTTCCATAACCAAGGGTGAAAAATCCCCCAATACTCACTTGTGACTTGTCCCGAGGCACTTCAAATCTGATCCTCTTAGTTTACTTCGGCTTTGAACTGCGTAGTGCATCCCTTGCTTTATGCTTTATGCCTTCTTTCCATCCTTGTGCAGACTTTATTTTCTATGTCTGGTACCCAATTTCAACTGCACTTGGTACCTAGACCTTTTTCTCCTTGATTCTACTAAGAGATACGAGGTAGTTGGTTGTCATAGTACAACTTCATCTGACTCCCATTCACCAAGCCTTCCTTCCAGTCTCCTTTCAATGTCTTCAGCTGCGTAGCTCCTCCTTCTGTAACATAGGCAATCTCATATGGTCTGAGCCAATGCATCCTGAAATTCCTAGGGTGTTTGATAAACTTACTGGCATATACTAGTACTAAATCACCTTGCTTTAATATCTTCTTCTTGATATGTCTGTCATGATAGGCCTTTTCTCATTCCTTCTGAACTTGCTGATGGAAGCCTGCAATGAATATGTCTTCTTCTAGTTCGACCAACTATGCTAACCTCTCATGAACAACACCAGTATCATCCATGTCTGTAAATGAAGAAATTCTTAAGCTTGGTACCAAGTACTCCATCGGGACAACAACTTCCAGACCATAGAACAACTTGAAGGGGGTCTGCGTTGTTAATTTCTTGCAAGTGGTTCTATAGGCCCATAGTACTGTTGGTACTCTTAAATCCCAGTCATCCATGTTCACACTACAAATATTTGTCAATTTTGTCTCCAGGATTTTGTTCAATGCTTCAACTATTCTGTTTTCTTGTGGATGGTAAGGTGTGATCTTATGATGGTGGACTACAAATTCTTCAGTCATGGCTTCAACTTTCTTATTGATGAAGTCTGTACCTTGATCACTCATAAGGATCTTAGGGAATCCAAACCTAGTTATTATGTCATCAAATATAAAATGTGCAGTTGTAGTTGCACTACAGTCGTTGACTGCTCTTGCTTTGGCCCATCTAGTCAGGTATTCTATTGCAGTGATAATATACCTTGCTCCTATGTGCTTTCCTAGTGGGTTTATAGGTCCCACGAAGTCAATGGCCCACTTGTAAAATGATTGTAAATTCATCTGTGGTGCTAATGGAATTTCATCTCTTCGGGATGGTTTTCCAACTCGCTGGCATACATCACATGCTCTGACATAGTCTTTAGCATCTCTGTGTAACCTAGGCCACCAAAGGCCAGCTCGCAGAACCTTCTGCGCAGTTACTTTCCCTGCGCAATGTCCTCCTGCAATGCCTTCATGAACTTCTTCGAGGATCATAGGGCGCTCTGCCTCCATCACACATCTTCTTAGTATCTCATAAGGCACCATTTTGTACAACTGTCCAACTATAAGTGAGAATTCTACAGCTCGCACCACTAGTTGTTTCTTCTGAGGAATTGTGTACTCACCTGGAGCCATTCCCGTTGACAAGAACTGGATTATGTCTACTAAGTGGTCATCAATATTTCTAATGGTGAACAGTTGTGCATCTGGTAATGTATCCTCCAGACTGGTAGGTTCTTCACCATGTTTCAACCTCGATAGGTGGTCTGGGCCCTTGTTCATTCTTCCTGGTTTAACTATGATCTCAAAATCACATTCTTGAAACAACAGAAGCCATCTACATATTCTCCCACCCAACACTGGCTTGTTGACTAGGTACTTCAGCGTGGAGTGATAGGTAAACATTTTAAAGTGTTCTCCCAACAAGTAGTGGCAGAATTTATGTAATGAATACACCATGGCTAATCCTTCTCTTTCTGTAGTGGTGTAATTAATTTCAGTTGTAGATAGCTTTCTACTGAAAAATGCTAATGGATGATCAATGTCCCCTTCTCCAGGTTGTGCTAGTACTACTCCTAATTCAATGGAAGACGCATCAGCATGCACATGAAATTCCTTGCTCCAGTCTGGAAAGACTATAATAGGCACAGTCACCATCTTTTGTTTTAGTGTGTCAAAGCTCTGTTGGCTTTGATCTGTCCAACCAAACTGACAGTCTTTCTTTAGTAACTTTTCCATCGGCGTAGTAATCTGAGCATATCCTTTGATAAATTTCCTATAATAGCCAGTATGTCCTAGCGCAGTGTGCAGTTGTTTGACCGAGGTGGGAGGTGGCAAATCAACTATAATTGGAATTTTGGATGGATCCACCAACAATCCTTGCTTGCATACAATATGACCTAATAATACTCCAAATGGTGAGAAGAATATGCACTTCTTCAAATTCAAAGAAATTTGACACTACCTTCATTTATCCAGCATTAGCCTTAGACATTCAATATGATTTTTCAACAAACTAAAAACAGTTGATTCATCAAAGTATGCTTCTAAAAACTTATGCAAAAATTCTCTAAATGCTTCAACCACCACCCTGGAAAAGATGGTTGGGGAATTCTTCAATCCAAATGGCATTACTGTATATTTTTAGGATCCCCACTTTGTGGAAAACGTAGTCTTAAGACGATCCTCCTTGGCGATGCGGATCTGATGGTATCCTGAAAACCCATCTATAAAAGAATATACTTCTTGGCCTCCCACGTTATCCAACACTTTGTCTGTGAATGGTGTAGGGAAAGGATCATGTAGACAAGCATCATTCATCTTCCTGAGATATACACAGATCATGATCTCACATATCTTCTTGTATTTCACTACCATGGGGATAATCCACTCCGACTCTTCAACAGGTTCAATAATCCCCGCTTCCATCATTTTGTCAAGCTCAATCTTCACTTTTTCCTTATATTTCGGGTTAAATCTATAGGTTCTTTGCTTGATTGGATTCACATCTGGTTTCAAAGGTATTCTCATCTCTCCCATAGGTCCTTTGACACCCTTCATATTAGTTAACTTGGTCGGAAACAAGTCCTGATACTAGTGCAATAATTCTGTAATTTTGTCAATGGTAGTAGCGTCCTAGTAATCTCCGACATTGGAAAGATTTGGTGTCTCCTCTATCCCAATATTGATTTTTTTTTTATCTTTATCGGTTGTCCAATGAATGGAAGTTCAACTTCTGGTCCTTCCACATCTCTTTGGCCTTCTGTTTCTGTGATATTCACCTTCCTTGGATCATCGTCTTCGTCGACATTAATGTTGTAGCAGATCTGCAGTTTCTGGAGGGGCGCAGTCCATTCGTCCTCTTATGGTGCCCAAGGGAGGATAAATGCCTCTTCAAACACTTTCAGTCTTATAATCTGTAATGCTTAGTATATTGAAGGGTATTCACTTTCAAATAAAAATGTGATTACAAAATTCTGACTCATACCTTCCCAGTCTGCAGTGATGAGGCGCAGCTCTACTTGAAGGTACCAGTTAATCGGGGTGATATCTAGCGTATTGATGAATCTGTGTACCCATTTTTCTCTAGTAATTTCACTCCAGGCCTCTTCACAGCTTCATATATGGTCCTTTGGGCAGCTTCGACCTATGTACCTTACTTCGCAGCTTCCTACTTGTGCTGAAAACTGCACTTTCATCAAGGTTCGACATTGTGTCCAGTCTGCAATATTGCTTTTATGTGTCCCCCACCATCTTGTTGGTGTGGCTTTCAGGGCCTTGTCCATAGCCAAAAACCTTTGTTGTGATGATACAATTGCTTCAAAGTCCATCAACAAGGATTCTAGGGGATTCAGACCATCAAAGGTAGGTAAGTTACTTATGGTTATACCAATCCAACGAACTTCTCTGGTCAGTTGAGCACATATTCTTGTGGATACTTCATACATCTAGTTCTACCAGTTCTCCAGTGCTTCTTCTGACTCTAATGAACACACGTTGTCACTTCTCCAGCTCAGGTTTCCATCAACAGTAGGGTTGATATAATCCTGTTGTCTGGCTGTTAATTTGTAGATATTTTCTAGTTCAAATGTGTGGTCTTCTTCTCCTCATCTGGATCTGAAGGTGAAATGACCCTAAGGCCAGCTCTCTCAAATGTCATGCATATTTTTTTTATATCAACAATAGTGGAATTGTCGAAGGCCCAATCAATTCCTAGTAATGCGGGGTAAGGACAACTATCATCGACAATTTCAATTACCTCAAAATATGCAAAGGTTCTTACTCCATCTATGTCCACTGGGACATGCTCTAATCATCCAAATGGGATGAAAACTTGTTGATTAGCCATGCTAAGCCTGATAGGGGAATAAATCAGCTTGGGTTTTCCCATCAGTTACCAAGTTTGCTTCTTCATGACATTGACCTCCGACCCTAAGTCGAGGACCACATAGTCTATCTCATACTGTCCTATCTGAGAATTCAGTGTAATTCCTTATTTTTCCTTATCTTCTTACCAATTTGGTGTACCACCCTATTCAGTAGAGGGTCTATCTTTCCTAGCTCATATTGCTTAACCAGATTTTGCAGCTCGTGTATAGCTTTCCCATCTTTAAGCAGGTCTATAAACATATATAAGAAACTGACAAGTTTACTTGCCTCTTTCCCCCCTCTTTGCAAAGCAGACTGATCGAATGCGTGAGGCATTTCATATTCTCTTATTTCTGGTTTTGTTTTTGAAGAAGATCCTTGATCTGATTTGAACTCTTGCCTTGCCTCCTCAAAGATTTTCCTTTCTTTCTTTGCATTGAAAATTTGGGTCTTTTCTATAGATTTTCTGACTCCCGAGTCTTCTGCAATATTATCTTTGGTCACTCTATCTTGTCCCGTAGCAGCACCTCCTCTTGTAATAACAACGAATTTAGGATCTACTTCGCAAGGTTCCTCTTTGATTAATTGTATTTGTGGGTTCTGCTGAGATCCTCATCTTTCTTGAAGTTTATCCAGCAGCACAGGGCATTCCTCTATGACATGCTCGAAGGAGTTACAGTAACTATAGGTGGTGCAAGGATTCTGGAAATCCCTTGCTAAATGTCCTAGCTGCGCACAGTTGTAACAAATTATTTGTCCTCAGCCTCGGCCCATACCTCCTCCTCCTCCTCGCCCTCTGTATCCACCATGAGGATTGAATTTTCCTCTCCCTGGAGAGTTGTACTGCAGAGTGTTTCCTTCTTGCTGAACTTCACCTTGAATCTTGTATATGTCCCTCGACCTTTCATGCATGAGATCATAATCTCTACAATCTCGATCATCGTGCCCCACTAATTTATAGAATGTACAATACAATTTTGTGGGTGTCTGAACATACTACTGCATGTAGTAGCACTCACCTAGGCGATGCCTATTTCTGCATACATCACACCAAGGTAGGTTAAATTGCTTCAAGGGGATCAGTTCCCCTGAGGCCAAATACTCATGAAATAAGGAACAATGTTCCTTATCATGGCCTTCAGATCTTCATCTTACACACCATATATCTTCCCTTTTGTATTTTCCCTTATCTTTCTTCATATCCTCTACCTATAAAGACAAACTAGTCAACTCGCTCATGATTTGGCTAATGCCTGAGCTAGATTCTCCCATCGGTGTTGATTCAAGATTCATGGAAATATCCAAAACTTTTTCCTATGATGTAATCTTCTACTGCACTAGATGGACTCTTATGTGTGGTAACAACGCCGCGATGAACCATTCTTTGTTTTGTTCATCAGGGATCTAAAAATTTAATCGGCATGTTAGGGTCTTGAATCTCTGATCAAACTCCCAGATAGGTTCTGCTACCCTTTGTTTAATCTATTTTAGTTCTGTAAGACATTGTGAATCCGACTTAGGTTTCTTAAACTCTGCAATCAGTGGATTCTTGATCTCATTCAGGAGCTTAGGCTGTGCCAGTCCTTAGACAAGTTTCATGTACCAGCTCAGTGTGCGGTCCCTTAGCATAGTGATGAACTGGGTCCTCTTCATGGCTTCATCGGTGATACTCTTAATATTCCATACGGATTTGCATAGAAACCAATGTTGATCTAGATCTTCAGATCCATCTCCTCTAAAGATAGGGAGTCTCATTTCATCTGCCATAGAGATGACTAGGTTCCTTGTCTGAGTAGATAAGAAACCAATAATAGTGCTCTGAGGACTCTAATGGTTCTGACTATTATGACTATTAGGTACTATTGGGACAACAGGAGGATTAATGTTACTTACTTCAGTAGTCCGCACAGTTCATGAGTTTTTTGGCTCGCTTTGGCGCAGTTCTTCAACTTCCCCTTCTTCTGTTCTGGTGGGCTCTGGATTCTCTTCATCGGTTAGATATACCTCTTCTCCACTGTAGAAACCCTCTTCTCCATAGTTTCGTTGAAACAAGTTCAAAAGGTGACCCCCTCGGAATACTTTCCCACTGTGCGTATGTCCTTCTTCTGTGTCATTGTCGCTGTCTGAATTTCTGAACAATAGCCTTCTTATATCTAGCCGATCTATTGTATCTTCAAGATGTGGTTTTCATGTAAGAGCATCTTGATTCTCAGCTTCATAAATTGCAAACATTTTCCTCTAGGTCCCTTAAAGAAGTATCTCTCAGCCTGACTATATGATTCTCTTCTATCAACAACAAATTCGGTGATATACCCTCCGATGGTACTATCAAACCAGTGATCTATAGCTCTAGATACAACGTTGTCGACTCTCTTGAATTTCTGGATCAACATTGGTGTCCAACCTACAGGAGGTCTATATATGATCTTGAACTGGGTATCGGCTAACCTAGCCAACCACTCAAACAAATCCTGGTGGATTCCTCCAAAGAAGATCTCGTGAATTTTGGTGAAGATGTATCTTTGTAGCCAATATTCAGTACTCAGTTTAGGGTTCTTGTTTTGGGCTTCAACGAAGTCCTTCTCTTGATCATCTACCCACTTTTGAATCTTTGTCTTCGATGGAAACCAACTTGACATTCCCTTACACAGATTCTAGTCCCAACAATGGAACCATTGGTTGGCACAGGGGCAGACCCAGGGTTCACTCCAAGAGCACACCAACAAGCCCTAGCTGCTGGCCCTTTCGGCAACACCTACGAAGCAGATGCAGTCTCACCCGAAGAAGCTATGAGGGGGTTGCAGGAAAAATATGTCTACAACCAGGGGAATATCAAGTGGATCTTGTATAAGAACAATCACAACATTCATATATCACTTATCAACGAGATCTACTCTGTGCAACTATAGATCTTGATCTAACACCGTAATGCAAATAACAGTATAACAATGACAGAGATCAAAGCATCAATCACTCACACAACACAAAATATACATGGTTCACCCTCTCTCTAGGGCTACGCCCACATAACTGTGCTTATGATATATTAAGGTAAAGCTTACAGTTCTGATCTATGCTCTTGGCCAAAATATCCTCTCTCTTCTTCTCTCTTTCTCTCCCCCTTCATGTGCACCCAGCTGCAACATTTGATCTTCGCACCCAGCTGAAGATATTACAATACCAGAAGGCTCTCTCCCTCAACACTTCTCTCTCACAATACAATGACCTCTCACCACAACAATAGAGCTAAATCAATAACAATATCATCCCCCGACCTAGGTCCTCTTGACCTTTATTTATACATTACAATACCTCACCGAGAGCCTTAGGCCAAAACCTAGGTGTCAAAACCCTAATTACCAAAACCCTAGGTGTCTAAAACCCTAGGTCAACTTGATCCACTTTTTCCAGGCTTCACCAGCTTTTCTTTCCTTCCTTCTCATGCGGTGCTCCAAAGCATCCAATGATGGCTTTTTCCGTTTTCTAATTTGTCCTCGATCCCTCTTCCTTGCTGATCTGTCATCCTCGATCTCCTCTTCCAACGATTTTATTTTCCCATGCTTCACTCTGTCTTCTTTGCTCTTTTTCTCACTTAGACCCAATGACAGCCACTATGTCTACCGCGAAGTTCTCTTTTTACCTTTTCTTCCTTGTTCTCCGCTTCCTTCCATAATGAAGGGCCAACACATCTACCAATAAAGATGATGATGAATAGACATAAGAGCAGGAATTTTTCTGATCCATCTGGCTTAGAGACTCCTAGGTAATATGAATATTAGAGAGGGGGAGTCTATGCAATAACTGTGATAGACTAAAGAACCATCCTTCGAGCAAATTGTAGAGTTTGAGTAGACAGATCTAGAGCAGTTGGTTAGCAGAAGTATAGTTTGATAGATTAATCTGTTGTAGTAGTGAATACTTCATGACAGTATAGTGATAAATGGGTCAGCATTATGGACAGTTGTGCAGTAGAGTCTTGGACAATATGGAGAGAGATGGATTTGTAAGAACACAATATGGACAGATATATGACAATGGACGAGAGCATGGATTCATATATTGGTTCAGAGAGTGGTTCAGAGACAAAAGAACATTATCATAATCGATGATAATTACACTGGAAATGGCTCGAACAATGCTAATGGATTCCAAATTGACATATATGTTTTAGACACATGAAGTGCATAAAACAGTTCACATTCAAAACAAAGTAATTCTTAGAACAACAATGACAAAACTCTCTATGACCTATGGAAAGGAATACCAACAAATGTGAAGCACTTCAGAGTATTTGGGAGAAAATGATACATCAAAAGAGAAGATAGAAGAATGGGAAAGTTTGACTCTCGTGTGGACAAAGGATTACTTGTTGGTTACTCAAGTACAAGGAAAGCATACAAGTGTTACAATCTGAGGTTGAACAAAGTTTTGGAAAACATCAATGTAACAATTGATGAAACAAGTGGACGAGAATTAAAGGAAGAAGCAAATGAATAAATGAAACAACTTTACGAAGAAGAAGTGGAAGATGAAGAATAAGTAGAAGGGGAAGATGAAGAGGATCAAATAGAAGTAGAAGAGCAAGTTCAGTAAGTTCCTCCAAAGACACCTAGCAAACAAGTACATAAGAATCATCCTTCAGATCATATTATTGGAAACAAAGATGCATGAGTTGAGACTGGAAGAAGAATATGTTCACCAAAACAAATGCACCTAGCACTCTTATCTACGATTGAACCAAACAGTTTTGAAGAGGCCAGCAAGGATGAATTTTGGAATAAGGCCATGGATGAAGAATTGGATCAAATAAAGAAGAATGACACTTGGGAATTGGTTCCAAGACCAAAGAATAAGAATGTGATTGGCACAAAGTGGGTTTTCAGGAATAAATTGAATGAATATGGACATGTTACAAGGAAAAGAGATAGATTGGCATGTAAAGGATACACACAAGTTGAAGCAATCGAATTTGAAGAGACATTTTCCCCAGTTTCCAGAATGGAAGAAATTTGATTGCTTTTAAATTATGCATACTACACGAATATTAAAGTGTATTAGATGGGCGTGAAATCAAATTTTTTGAACGGGGAACTTGAAGAAGAAGTCTACATTGAACAACCAGAAGGATTTCAGTTGTCATAGAACGCAAATTATGTGTGTAATTGAAGAAGGCCTTGTATGGTATAAAACAAGCTCCTAGAGCATGGTACTCTATACTAGATAAATATCTACAACAGGCAGGGTTCAGAACAGGAAGTGCAGAAAACAACTTCTACATCAAGGCATAAATTTCCAAAGGATATGGAGAATGAATTTGAAATGTCATTACTCAGAGAACTATCCTTCTTCCTGGGTCTTGAGATACATCAAAGAAACCAAGAAATTTTTATTTCTTAAAGTAAGTATATCAGATAAATGTGAAAGAGTTTTGGAATGGAAGATTGCAAACCAATTACCACTCCTATGCAAACCAGTTGCAAGTTGAGCAAAGATGATGATTCAAAGTCTACATACCAGAGGCAATACACGTCAATGATTGGTAGCTTACTATATGTGATAGCATCCAGATCATATGTAATGCAGGTAGTTGGACATGTGGCATGATTTCAATTAGCACCAAAGGAATCACATGTATTAGCAGTGAAGAGGATTTTCATATATCTCAAAGGAACATAATAGTTTGGATTATAAGGATCTATCACTTATTGCCTACACAGATGTAGATTGGGCAGGTTGCATTGCTGACCTACGAAGCACCAGTGGAGCATCGTTCTACTTGGGTGAGTGTTTAGTATATTGGCTAAGCAAGAAAAAATAATCAGTATCTTTATCTACAGCCAAAGTAGAGTGTATTGCAACAACAGGATGTTGTACTCAGGTTCTATGGATGAAACAAACTTTGACAGATATACAGGTTGAGTATGATGAGCCCATTCCAATCTATTGGGACAATACAAGTGCCATCAGTATCTCAAAGAACCCTATGATTCACTCTAAGACGAAGCACATTCCAATAAAGTATCACTTTTTATGGGAACAGGTTGCAGAGAATAACATCATAGTTGAATATGTGGGCACAAAATAACAAGTGGTAGACATCTTTACAAAACCACTTCCAAGGGAATCCTTTGTGTATCTTTTCCCGAGACTCATAGTAATTTCTACTCCAAAATTAATGCTTTTGAGTTACTATCTTATATGTCTTAGATTTACATGAGGAAGCACCATTAAGAGGACAGTTCATTTCGGGAGATCCGTTTCAGGAAGAGTTCAGTCAGGGGGAGAAGCCCTGGATGGAAAGATACCTTTTCCATTGATGACAAACGGGGAGAGATTTATCCAATGCAAAGGTAAATGCTTGGAGAAATAGCACATAGGCATGGTTCCAGGGGGAGCGATGGTCATAGGGGGAGTATGAGTGATATGACTTCAATATTGCATCAGAGTGTTTCCATCAATGCCAAAGGGGGATATTGTTGATTATTTGGGTTGGTTTTCATTGATGTCAACCCTTGAAGAAAGTCCGATAGCGAATTTTGGTAGCACAAAGGTTTGGGTAATGGACCCAAGTTAGTTTGATGGATAATGGTATGGGTTTTAATATATTTGAAGGTAATAATATTCTATATGGATAGTACATGTCATGCCATTTCTGGTGGTATGTGGAATGTCACATAACTCCTCACAGTTAGAGAGTTATGGCCATGTGAAATTGGAGAATATTCATGAGTCATCTAGAAGCCCCAAAAGGTCAAAGTAGTCAAAGTGGTTGCAAAGAAGAAATTATTTAAATAATAAAGTGAAGTGATGAGTGTACTAAAAGTCAAACTGGATAAAAAATAAATTATTTAAATAATAATTTTAATGGAGAAACTACTAAGTGGACAAGTGGTTAGAAGTGGGTTAGCCCTAAAATAAGGAAAGTGGTTTAAGATGGTTAGAAGGTAACCCCTTGAGGAAGCTACATAAAAGTATAAATATGAGGCAAGGGTCTCTCATTTCAATTACACTTGAGCATATTGAATATCTACAAGTGACTGAGGTAACCAAAGGATATCTAAGGCGAAGTTCAGAGGGAAGGTGAAGTAAAGAAGGCCTAAATTCAAGGGAGGATAAATTATTTTGATGATGCTTTCTAAGGTATGTTATTTATAGGTCATGTCACCATTTTCACAATATTTGTTTTTTTCTAGAATGATTTAGAACACAAAATATGGAGGTCGTTGAGGAAACATATTCAAGTAGCTGTGATAAAAATTTCATCTTGTGGGTCGTTGTAGTTTTGGAGTTACACCCCGTGGAAAATAGGGTTTGTTGCTAGTCCTGAAACTAGTCTAAAACAAGTGTTTCGGGTAAAAACATCATAAATTATTCATAACAGATCCAAATGCAGTAAGAAAAAATGTATTGGTTATATTAAAGTCTGAAAGTATTTTGTTTAGTATTTTCAGATCCATACAACAAACACTCTATGCAGGGAATGCTCTACAAGTTCTCTCTCTAGAATAATCCAGAATTCAACAAGGTATGCCATTTTTTCTATAACTCCTTTTATAAGAGGTTCCAAGTAGTGAAACCTGGAGGAATTGCATAAAAGACACTAAAGAATAGTGTGTACTATTTTCATATATTTATTCATTATAGGTACATAGTTATGATTATTTCAAGTTAGGGTTGTTGACTAATCCAAAATTAGTCATGTGAGACTAAAGTAAAGTTTGATGAAAATGATAGTCTCTTATTGTTAAAGTTAAGGAAGGTTTGCAGGTGTTGTTTCTGAGCCTACACTTAAGGCTATAAATTGTAGAGTCTAATCATCTAAAAAGAGTGAAAGAAAAGGAAGGGGAAGAGACAACTTGGGGGGAATGAAGCTATGGCCGATCTCTGAGTTGTCTTTGTCTAGATTCCAAATATTCTTGCATGCTGATATCCTGCTCGATAGTGGCCCATGAACGTTTAAATATCTGTCCGAGTGGTGGTGGTATTGAGTATGGTGTGGAACATATTTAAAGAAATATTGGTTTGATTCGCTAGACTGTGTTCGATATTGGGTTGTCCTATGATGGGTACATTCATGGGGAGAACAAAACTTTGAAGGAGGTGGATGCTTTAAAGTGATTGTCTCAATATTTAGATTGTACAGGGAAAATTAAAAGAAGCCAATCGAAGGGTTTAACGAAAACGAAGGCCGTCTTTCGTAACTGAGTTTAAAATCTTGAAACCGAGTGTGAAAACATAGAGCTGTCAAAAAATGTGGGGCATCAATTTCAGAGGAATCCCACTTTGTGGCAGAAGAAGAAAAGAAAGGAGTACCTTGATGAAATCATATAAAGTAGAGATCTCAATCATTCACAGGTCTTGTACCCGCAAGTAGATGATACAGAGGAAAAACTGTAAATAACTAGATACCTAGAACCTGATCAACGTAGTAAAAGTTATACTAAATTGTAGCTAGAACATTCATCAAATACATATATGTAAAATGACATGAGGCATGAATATATAGAAGAAAAAAAAACACATAACTCAATCTTGACGAAATATGGAGTCTTCAATCCGCTTTGTATTAATCTTGGCTTAAGAGAACTTTCTCTATTACAACCTCTTCATGGCCCAAAAAAAATGCCCTTTCTATTACAATATTTTTTCTATTTAAACAAACTTCTGAACCTATGGAACTTCGATCGTTCTGGAAAATTGTCAGTTACAAATGGAAAAATGGAGCATTTCATCTCCTCTTATTTTCCTTCCCTAGTAAGGGCGGAGCACCTTCCTTTCCCTACCCTTCGGGTTCTAGAAATAGAACAGGTAGACATATGTCATTATTTGGCACTAGAAACCTGCCCCTTTCTCCTGCTCGATGCAAATGACGCACCTCTCCACCAACTGGGCTATCAACCTGGAAGGCTCTGCTTGGTTGCTTGCTTCAAAAGTGTAACAACTCTTCACCAACCGTGGAAAACGTTTTCCCACTTGTCGGTCCTCCGTGATGATGGAGCATAATTGTAAACTTGGTTGTACTTGCCATTTGTCCACTTGGGCCATATCGACCTGGCTAATCTAGGATATATCCACTTGTTGCTTTTCCATGTTTTCTTTGATGTACAACAAATGTTTAGCTATATTTATTTTTCCCAGTGTCCCAACAATATTTTCCTTATCAAGGTCTAGCAAACTTTTACTTATCAAAGAGAACGTTTCCTCACAAGAATTCTTCACTTCATTAACTCTCCCCCTACTTTCTGATATATTATGCTCCCAGACTTTCAACAGTATATTACCTCTAGTTTGTGCTACGATGGATAATTTTTAGCTTCCAACCATCTCTATCTTCATCGTAGCTATAACAACGTCTTGGAAAGTGAACCGTGCTGCCCCAGCTTCTCTTTCTCTTGAAGAAATATTTTCTAATATTTGATATATCATTTGAAAATGGTTTTGAATGGTTCCTACCTTTACCAGCAGGCTTTGTTGATCCGTAAATACCTTATGTGGGATTTTGGCAGCCTGTGATCTAAATACTTTTATGTCTACAACATGGTTCTCAGCCACCTCCAATTTCGACTGCAACTCTATAATCTTTTGCCCCTGCTGGCTTACCTGTGTTTGTCTAGTTTATGCCGACTGGCGCACCTGCTCGAGGTTGGACCTGAGCTTCTCGATTTCACGCAAGTCGGTTGTTCAAGCTTCCTCAAGGCTCCTATTCACCTCGTCCCTGACATTCGCTTCAGCAGTAGCCACCTTAGCTTCGAATTTACTGATGAGGAGGTTCTTTCATTTCAACTGGGCCATCAAAGTCCCAACTGAGTACTGATTGGCTATAGCATAAGCCCCTAGTGTCCCGACTATATCCTCTGCAAATTCTTCGTCTTTTGTAGCCTTCCCATCTGTTATGATTTTAAATGCTTTAGCTATTACGCCCTCTTTTTGATATAATCCTTGCCTCACCATGACCTTTCTTTTTTTGTCAAAGAAAAATCCGTTAGGAGGCAGTTCCTCTAATGAAATAGGTGTCAGTTCTTCATTGAAAATCTATCCCGCATCAGGATTCCCCTTTGTGAACTGCAAGGGTGTGATAATAGCAATCGGACTGTCGATTTCCTTGGACGTTTGTTTCGGGGTGAACTCTGTAATCGGCTTGTTTGTCGTGAGCGAAAGTGAGTCACCCGATCCCTGCGAAGGTATTTCTGCTTGGCCTTGGGCCTGCTTGCCTGGCGTGCCCTTTTCGGGGTTTCCTTCCAGCTTTTGGGGGACTTCGGCTCCTTTCTTTGAGGTTCCATCCTCCCTTGTTTTCCCTTGGTCCTTCTCCCCACTAGGACTTGAGTCCTTTGCACCTTTGGCTCCCATCATCTTTGTAACTGGAAGCTCTGGGGCTTCACCCTATAAAATCTGGGGGAGACAACTCCGTCAGTGCTCCTGGAATTTCAAAAATGCATCCATATCTCCAGGTGGCAGGACTTGAATCTGACTTAGGACTTCAATAAAGGACCTCGCGCCCTGGAATATTTCATCATGAGGGGAATCCTCGTGTTCATACTGTTGGGTATGTGTTATATTCTTTGCACGAGAAGTAGTGTCTGAGCATCTGCACCGGGCGCGCAGGGGGGTTAGAGGGGGATGTGCAGGGGCAGTGCCCCCGAAATTTTTTTTCGCACCGGGACGACATATTTCTGGGACCACATGATATTTAGGTGGTTTTTTCGGCACATTGTTTTTTGCCGATGGTTTTCTATTTCCGGTTAAGGAATTAGAGTTTTGGACTAATCCAGGTCATTGGGTTAGGGTTTTGGATGCCACTGGCTCCTATATGTATATTGTATTGTAAACAATGTAACACGATGTATGAATATAATATATGTTGGTTTTCCCGGTTTGGGTTTCCAGGTGAAAAATCTCTGTGTAATGTTTGTATTTTCCATTATATCTTTTATGTTCTTTTCTGAATATCAGTTTGTAGTAGATATTGTACAAGGTTAGAATTTACACATACCTCTTCAGACCGCAACTCACCAGGTGATTGCTCACAACCTTACTAGGGTCGTGCTTCTTGAACTCAATGTCCACCAGCTTCATTTCTTCTAAAGTCGTAGCCTCGGCTTTGGCGTGGCCAAAATATAACAAGGAATATGCACCAATACGAATAGGAAAGAGTGACCATACCTTTTTTGATACTCCTTTGAGATCTTTGCTTATTCTGCTGAGCACAGTCTATCTGGCGATCTCACGGAATAATAGCTTATCCGACAGGAATAGAGGGAGGGCATATGGAGAGACAGAGGTGCCGAAAACCCTGATATACAAAAATTATGCCTCTAGATACAAATATTCCACTCTGTTTAGGTTGGTCGTGACGCTATTTGACATCTTGGGAGGTGGCTGGCCAAAAATAGTGACATGCAATGGCACCATTACCTAGTTGAAGATCTCGTAGATGAATTATTTGGCCTTATCCTCCCAAATATTCGAGTGGTAGGCATGGATAGGATTTGTATTAGATGGAGCCCAGCTCCAGTTCATCAGTGGGAAGGGTGTCATGAAGCAAATGGCATCCATGATGTAAGCAAACATAAAGAACAAAGTTGCTTTCTTACTCGCCCTCTGTGTTCGATATTCAGTAATTTGACTGGTTAGACTATCAGACAACAGTTTGGCCCAATCAAAGGAGAAACCCTCAACGAATGTATGAATGAGTGGCACCGATGGGAGGAAGAAATGGGTAGTGTATTCCTTCCCATACAAACTGCAGGTCATCATCGCTATGTACTTGAACTGTGGCTCCAAGGAAGAGATTTAATAGATCCCATTGGAGTCATCCCTAAATTTCGCGGGGTGTGAGACCCAATCTTTAATTAGATCGGACGAACTTTTTTCATACTGCTCCCACTCCTTCTTCTTGAAGCCTTCTAAGAATTCAACATTGTGAGTAATGTTCGACGTGGGTGACAGCTTATACATTACCCGCAAATGTTCTGGTCGGAAAGTACCAATCATCACCCTATGTTTGCTGATAATCATCCTGGTCGGGATGTCCACATGGTCCAGCGCCCACCTGATCATATCACAATAGGGAAGAAGCTAGGGCCTCGCCGCTATTTTGTGCATCTCCGCTTGAGCGACGATTTTTTATTTGGTTTATAAATCATCCTTCTCGTTGTCGCTAGAATTATCCAAACAATTTATCGACTCGGATTGCAAGATGTTGGAAACGTATGACCATGTCTTGATAGAATTAATACTTCAGGGCGAGGTATCGGAAACAATGTCTGAACCCTAACCTGAACTCTCGATAGTTGAATTGGGAATTTTTCATGGAGCCATGAGAATGAAACCTGCCACTGGACCACCTGTCGACCATATTTGAAAATCAGAAACAACGGTTAACCTGGTAAAATGGCTTTGCGCGTAAATAGAAATGAGAACTGAAAAAATGAAGGAAAAATTATTTATCTTAGTCATTTAAACCCCTGGTTTACTTGCGAACAGAGCGGTCAAATCGCTTAAAAGAAAGATTTAGCAGTAAAAGAGAGATCCTACTATATGTCACCTCGCCATAGTTCAAATAAATGTCATAATTGTTTGACGAGTCGTAACATGAATCAATGCAAAAAACATTCAAACTTACTCCGTAGACGGTGTGTGTTAAAGGTTTCTTAATGCATCAATTAATCCATCTTATCTCCTTTAATTAAGTGTGTTTTAGTCTTTAATCCCCCTTTTTCGGCGTTCGTCGTATCAGAAGATTTCACTCCTAGCCTTTGAGCCCCCAAAACCCGAAATCGCGATGATGTGATTTAGTTAAAAAATCATGATCTGATTTAAGTTCTTAATTAATCCATGCTTAATTAATGAATATCGCGACTTCGTGACTAAGATATACGAAGGTATTGCTTTTTGGGAGAGCGATTGCCAAGTCGCGAAACCCTGACAGTGCTTAACTAGGGTTTAAAGTGACTTACTCCTAACACTAACCTGGGTAAACTTTTAAAACTGTTAGCACCACTTCGCGCGTCGAGATGTTAAGGATAGTGGCAAATGTCGCAAAACAAGTGAAACTCCAGAAGCTGGCTTTCTGGGCTTAAAAAAAATATCTCACTTATTTAGAAGAAGGTAGCTTCAACATTGGCTCCAACTAGGGATCTCGTCTCCTCGTTGGATGAGAAGAATAGTAGACCGAGTGCCTGTATGGGTAAATGGAGTCATCAGTTTAATTCTGAGAAACTGGTTGAGAAAGAAGATACAAAGAGAACCTTGAGGTTCCAAAATGAATTCTGGGAAGATTTCAAACCCATAATGCTTTCTAAGCTCAACTTCAGTCCACGATAACTCTCCCTTCGTTGACACTAAAAGAGGGTCTGCCCCAAGAGGTCCAAAACAAATCTTAGGAAAATCAACAGGTCCTGTGGGTTTTGGCTTGCATCAAAACGAAGTGTAATTCATGCTTTTGATCAGGGAGACCTGCAATGAACCCAAGGTGTAGATCCAGTTTCGAGAAAGCTAATTACCATAGCATAGTATGCTTTATGTATAATAGCCTTACAGATATCTTGAGACATTGCTTCACTACCAGCGAGCCTGTTCAGTACCCCGGTGAAGTTGCCTAGTCCCCTTTATTGAATTTCCTTTCACTACTTCAGAGGGTAATTATGCATTTAAATGCCGAGATGAGGGAAATCATTTTATGAATTTCCTTTCATCATATCTTTGGACNTCCAACAGAAGCCTATCAACTTGCTTTGATTGCTCTGGACTAACTTTCTCTTATCCTTCACAATGCCCTAGCTCATAGGAAAACAAAGGGGGGAACTCATTCCCAGAGGCCTTCTTTTGAGCAATACTTAACCATTTGAAAACTGTTGAAAGACTTAAGAGAGTTAAGGTCCACCCACACATGGCCTTATTCAGTAGGGGACCAAGAAACTGTGAAGGTCAAATTACTTTCGGAGATGCTCGCCAGTTTCCCAAATGGAAGCAGAAACTCTTTTCCTCTGTGGATGGTATGGGCAGGTTTCAGAGCTTAAGGAGAAAGGGCCAAGGGTGAAAAAGGGAAAGTGAGTAGGCCATGGGCCCCCAAAAAACTAGATATTATTGTGCAATCCCGACCCAGCCGAACACATCATACTTGTGAGACTACTACTGCGTTTAAAAGATATTCATTTGAAAACCCAGACACTCCGGAATTTCATCTTTTTTCCTTACCACTTCATCTTCTTCTTGAAAAAACATTCTTTATCACCTGTTTTGGAAGGGTCGATTTCCGGATACCTGACCATCCCTTTCTCCTTTCATAGTTTGGGTTGTAATTCAGAGGCCTGTATGAAACAACACGAAGAGTATCAGGTCTTCAGGATTTATGGGATCCTGGGTGTCGAAAATTATGCCTCTACTCCTAGGAAATCAACAACCTGTTTTATTCAAGATGAAAGTGAACTTACCAAAAAAATTTATGAAAAGAAAAGAGAAAACAAACCGGTATGTACAATGGAAGTCCGGAACAGATTTATTGCATATAGTGCTTTAAATAACGCCCATTGGCAGGAGCGCTGAGAGTCACACCATCCAAATTCTCTAACAGAAATGAATTCTTCCCTTCAGAAGCTAAGACTTTGAACGGTTTGTACCAGATATGATCAAATTTACCATGTTTTTCCGAATCTTCCCTCCTGGCATCCCATTTCAAAACCAAATTGTCGGGGAGCAAATCCCTATTTTTTGCTTTACGATCGAACATCGCTTTCATGTCGTCCTGGTATTTCTGCATCCTTGTGTCTACCTCGGTCCTGTGTTTTTGGACCTCGATCAGCTGATTTATTCTTCTAGTGACGTGGTTTGTCTCTTCTCTCTCATCTTGCCAGAGCTTCATTACAAGAAGCGCCAAATTTATAGGTAAAACCACATCAGTCCCGTACACCATTTGAAAAGGAGACGTACCAATGCATTTCTTCATACCTATCCGATTTTCCCATAAGGCGTATTTTAAGTGTACATGCCAAGATCTTTTGTTTTCACTCAGTACCTTCTTAATTATGGTAATCAATCTCTTATTTGATGATTCAGCTAAGCCATTACCTTGAGGGTAATACGCTGTGGAATGGCATGATACGATGCTATATTTTTGGCAGAAGATGACCATAGCCATAGACTTGAATGCTTGGGCATTATCCGCCACTATTTTTCAGGGAAAACCAAACCTGGATAGTATGCTCTCTTCCAGGAAATCTATCACCATCGAATCGGTTTCCTTCTTAGTGGGAATAGCCTCCACCCATTTGGTGAAATAATCTGTGGCAGTGAGGATCCATTTGTGTTGAGCGCTGGAATGTGGGTTGATTTCACCTATAAAATCTAACCCCCATTGTTGAAAAGGGGCTTCGGTTTTGACAGGAACTAGAGGTAGCGCTGGGAGATTTTGTTTTCCTGCAAACAACTGGCAAGGGTTGCAGGCTCTGACTTTGATGTTGACCTCTGAGAAAAGTTTAGGCCAATAATATCCTGCTCTCAGGATTTTATAAGCTATTGCTCTTCAAGCGTGATGCCCTCCACACACACCTTCGTGGAATTCGCTTATGACCCCCTCTGTTTCTGATTCTACCAAACAAACTAGTAGGAAACCTAAGGGGTCCTTCCAATACAGTTGAATTTCGGATATGCAGTACTTCACCGCATGCAGCTTCAGTGTCCTGGCCTTAGCTAGAGACAGATTGCTAGGGCATTTCAGGGTCAGTAGGTAGGCCACTATATATTTATACCAATCTGATAAGACAAAATTATCTTCAATTCTAGAGATCGCTAATTGTTCATCGAGCTCGTTTACGTCCCCCTGTCCCTCATATCCTTGCAGGTTATTTATTCCGAGCACTCTGAAATTTGATTCCGCCAAGAGCTTAGCCAAACCTTCTCCCTTTACTATTTTCGTCGGTTTTACCTCTAGGTCGAACTCTTGGATTTTAGCGAGCCACTGACCCCTCTTACCATCAGTGTCAAGCTGGACCAATATATCCTTCACAGAACTGGTGGGAATGTATGCGATTACCTTGGAGTGTAGCACGTAAGTTCTAAAATCCTTCAAAGCCTTAACCATAACATATGCTTGTTTCTCCATTATATCATATCTCAGTTCAACATCTCTAAGAGTTTTACTAAATAAGGCTATTGGTTTCTCGAAACCCTCTTCATTATTTTGGAGGAGTACTGTCGCCACTGTGTGTTCGGAGGCGAATGAGAAAATCAGGAAATCCTTTAGGTAATCAGGGCTCGTTAATACGGGCGCTTCGCTGATAAATTTCTTGATGCGTGCAAATGATTCTTTAGCCTCCGCCGTCTATTTCACTTCGCTGTTATTCTTGAGCATATATTTGATCAATTTCACGATTTCAACAAAGTTTGGGATAAATCTTCTCAAAAAAATTATTTTTCCTAAAAATGACTGAATTTCTTTTATATTCCTAATAATATTTATGGTATCTATAGCTTCCACCCTTTTAGGGCAGATTTTGATTCCGTCTCGGGATACAATGTGACCCAAGAGCTTACCTTCCTGCATAGCGAAGTGAGACTTCTTGGGGTTCAAAGACAAACCAAATTTTTGACATTTTTCAAATGTTTGCTTTAGGTGCAGCAGATGGTCTTCGTCCGATTTGGAGAAGACAGTCAGGTCGTCGAGGTAGATAACCACAAATTTATCCTTTTCACTGATAAAAACGATGTCCATAGCATGCTGGAAGGTAGCACCTGCGTTCATCAGACCAAAAGGCATTTTGTCATACATAAATGTGCCCCAAGGGGTGGTGAAATATGTTTTTTCTTTATCATGTTCATTGACGACAATTTGATTATAACCGGAAAACCCATTGATCATCGCCATCCTATTTTCCTTGACTACTTTTTCCAAAACGTGATCCATTTTGGGTAGAGGATAGTTATCTTTGAGGGAGGACTTGTTTATATTTCTAAAGTCTACACACAACCTGATCTCCCTGCTTTTCTTCCTAACCGGGACTAAATTTGCCTCAGAGTACCTGAGAGGTACAATAATTTTTGTGTCTAACAACTTTTTCACTTCTCTTTCGATCATAAGCAACAAACTGGGGTTGATTTGTTTGAGCTTCTGTCTGAAGGGATTAACACCAGGATTCAAAGGTATCTTGTGCTCGATTACCGAGGTATCATAGGTTCTGAGCTCCTCGTAAGACCATGCAAAGACATCTTTATACCGCCTGAGTAAGTCCTTATACTTGCTTTTTATCTTAGGAGGAAGGTACTTTGATAGCTTCAGTATTCTAAGCTCTTTGGTGGTGCCCACGTCGCATTCTTCAACCTCCTCCGATTGGGGCTGCAAGGTGGACTTCAGAGGCATGTCATTTTGATCAAACAACCTTTCCAGAGGTATCAGGCCCTTAGGGATATGATTACTTTTTAACACTAGCAGGCGATGATTTGCAATGTTTTCTTGGAACTTCTGGGGCTCCTCCCCTTCCTGCATAATCCAGGTATGATTTTTTTGGTTCTCCTGGTCAATGTGGGTTTCAGAGAAATCACCCACCATTTCCAAAAAAATTATGATCTGTTCGTCATCCTTGAAGACCTTCCAGTGTTGCATGTTGTTTGGTATGGATGGTCTGTGCCTTACCTCTATGTGGTAATTTAATTTGAAAGAGGTAGAGGGTAAGAAAGTCGAAGCTGCTTTGGCCAGTGAATCAGCTTGTTGGTTTTCAGCTCGTGGGATGAAATGAACCTTCACTGATGAAAATAAATTTTTCATTAGATCCCAGGTGCAATTTCTGTAAGACCTCAGTCTCGGGTGCTTGGCATGATATTACTGGTTTACCTGCTTCACAATTAGTTCAACATTTCCATAAACCTCTAATTTCCTTATGTTCAGCTTCTTGGCAACTTCCAGACCCAGGACTAGAGCTTCATATTCGCAAACGTTGTTTGTGCAGTCTACGTCCCATTGTAGCCTGTAGGAGAAAGGGACGACGGATTCATTTTTAGGTGCTACAAAAATCACTCCCGCACTCGCTCCTTCAGATGACGAAGCTCCATCAAAGAACATTTTCCAAGTTCAAGTGTTGTGCATATTTTTAGCTGTCTTTTCGGTTCCGATTTCATCGGTGTCACCTTCTTCTGCACAACTTTATTCAATATTGTCAAAGGAAAAAATACAATTTCCCAGGTCTTGATCGACGATGTAAATTGGGTAATTGTTAGGATTCTGTGGATCGCTTACCATATATGCTAAATGTGTTTATTTGTATAACCATGCGAACTGTCTACCAAAAATAGGGACTGTGGTGTAGGTCATATCTAGCTGAAGGGATCCCCCAAGCCTGGCTCCCCAAGATCTAGATAATAGTAAACCATACTTCGAGGGTATATCAGCGACAACTGCGTCCATTAGGACGTTTTTCACCAGAATCTGGGCGAGGGTGACTACAAGATATTTTATCATGCCCATGCACTTAACTCTCCTTGAATCTAACGTGCAAAGATATCCATAGGGTTTGGTGATTTCAAGGCCTAGTCTATCCATAATAGATTTTGGCATTAAGTTATGAGAGGCCCCAGAGTCCAACATGCAATTATGCAACAACTGATCATGCACCTTCAGGGTAATATATAAATGGGTGACGGTATCTCTGGCACCTTCAAAATGTGGACCAAAAGTGATATTAGGCTTGTCATCTTCCAGATTTATCACATCAGAGTGACTCTCCAGATCTGAAAAATTTATCATCTTGGTTATTTGTTTTCGGTACACATAATTCTTCGCCAACTCGACCAAAGTTATGGGTATCTTTATCTTTTTTATCTCGCTTTCTAGGAAGAAAACTCCCGCGGTTTTATCTGTTTCCTTGGCTAAAACCTGGTTCCTTCCGATCCATTTTATTTAGTAGCACTGTTTTAATTCCAGTGTTTCTGGTTTCGGGTGTCTGTGTTTCAACTGTCTTATTTTTTCTCGCTTGGGCTTTGACCCCTTTTACGTTAGTATTCTATGAATCTACCCCTATGTTATTTCGCATCACGATCTCTTTCTCGACGGGCTCGTATATTTCGCCCCTAGGCAAAATTTTCTTGGGTTGCACAGTTGACACAGGTTTGATTTTGGGTCTCAGACTGTACTTGTGATGGAGTTCGGCCATTCCTTGGTAAGCGAAGTCATCAATTCCATTTTCATCTTCAACCGATGATTGTTCCATGTTCAAGGACTTCTCATAATCTTCTTTGGTCAAATGAGGTTGTACACAGTCGTCGCCTAAGTTGTTTATATCTTCTTCCAAGTCTTTGAACTCTTGCATATCATTTCCCCCTATAAAATTTTCATTTTTCAGAGGTTCTTGGATCTTTTGGTCTTCGTTTTTAACTTGTCTTGGTTGGAACTGAGGATTGGGATTTCTCCTGAAATCTCTCTTAATGAATTGATCTGCTTTGGATTGATCTAGCTCCATTCTCGAGATTTTGTTTGATAGTTGTTTTATTATCCTATCCATGTCATCCATTTTTTCATCTGAGGATCTTCCAGATTCAGAGGGACCTGTGTGTTCTTTGAGATGTCTAGTTTCCCTGTTTCCCGTCTCAATTTTCGTTTTTAATTTACCCGAAGCCATCATGTTTGACTCAATTTCCATAGCGTCATCCTGCATTCAGGTTAGGTCGGCCCCTCTCTTTTCTCTTAATAGTAGAGAGAAATCGGGTTCAAAAGATCCTATGAAAGTTACTTTGGCAGCAAGTTGAGACGGTTTAACTTCAACGGGGATCTTATTATACAACTTGTTAAACCTTTGGATGAATTCCATAACAGTTTCAAATCCCTTTTTCTTTAAAGACCCGAACTCGGTCAAATAGTATAAATGATCCTTTCTTTCGCCCCATTGTTTGAGAAAGAGGTCTTCTAGCGCATCGTAGGATATGATTGAATCTGGGGGCAGGCTCCAAAACCAAGTTCGTACCTGTCCTTCAAAGGTTTGGACAAACAATCGGGAATACATGTCCTCATGCTTGAGACCTAGAATATCAGTGAATTGATCAAAAAAATTGATATGCTCGGTTGCAGTTAGATCCCCTTCTCCTATGAACTTGGGTAATTTTTTCATATAGTTTTAAGGTAAATCATAGCGAGGTACGAGAAGGACCAAGGGGGCATATCTCACGGCTACTTTGGTGAAAACCCTGGGAGCCAGTTATTAGCCTTGACCTCCTATTCCCCCTGCTCCTCCTCCGGCAGTGGCCATGGATAACCTAGGAGAGGAAATCGGTGCATTATAAAGAGGGTTGGCAAAGATGTAAAGTGACTCTATAGCTTCCTCAGGGTGGAAAAGGGAGAAATCGGGAAACCTTTTACCAGGGGAGGCAAAGGATGAAAAAGGAGAAGAAGTTATACGTGGGCTCGACTCCTCCGACGTGCAGGATATGTAAATGGGAGAACCCACCGGTGTCGAATCTGTGTTCATGAAAACCTCTTCTAGGTTTTGAGTGATGGAGGGGTTTGTATTGAGAGTCGATGGGATATCGATAGGGATGGGATTTGAGGCAAGCGTGTCGCCCCTCATAATGTAAGAAGTATTTGGAGAGATCTCGGTTTTGACGAAACTGCCTGATATTTTCCTAAGAGGAATCTCTCTCGAGGATGAAGGTTCGAAAGAGGTCTTATCTGGATACTGATTAGACTTGGGTTGATATGCAACCACGTTTTTTTTAAATAAACCCTTTGGTCTTAATATTTTTTCAGGGTCGGAAACTGGCTCTATCTATTTGGCATATGGGTTTTGTCTCGTGTTCTTTCGAAAGGATGCCAACTTACTTTAAGAGTAGAGTCACCAAGTGAATGATGAAGGTTTATCCTTAACAAGGTATTTGCGATTTATTCACTATAAAAAAATGAAACTTGAAAATGTCGTTTTCTCAGGGGAAAGTGACTACGATTCTCTGTCCCTGGCAACGGTGCCAGAAAGATGTTGTTCTTGAGTCTACACTTAAGGCTATAAAGTGTAGAGTCTATGCATCTAAAAAGAGTGAAAGAAAAGGAAGGGGAAGAGACAACTTGGGGGGGATGAATCTATGGTCGATCTTTGAGTTGTCTTTGTCTAGCTTCCAAATATTCTTGCATGTTGATATCCCACTCGATAGCGGCCCATGAATGTTCGAGCTCTGTCCGAGTGGTAGCGGTCTTGAGTATGGTGTGGAACATATTTAAAGAAATACTAGTTTGATTCGCTAGGCCGGGTTCGATATTGGGTTGTCCTATGACGGGTACATTCATGGGGAGAATAGAACTTTGAAGGAGGTGGATGCTTTAAAGTGCTTGTCTCAATCTTTAGATTGTACAGGGAAAATTCAAAGAAGCCAGTCGAAGGGTTTAACGAAAACGAAGGTCGTCTTCCGTAACTGAGTTTAAAATCTTGAAACCGAGTGTGAAAACATAGAGCTGTCAACAAATGTGGGGCATCAATTTCAGAGGAATCCCACGCTGTGGAAGAAGAAGGAAAGACAGGAGTACCTTGATGAAAGAATATAAAGTATAGATCTCAATCATTCGCAGGTCTTGTACCTGCAAGTAGCCGATACAGAGGAAAAATTGTAAATAACTAGATACCTAGAACCTGATCACCGCAGTAAAAGTTATACTAAATTGCAGCTAGAATATTCATCAAAGACATATATGTAAAATGACATGAAGCATGAATATACAGTAGAAAAAAAAACACATAACTCAATCTTGACGAAATATGGAGTCTTCAATCTGCTTTGTATTAATCTTGGCTTAAGAGAACTTTCTCTATTACAACCTCTTCATGGCCCAAAAAAAGAGCCCCTTCTATTACAATCTTTTTTCTATTTAAACAAACTTCTGAACCTCTGGAACTTCAATCGTTCTGGAAAATTGTCAGTTACAAATGGAAAAATGGAGCGTTTCATCTCCTCTTATTTTCCTTCCCTAGTAAGGGCGGATCACCTTCCTTTCCCTGCCCTTCGGTTTCTAGAAATAGAACAGGTAGACATTTGTCATTATTTGGCACCAGAAACCTGCCCCTTCGTCTGGTCGGTGCAAATGACGCACCTCTCCACCAACTGGGCTATCAACTTGGAAGGCTCTGCTTGGTTGCTTGCTTCAAAAGTGTAACAACTCTTCGCCAGCTGTGGCGAAATTTATCCCACTTGTCGGTCCTATGTGATGATGGAGCATAATTGTAAACTTGGTTGTACTAGCCATTTGTCCACTTGGGCCTTCTCGACCTGGCTAATCTGGGATATCTCCACTTGTTTCTTTTCCATGTTTTCGTTGATGTCCAATAGATGTTTAGCTATATTGATTTTTCCCAATGTCCCAACACTGCTTTCCTTATCAAGGTCTAGCAAAATTTTACTTATCAAAGACAACGTTTCCTCACAAGAATTCTTCACTTCATTAGCTCTCCCCCTGCTTTGTGATATATTTTTCTCCCAGACCTTTAGTAGGATAATACCTCTGGTTTGTTCTGCGATGGATAATTTTGAGTTGTCGACCGTCTCTATCTTCGTCGTAGCTATAACAACGTCTTGGAAAGCGACCAGTGCTGCCCCGACTTCTCTTTCTCTTGAAGAAATATTTTCTAATATTTGATCTATCATCCAAAAATGGTTTTGAATGGTTCCTACCTTTACCAACAGGCTTTGTTGAGCCATAAATACCTTATGTCGGATTTTGGCGGCCTATGATCTGAACACTTTTATGTCTACAACCTGGTTCTCGACCACTTCCAATTTCGACTGCAACTCTATAATCTGTTGCCCCTGCTGGCTTACCTGTGTTTGGCTAGTTTGCGTCGAATGACGCACCTGCTCAAGGTCGGACCTGAGCTTTTCGATTTCACGTAGGTCAGTTGTTCGGGCTTCCTCAAGGCTCCTGTTCACCTCATCCCTGACATTCTCTTCAGCAGTAGCCACCTTAGCTTCCAATTTACTGATAAGGAGGTTATTTTGTTTCAACTAGGCCGTCAAAGTCCCAACTGAGTACTGATTGGTTGTAGCATAAGCCCCTAGTGTCCCGACTATCTCCTCTGCAAATTATTCCTCTTTCGCGGCCTTCCCATTTGTTATGATTTTGAATTTTTTAGCCATTACGCCCTCTTTTTGATACAATCCTTGCCTCACCACGGCCTTTCTTTTTTTTTCAAAGAAAAATTCGTTAGGAGGCAGTTCCTCTACATAAACAGGTGTCAATTCTTCATTGAAAATCCATCCCACATCAGGATCCCCCTTTGTGAACTGCAAGGGTGTGATAATAACAATTGGACTGTCGATTTCCTTGGATGTTTGTTTCGGGGTGAACTATGTAACCAGCTTGTTTGTCGTGAGTGAAAGTGAGTCGCCCGATCCCTGTGAAGGTATCTCTGCTTGGCCTTGGGCCTGCTTTCCTGGCGTGCCCTTTTCGGGGTTTCCTTCCAACTTCTGGGGGACTTCGACTACTTTCTATGAGGTTCCAACCTCCCTTGTTTTCCCTCGGTCCTTCTCCCCTCTAGGACTCAAGTCATTTGCACCTTTGGCTCCTGTCAGCTTTGTAACTGGAAGCTCTGGGGCTTCACCCTGTAAAATCTGGGGGAGACAACCCGTCGATGCTCCTGGAATTTTAAAAATTCTTCCATATCTTTGGGTGGTAGGGCTTGAATCTGACTTAGGACTTCAGTGAAGGACCTCGTGCCCTAGAATATTTCATCATGAGTGTAATCCTCATGTTCATACCTCTTCAGGACACAACTTACTAGGTGATTGCTCACAACCTTACTAGGGTTGTGCTTCTTGAATTCAATGTCCTCCAGCTTCATTTCTTCTAAATTCGTAGCCTCAGCTTTGGCGTGGCCAAAATCTAACAAGGAATATGGACCAATACCAATAGGGAAGGGAGACCATACCTTTTTTTATACTCCTTTGAGCTCTTTGCTTATTCCTCCAAGCACAGTCTATCTGGCGATCTCACGGCACAATAGCTTATCCGATAGGAATAGCGGGAGGGCATATGGAGGGACAAAGGTGCCGAAAAAACTGATATACGAAAATTCTGCCTCTAGATACCAATCTGCCACACTGCTTAGGCTAGTCGCGACGCTATCTTACATCCTGGGAGGCGGCTGGCCAAAAATGGTGACATACAATGGCACCATTACCCAGTTGAAGATCTCATAGATGAATTCTTTCGCCTTATCCTCCCAAAGATTTGAGTGGTAGGCATGGATAGGCTCTGTATTAGATGGAGCCCAGCTCCAGTTCATCAGTGGGAAGGGTGTCATGAATCAGATGTCATCCATGATGCAATCAAACATAAAGAACGAAGATGCTTTCTTACTCGACCTCTATGTTTGATATTTAGTAATTCGACTGGTTAGACTGTCTAACAATAGTTTGGCCCAGTCGAAGGAGAAACCCTCAGCGATTGTATGAATGAGTGGCGCCCATTGGAGGAAGAAATGGGTATTGTCTTCCTTTCCATACAACCTGCAGGTCATCATCGCTATGTACTTGAACTATGGCTCCAAGGAAGAGATTGAATAGATCCCATTGGAGTTAGCCCTGAATTTCGTGGGGTGTGAGACCCAATCTTTGATCAGATCGGACAAATTTTTTGCATACTGCTCACACTCCTTCTTCTTTAAGCCTTCTAAGAATTCGGCGTTGTGAGTAAGGTTCGGTGTGGGTGACAGCTTATACATTACCCGCAAATGTTATGGTCGGAAAGTACCAATCATCACCTTTTGTTCACTGATAATCGTCCTGGTCGGGATGTCCACATGGTCTAGCGCCCACCTAATCATATCACAATAGGGAAGAAGTTGGGGCCTCGCTGCTATTTTTTGCATCTCTTCTTGAGTGACGATTTTGTATTTGGTTTATAAATCATCATTCTCATTGTTGCTAGAATCATCTGAACAATTTATCGACTTGGATTGTAGGATGTTGGAAACGTATGACCATGTCTTGATAGAATTAATACTTCGGCGTGAGGTATCGAAAAAAACGTCTGAACCCTGACCTAAAATCTCGGCAGCTAACTTGGGAATTTTTCGTGGAGCCATGAGAATGAAACCTGCAACTGGACCACCTATCGAACAGATTTGAAAATCAAAAACAACGGTTAACCTGATAAAATGGCTTTGCGCGTAAATATAAATGAGAACTGAAAAAATGAAGGAAAAACTCTTTATCTTAGTCATTTAAACCCCTGGTGTCCTTGAAAACAGAGCGGTCAAATCGCTTAAAAGAAAGATTTAGCAGTAAAAGCGAGATCCTACTATATGTCACCTCGTCGTAGTTCAAATAAACGCCATAATTGTTTGACGAGTCGTAACACGAATCAATGCAAAAAACATTTAAACTTACTCTGTAGATGGCGTGTGTTAAAGGTTTCTTAATGCATCAATTAATCCAGCTTAGATCCTTTAATTAAGTGTGTTTTAGTCTTTAATTCCCCTTTTTCAGCGTTCACCATATCGGAAGATTTCACTCCTAGCCTTTGAGCCCGCAAAACCTGAAATCACGATGATGCGATTTAGTTAAAAAATCGTGATCTGACTTAAGTTCTTAATTAATCCATTCTTAATTAATGAATATCGTGACTTCGCGACTCGGAGCTACGAAGGTATTTATTTTTGGGAGAGTGATCGTCGAGTCACGAAACCTCGACAGTGCTTAACTAGGGTTTAAAGTGACTTACTCCTGACACTAACCTGGGTAAACTTTTAAAACTGTTAGCACCACTTTGCATGTCGGGATGCTAAGGACAGTGGGAAATGTCGAAAAACAAGAAAAAATCCCGAAACTGGCTTTCTGGGCTTAAAAATAATATCTCACTTATTTAGAAGAAGGTGGCTTCAACAACATGTATGTTATCATATACACTAGGTCTATTACAGAGTTACAAATCATATTTGGATGATGGAATCGATGAGGGATTTTGGTTGAGGTACATGTTGGGTACATCGTTGAGACAAGTAGTTGATGAGTCGGAACATACATGAGGTGTATAGTTGATGATGTTAGTACATCTTTGATCTAGGGGATCAAATTTTGCTCAAAATTCAAAGTTCTTGGAATCGCTTCAAATCGAATGGGAGCATAGGCCTCGTCGTCACGAACCCAATGCAACTCATTTGGGTTCAAACGGATGTCGGATGGGAGAGATATAGTGTTCTTTTCAAAACAACAAACAGGCAAAAAAAATGTGCTGACTGTATAGTCTGTACAGTCCATACGGATGTTGACGTGGTAGACCGTATGACACATGGCAGAGTTGTACGACATGTGGCAGGTCTGTATGACATGTGGCAGGCATTGGTTGGCAGGATTGTGGACGAGTTGGCATATGACACATGTCATTGATGGTGAATGAAATACTGACATGTGGCCCACTCAGTGGCCACCACGTGTCACCCTGGCGTTGGCTTAAAATTTATGTTGTTGGCCGGATTCGACCCTGCGACCTCCGGGCAGGGGTAAATCCTTGGGAAGGTCCACCCAACCGACGTGCAACCATATGGTTCTTATAATATATATGGTAAACATTTTATTTAAATTGAAATGTATTATGTGTTGGGGCACGGACGGGCTGGGGCTCAGCCTCGGCCCCCGGTCCTATGTGTATACAATGTAACCACCGTTACCATATGCGTGCCTATCTGACCATTTATCATATAGCCCCTTTTTGTATGAGCCCCGGTCTTATGTGTATACGATGTGACCACGGGTGCCCCTTTCTGATCGTTTAAACCTTTGGCCCTTTATATATATGCATGCGGTCATGTGGTGGACCATGTGCCCTCGGCCTTGGCGGTTAGGGGATAAGGCGTGTAACCATCCTACAGTTCGCACCAGTTGTGTGGTTGCACCCAGTGCTGGTTTTTTACACATATGTGCGCGTGGGGGCTAGGTTGAAGAGGAGGCGCTGCATTTTGGCAATCCAGAGACAACGAGTTTGAAGGGGAAACTTCCAGGAAGCCTATCTTCTTCAATTTTTGGTCAAATGAGGTGTCGAAAAAGCCCATCTAGGGGTTTTTGGATGTTCTGAAGCCATTGGAGCCATCTATTTGGAATTTTGAGCATTGTAAAGAACATATTTTAGCACTTTGAGAAAATAATACAAAAGATCCATTGGAAGCTAGACCAGGAGATGTAGCCCAAGAGAGGGGTGAACTCTTTTATCATTTGTTGTGTTATGTGTTTTATGTTCACTGTTATTTTTTTTTGTTTATATGCATCTTGAATGTGTAATTTCTATAAAAGTTGTGTTTGCAAAATTGATCCATTTGCATTTGAACACATGAATTAAAACTTGCAAATATTTTCAAGAATACAAGTCTTTATCATTTTCAGACTAAGTTGGTATCAGAGCATAGGTTTTTGAAGACTTGATTATTTGAAAGTGTTTTGTTTTCTAATGCTCACAAGGTTGAAACTCACAAGAGGATAAGTTCAACTTGTAGAGCCAAGTTCTCATCCTTCAAGAAGAAATATTATATCATCATCGCAAGCTTCAAGGATACATTCACCAAGTATGGCTCATGAAGAAAGTCATGAACATATTCCTACAGAAGATGAAGATCTCAGAAAGGATTTCATGGTAATGAGAGAAATGATGAAAATCTTGATGGAATAAAGGAATACAAGGTTGCAAGGTGAAGGCTCCAACCCTTCAAAGCACAAGGGAGACAGTGGTGATAAAACTCCAAATGGAAATGGAG
>SNQJ01S0008047.1:111478-158885 GCA_010110895.2 Picea sitchensis
AGGAAATGTGGAATATCTTCGAGTTGGTCTTAAAGGCACAAATCCAAGCAAAGACAAGTGTATTGAGGTTGGAAAGGTGAGGGAACTATACCCTCATCTTCAAATGGACTAAAAATAGTCTTTTGGAGGTCCAAAAGATTTCCAATTGGGAGGTGTGATCCAGGGGATCAAATTTTGCTCAAACTTCAAAGTGCTCGGAATCGATTCAAATCAGACGGGAGCGTAGGCCTCGTCGTCACAAACCCAATGCTACTCATTTGGGTTCAAACAGACGTCGGATGAGAGAGATATCGTGTTCTGTTCAAAATGACAAACAAGCAAAAAAAATGTGTTGATTGTACAGTCCGTACGGATGCTGACGTGGTAGACTGTATGACACGTGGCAGAGTCGTACGACATGTGGCAGGATTTTGGATGAGTTGGCATATGACACGTGTCATTGATGACGAATGAAATGCTGACACGTGGCCCACTCAGTGGCCACCATGTGTCACCCTGGCGTTGGCTTAAAATTTATGTTGTTGGCTGGATTCGACCCCGCGACCTCTGGGCAGGGGTAAAGCCTTGGGAAGGGCCACTCAACCGGCGCACCACCATATGGTTCTTATAATATATATGGTAAACATTTTATTTAAATTGAAATGTATTGTTTTTTGGGGCACGGACCGGGTCGGGGCTTAGCCCCAGCCCCCGGTCCTATGTGTATACAATGTAACCACCGTTACCATATGTGCGCCTATATGACCATTTATCATATAGCCCCTTTTCGTATGAGCCCCGATATTATGTGTATACGATGTGACCACGGGCGCGCCTTTCTGACCGTTTAAACCTTTGGCCCTTTATATATATGTGCACGGTCATGTGGTGGACCATGTGCCCTCGGCCTTGGCAGTTAGGGGCTAAGGTGCATAACCATCCTATAGTTCACACCGGTTATGCGATTGCACCCGATGATGGGTTTTTACACATATATGCGCGTGGGGGATAGGTTGAAGAGGAGGAGGTGCATTTTGGCGATCCAGAGACAACAAGTTTGAAGGGGAAACTTCCAGGAAGCCTATCTTCTTCAATTTTTGGCCAAACGAGGTGCCGAAAAAGCCCAGCTAGGGTTTTTTGGATGTTCTAAATCCATTGGAGCCATCTATTTGGCATTTTGAGCATTGCAAAACACATATTTTATCACTTTGAGAAAATAATACAAAAGATCCATTGGAAGTTGGACCAGGAGATGTAGCCCAAGAGAGGGGTGAACTCCTTTATCATTTGTTGTGTTATGTGTTTTCTGTTCACTGTTATTTGATGATGCTTATATGCATCTTGAATGTGTAATTTCTATAAAAGTTGTGTTTGAAAAATTGATCCATTTGCATTTGAACACATGAATTAAAACTTGCAAATATTTTCAAGAATACAAGTCTTTATCATTTTCAGATCAATCTTGATGAGTCATAGTTTATGTGTATTTGATGCATGATTGGTACATATTTGGTGCATGTTTTATGCACTCGTTGATGGTATAGGTTGAGGTATAGGTTGGTGCATGGTTGATGCACTTGTTTATGGTACATGTTGATTACATGTTTTTTGGTACAGGTTGTTACAGGTTGTTTGGTGCAAGTTGATTGGTATAGGTTTACAACAGTATATCTCACAATGATAGTGTGACAGTGGTTCTATCATTCTACTTCTATGACAGGGTGGTTGGACAGGGCAAGGACAGGTGGTTGTAAACACCTTCCAGTTGTAGTCAGAAAACATAGGGGGTTTTAGCCTCCTTCTGGTTGTAGCCAGAGAATTGGAGAGTTGGAGCTTCCCTCAGGTTGTAGCCTAAGAAAATAGGGGGTTGGAGCCTCCTTCCAGTTGCAGCTGGGAAAAAAAGGAAGTTGGTGCTTCCAATGAATGTAATTATTAAGGAAATATAATAAAAAGCATTACGTGGTTTTATCCTGGTTTGGGTTTCCACATAAAAACACCAGTGTATTGTGTATGTGTATGGCTGCTCATTTGTTCATTGTTTATTTACTTTGCAACTATTGGGTGATAATGTTACATTGATATAACACTTGCATTTTATGGTTAAAAAGGATTAGATTGATCTATTACTGATTCACCCCCCCTCTCAGTAATCCAACATTTACATGGATCAAATTTGTTTTGCATGAGTAAACTATTTGTTCCATGGTGTTTTTTTCCTAAAAACCTAATGTATAATATTTACATTCTCCTTCTTTTTTATGCCCCATAAAATTAGAAACAATTTGACTTTTTGACCATTGTTTTATGTATATATGTGTATTCCTTTATTTATTTTTAATTTTGTTTTTCCCATGTATACCCTAAGTCCTAGTAAGCATATTTTCATTTCATTTTTATTATTTCATTTCGTTTTAGTTTCATTTAATTTAAATTTTTCATTTTCCTCGCCACTCATTAAAATTCAACTTAATATTTCATGGGAATTCTTTCCAAGATTTTTCCCATTGGTCTTCATGTTCACCCAATGGTAAATTCCATTGGAAATTATCATTAAGACATGTATCCTATCTTCATGGAATCCTCTCTTCCCTTCCTCAAAAACCCTTGAAAAATTAGCATATGAATTTAATATTTCAAGCTATGGCTCATTAGAATGGTTCCATCAGAATCATGTCGCTGGAAAGTGTGCACCCATCATGAGACTCTGATGACACATTGTATTGTTTTAATTTTATTTTATGCCATTGGGGAGATATAGTACATCATAGTTGAGCCCATTAGAGTGTGAGCTCCCATCGAAATGGACTCACTTCGATGGCCCATCAGAATGGACCAATTTTGATATGCCATTTTCCTTATTATTTCGTTTATTATTTTCCTTATTTAATTCTTTTTATTTTATTTTCCTATTTTCACTACGGTAATTGGCCAAAATTACAACACAAGCCCTCGGTCCTATGCCTTATCTAGGTTCTTATACAAATTAAGTAAAGGGGATAAAAAATATTTAAACCACTCAGTATTGAATTACCTCATGCATGTGGTACAATTATTTTAGGTTGAAGATCGATGACCAAGATTCACCCACGAGAAAATCAAGGGCGACAAAGAAACGAATTTCAAACAGATATATCTTGAGCTATTGGTGTCAGAATCTAGCTTGGGATACCTTGTTGGAAAGGTATCGAGGAGAAGAATACATCGAAAGAATATTTCAATCAAGAATAGTCACAAAGAACCCAAAAAATGTGAAAAACAAAAGGTCATGAATTTGTGGGTAAAATTGACTATGTAAACTTCAGATAGCCATATCTGGGGCTACAAAAAATGAAATCAAGCCCGAGATAGATCATTGGAAAGATAACATAGAGTAGAACGTGATGGAACAATAAACATTGATATATTGAGGGAAGAAATTCTTATAAAATGTAGAAAAAAAAGAAGTCTAAATTTAATTGGAGAACATATTGTGCATGTTTAGGAGATCATATCTGAAGATACATGAGTCAAAATTGGACCTGCAAGAGCATGATGGAAGGTTGATACAAAGGATAAGAAGAAAATATAATATTAATCACTAGGATGACACCAAAAATGTCCAAAATAACTCGAAGAGTAGAATAAAACACCAAGAAGGATATTTAATAATATTTGTAAATGAATATCATTTATGAATTGATTTAGGGCAAGAATAACCACTCAAGAGTCTCTTCATATTTTGTTTATAATGCTCACATGTTCATTTACTAAAATTAAAAATAAATCAGAAGTTGTATAATGACAAAACAAAGGGAAAATGAAGTGAAAAATCACAAGAACTGAGGAGTTTCTCTTGTCTTATAAAATATAACTTGTTGAATGTAGTAAAGGGAATTTTTCCCATTGTATAGATTGATAATATTATTATTTATGAATATATGAAGAGAAGAAGGAATTTTGAATTCAGAACTATTTTCAAATGCTTGTGGGACTACTCTACACATGTATTTGTTATTTAAGTTTCTCCGAGTGCTGATCATACAAACTATTTATGTGCTTAGTATTTAGAATGTTTATGTTGTTGTGATTTCTAATGAGTACAGGGATGATCTTACGTATCTCCTCTTCAACTCTTTAAGATGATATTTGAAATATTATTGTTTTAACATATTCTTGGTTGCCATGAACTATTATTGTTATTGTTGGTTGGCATGAACTATTTTAAAATGTTCTCATCTATTCATTTTGCTCCTGCATGATAACTTAGAACTAGTTAGATTAGATTAGTTTGTTTATGTTTTATATTATAATTAGAATTAATTAGAACTGTTTGGGGGATAGTTCGTTGTCTTTCCCCTTTTTATTCTTTTAATTCTTAGTGGCAACCAGGCCCACATACTAGACATAAATGATACACCAAACGACAATAGGTCTAATTGGGACCTGGCATTAGGCGTTCTCCCTTACTTGCTTCACAGTCCATTTGGACCCGTCAGCAAGACCAAAAGTGGGCACAACTGTTTTGCAGGTGATCCACAAGAAACATCTAATGGGGGGGATATTATTCCCTCAAGCCCCCATATCTAGGGAGATGATAACTCCCTCATACTCCCTTTTCTCTAGGATGAAACCAAATATACATGCAAAGAGTACAACACATGTACAACATTCTCCCACTCGATGTATTCTTTTAAAAAAATGGGGGAAATGGGAAGGGTTTCACATAATTATTTACTAGGGGAAGAAATGCCCATTTATTCTGTATACTAAGAGAAATTTCTAGTACTAACAGACTTTGTCAGTGAATATGCAATCTGCAACATTCTTCTAAGTATCAACTTTATCCAATAATACTTTGCTATGTTCAAACATTTCTCTAACAAAATGGTACTAAACATGAATTTTCTTTGTCTTGGAATGATAAGTAGGGTCTTTGTCATAAAATTTCCATTTAAGTGATCCCAACCTATTCTCACTCCTTTTTGAAAAAAAACAAAAAATAAAAACAATATTTGCAACCATATAGCTTCCTTACTTCCATGAGTAGCTACCATGTATTCAACTTTTGTAGTTGACAACACAACTACAACTTGCCTCTTACTCATCCAACCAATTGCTGCACCATATAGGTTAAAAACATAACCACTAGTATATTTTTGTGATCAAGATCTCTAGTCTAGTCTACATAAACAAAGACATGTGTATATATCTCTCCGTGAGGTTGAGTTCTTCCCTGGTATCATATTACATAATATTGTAATACCCTGGTTTTTAGTCCCCAAATCAAATAATGTATTTTGTTATTTTATGAAAGGCCAGAGTGCCCAAATGATTAAAAGAGGTCGGAGTGCATAGGAAATGTAAGACTTGATCATTATTAATAATAAAATACATCACTGGCTTCTATAAGGAGAAGGACAAGAGTTATAGGGGGTTATGATTCCATGAGAGGGGGTATTAAGGGGCTAAGTGTTTTTACCCATAGTAGATTTAATTGAGAGAAGTGGTTACATGAGATTCTTTGGGAATACCATGTGATTCTTGATTTCCTAGTAAATATATAAACTCATCTTTGGGTTCTTTGTGGGGTTGTATACACACACACAAACATTATTCATTCTTCTCACTCTCTCCATCCACTCCTTGCTCATTCAGTTTTCCCATTCATCATGATCTTGGCTTTGGGGGAGGGGGGGGAGTAAAACAAATTGTTGGAAAGAAATCCATTGTTTGTTGGATATAGAAATGAATGGTGTATTCCAACCATGAATTGATGCATGTATGTCTAAGATGAATTGGTATTTGTTGAATTTTATTCATATTCGTGAGTCCTAAGAGTCCCATCATGGAGATTTTGGACCAGATGCACTAGAGCCCTGGAAGGAAGTGTATAGCCTGAAGGACTATGTGGCAGTGAAGGGGATCCATTGTCTTTGAGTGGTGTAGGATGGGGAGAAGAGGGTTGGTGTACTTTAGATTTCTGTGTGTGAGAAACCATGAGAGATTAAGTGCCAATTGGTTTGGGGAAGTTGAGTGTCGCCCTGGAACCCATCCTTGTGGATTCATAGCCTTGGCTCGGGGGTGACCTACTGTTGATATTTAGAACAAAAACGTCTATGGTTGGGTGGAATTTCCTTGGTCTATAGCCAATTGGTGATTGAAATTGTTTAAGATAATTTCTCTCTGTCATGGTTTTCTCTACTATGTATTTATTTTGTTGTGTATCAATTGTTATCTTTGAGATGTGATGTGTTTATGCTATGTTTGTTTGTTGGTTATTTTTGTGCATGCAATGTTAATATCTAATTATTGTTAGCATTTATATTGATGAATGTATGTGTACAGTTCATGCTTCTTTATGTAATTAATGGATATCATAAACACAAAGTAGCCCAAGAGGGAGAAATTAGAGGTACCCAGAAGGTGGGTATGGCTTAGATAAGAGTATAGAGGAAAAACATTTCAGGTTTTTTGACTTGGGTGTGTTACATATTGGTATCAGATCCCTAGGTTTACAACAACAGGCCTTGAAGGGGTCTATTACATAAATTATTGTGGTATTCTTAAATTAATTAATGGCTATTAGACAACGTCAAGGTGTAACAATGTCAAGATCAAATTGGAAATAGTACTTTGGTTATCCATCACGTACCTAATATCCCATCTAGTCCTTCCCTTCACAATACGAACCTCTAAACTGATAGTATTCCCAACAAGAAACCAACATACAACAACTATCGATCGATCTTCCAAGTGGGTTATCCACCATTGATTATGGATTACATAAATCTTATCCTACATGAATGAGGGAAAAGGTGGATGAAAAATTTATAATCCACCTTTGTGACATGTGCGAGAAGCATGGAGAGTCACGAAACCTTGCTGAATTGTGCCTTGTGTAATTTTGATCACCGTGTTAGACGCCCAATACATATGTACAATCAATTCTCCATCATCCTTTGTACTTAGCCAACTTCCAGTCTGTGATTCACCCTTGTTTCCACGTGTTAGTAGATAGTTGTGCCAGGTGGTTTAGAAATCCCATGTTGGGCTTAGGCCTTTGGATGGTCTTCCTTAATTGACAACCATCAGATCTGAGGGTGGAAAGATCTCCACCATTGATTGAAGGACACTGCCATCGATATGTCTGAGTACAAGGTTGCATGAATACCAATGAACATGATTTTGATAGTTGTTGATCCATCATAGAATTCATAGATATATATAACGTTCGATCCATTGCGATGAGTTTCATCAGAGTCCAAGGGTCAGAGTAACCTTGATATATCAAGAAATATTCCAATGATCTCAATCGTAGAACCAATGTGGTTCAAGAAGGAGGAAAGAGAACAACATGTCATGGTGACGTGGTGTGACAGCTTGGAAAACAAGGTGATGAGGATGTCAGCATGGAAATCCATGTACTCGAAGGATGACATGTGTCGATATTTGGTTGGTCGACAGGATAAGAGTGGGCCCAATTGGGCATGGATATTCTTAGCATTCAATTTAAATATTATCTCTCATATCTATCATCTAAGAGAATCTTGGGCATTCATCAGAGGGGTCCTATTCAGAGGGAGTTGCATTCCTAGAGGGGAATGCACTCTGATGAGAGGAACTTCGAGAGAGAACCAAAGTCGTATATCTAGTTGGGGGTAACCTTGAACATTGGATCCAAGTGATTGGGATCATGCAGGAGGAAATCCGAGGAACGATTTACAATGTTGATCGGTGAGTGGGCATGAGGTAATGACATTCATTAATATGTCATGGGTCCCACATGTTCGATTAATAAGAGTTAAAGGGATGGACCTTAACTGTCGAGAATTTGTGAACTATAAGCAAATCCTAACCATTGGAGGACAATTATATCTTTCAGAGGATGTTGTTGGAACAAGGATTCCAGAGTGGGAAGTGAATCTAGGAGTGGATCCACTCCGACAGAGTCTCCAATGAAAAGGAAAGGCTCTAAAGTAATATGAACCATTGATTGGGGGACCGATGGACCAGGTGGCATATGCCACGTTATTTTCCATTTCAGTTCTACCTCGGATGGCACAAGTGATAAAGAGCCACATGACAATAAAGTGGAAATTAATAAGAAATTCAGAATGCCATAACTTTTTTCCTCGAGTTCGAAATTAAGTAAGAAAATAGTCCTTGGAAATATCTCGGAGAGAGGAATCCATTTATGCACCTAGAAAATTGTTTTGAGCAACAAAATTCACATCCAATTCAGAATAATATGACTGGTGGCCTTAAGGAAAAATAAAAATGAGAAAATATGTATATAAATTCTTTTACGATCCTTTTCAAAAATGTTTATACATGCTTATGCTTTCATTTTGTATAACAAAGATTATGTAACATGCACACTTTTTTTCCATAATTAAGGGATATAAACAAGAAAAGAATGCATATCTAGGAAATAGAGGAAGGAGAAGGAGCCTTCAATCATGATAAAGAATACTAAGGTCAAAACATCAATGTGGGTAATCCAAAGACTGAATCAAATGGGAACAAGAACAGAGGGGGACAAGAAACATTAATAGAGATTGTGAGAAGCCTGGAAATAAAAGTGCAGAGTTATAAAGAAAACAATGAGAGGTTTATGAAAGTACAAAACCAAATAAATTCTCAAATTATGCAAATCCTAAATCAGTTTCATAGGAAATCAAAGAAGGGATGAAGCTCAAGACACGAGGAAGGAGGAAAACATCATGAAAGGAAAGATAACTACAGAGGATCTAGCTATTCAAGAAGTGAAATTAGAAATAATAGGAAACACTCACCTCCTCACTCAATAAGGAAATTTTATGCATCTAAAGAATCCATAATCAGTCTAGAGGTATCTCTTGTTAGGCACCCAAGAAGGATACATGAATTGGAAAACTTACAAGGAGAGTTGAGGCCACCACCCTTTGATGGTGAAAGAGAAAAATAAGATGATTTTGAAGCCTAGTTGTTGGGAATCAGGAAGTATTTTCAATTTCACAACTATTCACCTAATCTTGAAGAAAGAATTGCCACATACCATTTGCATGGAATTGTTTTTGTGTGGTGGGATCAACTAAAACAAGTGGAACACATTAATGAGAGAAGGAACACTTGGAAAAAATTCAAGAGATATTTTTAGAAGGAGTACCTTTCAGAGCACTTTCAGAACATGACCATGAAAGAGTATGAAAAGGATTTCTTGGGAATTTTTAAGTATGAGGGTTTTATCAAGGATGGAAAGGTGAATATACATAGGTTTTTGAGTGGACTTCCATCCTTTAATAAGGAGAACATTCAATGTGATGAACCTATAACTTTGACAGAAACCATTAGGAAGGTTAATTACATGTATGAGCAAGGCAAGGGCAAAGAATATTTGAAGAAATATTGGAAGGATAAGAAGAAAGAAAGGTCTAATCAGAGGATGAAGGGATTCAAAATTCCTTTCAATAGAAACAACCCAATTGAAAATCAACAAGATCATCCTGCTAAGGATTATTTCAGGAAGGAGGCCTCCTTGTGAAAAATAGGAAGACCACCAATCCAATGTTTGGGATGAAAAGAAGATCACTTGTACAAGGATTTTCCTCACAAAAAAGATAAAAATGAATACCATGCACAACATCCAAGAGGATACAATAGTAGAATACATGGGCATGATATATGTGTATATTTAACCTTGTACAATTATTTATTGCAAACATATTTTTAATAAAATAATAGAAAATATACAATGGAAAATACACACATTACACAGATTTTTCCCCTGGAAACCAAAATCGGGAAAACTAACATATTCTATTTTCATCTACACATACATTTATTACAATAAAATATACATATAGGATCATGTAGCATCCAAAACGCTAATCTAATAACCCATATTATTCAACAACCCTAATTCCTTAACCAGAAATAGAAAACCATGTGCCAAAAAAATGCCCAAAAGTGGATGCAAAAAAAACATTTCAGAGGCGCTTCCCTCTAACCCCTGTGTAGGGGGTATCCTTCCCGCTGGGACCCCCTATGACCCCCCAGGAAATGGGGTGCTCCGCCCCCCTCTTACCCTCCTGTGTGCCCAACGGAACGTAGACACTAGATCTATCCATGCAAAGAATATAACACATACCCAACATTCTTCCACTTGTTGTTTTATTTGCGTACAAGGGGTTATAAGGTTACATAGTCAACAATCTAGGGAAGAAATTCCCATAGATCCTCTACACCAAGAGAACTTCTCAACAATCATTTTTTTTTTTAATGACTTTGCAACATTCTTCAAAGTGTTCTCCTTCATCAGAAACACCTTCTTTTCTTCAACCATGTCTCTCACAAAGTGATATTGAACATCGATATGCTTTGTCTTTGAATGAGCATTATGGATGTCACAATCTATCCTTTCATCTTGTTGTACCAACCCAATACCTGAACAAAATATTTGTAACCATACTTCTTCCTTGGTTTCATGAGTGGCTACCATGTATTCAACTTTTGTAGTTGAAAGTGCCACTACATACTATCTTTTGCTCATCCAACTAATTGCTCCTCCAAACAGGTTAAAAACATACCTACTTGTAGAAATTCTACGATCCATATCTCTATCCCAGTCTACATCCACAAAGCCATGTATGTCCAACACCTTTTCCAAACCTGGTCTTCCTTGGTAGCACAATCCATAACTAGTAGTGCCACTCAAATACCTAAAAACTCTCTTTATTGTTGTCCAATGCTCCTTGGCTGGTTTTGACATATACCTACTCAAAACTCCCACTCCATTTGAAATTTCAGGTCTAGTACAAACCATTGCATACATCAAACTTCCAACCACACTCACATATGGAACACGAAACACGTCCTCCTCCTCTTCATGTCTTGGACACTGATCCACATATAACTTTACACCTACAGGAATAGGGACCTGTTGAGGGCTCAATACACCCTAAAATACTTATGAAATTTTATAATTTTTTGGGTACCACTTATTTTCTTTTACTATCTAAATTGAGTTCACATGGGGGGGATGTTTTATTTTGTTTTGTTTTCATGACTCTTATAAATCAAGCTAGGGTGTTTGAAATTGTTACATGAAACCTTGTGTCTAAAAGAAATTGACATCCTAACTAAGAATTGGCAGCTAACATTGCACCTAACGTGCTTGTGTTCGACATCGGATAAATTCAAGCACGTAAAGTGGCCACACATTTATAATAGTCGTCAATCGTCGATGCATAATCGGTTTCGGTAAGAGGTGGAGTTGGTTTGTGTAAGTTATTTTCCACGAAAAATTCAGGAGATAGTCGATCCCCATTGATGACGACAAAATATAGGAAGGATAGACATTGACAAAATCCGTAAAGAAATCACGGATAGCCGATGACCAATATGCTTTATCGGGGTCGGGAAAATCTAGAAGGGTTAAAAAATTCATTTTTTTCTGCAATAAACATATTGCCGATCGTCGATCCCTGATACACTTTCGACCGAAAGTGTATCGCCAATCGTCGATGCTTGATACTTTTCGGCGTCGAAAATATAGGATCAGATTTTAGAATGTGTAGCTTAAAGAAAGTCTTGATTCCAATTAACATGAGTAAATGAAGACGTTGGTCTCAAGTGCCACGTGTCTTTTTCACACAAGGGTGTCGTACGACCTAGTTTTGTCTCAAGTCATCTTAAGGTTTCATGTTTCCTAGTCACACCTCCAGGTCAACCTTTCCACGTCATCTTTGTACGGAAATATCGATCGGCGTCGGAGATTTTGCAAGAAGATATCAACGAAAAGTTCTCGAAGAAAAGTCTCGACCCCCAACTCACCAACTAGACTAGCGAAATGATGGGATGTTTTTGGCATAAGATACGATCAGATTATAACATTTAGTAGAACAGTTAAAGCTTCGTCCCACATTTGTTTCTACCTCCTACACCAATTGAGAAAAACCAATTTGAAATCATCGATAGGCCACATTACAACCCGCACCCGCGCCATCAACCCATGATTGGATTTAATTTTAAACGTCTTTGAATATCTGGTGGCACATTTAATAGAACTACACTCATAACCCAAATTGAATGGTTGATGCGACAAGGTAATTTCATCATGTTTAAAATCTTTAGAATGAATTTGAGCAATTTCATTATGCGCACAAGTTTGAATTACAAAGCATCCAAAGAAGAAAATAAAGCGTCTCGAGACTGTGTTGATCCACGGATTATCAAAACTAGGTTAAAAAAGATGCATAGGTATGTGTTCAAGTTGTTCAATTTGAAGTTCGTGATTTATATATGCATTTGATTTCTTACATGGTCTCTAACTATGTTCTAGCTTCAGGTAAAATTCCTTCGAGAAAGCCAACCACCAGATGCTCGACGAGATCACCCAAGCTAAAGGAAGTTGAAACAAATAAAGGTTCTTCTCTAGGTACTGCAAGACACTTGGAGTACACTCCCAGGGAAGTGCCGATCATAAAAACCTCAACAAAGAAGGCCCTTATCCAACCATTGACCTTCGGTGATATAGAAGAAAACACCAAATCCAAATTAATGCTCCCATAATGGGGGGACCTTTTCAACAAAATTATTCAGGAGGAGTACCCAGAGTATATTCCACACATGGACCCAGATGTAAGGGCGCTTGATGACCAGGTGTTCCCAAACATCCGACGGTCATATTTTCACATGGTAGCCAACAAAACCTCAGTTTTCCCTTGCATAGAAGTTTTGAAGTGGCTAATCGACCACACAGACCCGCATAAATGTTTGATCAACAACGAGAATGGAGGGTATGTTGAATGTTTCCTCCCAACATAATTCCAGAAGTACTACAAACTCAGAGACCCAGAGGAGTGGCTAAGCACAGACTTCGTGGTTAATTTCTATGAATTCCACAACACTAGCCAGTTGATGGCCTCATGGTGGAAGGAGGATAAATTTTTTACAAACTGGAGAAGTGGCTGGTATGGAACAGTCAACCTGAGGGAGCCATATATCTGTTTGATGGATCTCATCTCTTGAATGTGTGGAGATAAGGACTGCTCCAAGTTCTCAGAAGCATGGATGCCCTTGGCATACATAGTGGCGATCTCTAGAAGCAGCTTCAACTGGGGAGCGATAATTTCCAAACAATTGAGCATCTATGTACACCAATTTTAGATGCTGAAAGAAGGGGAAGCACCCACTTTCCATGTGGCCTCGTACCTGCTCAAGGTGATCTATGCAAGAAATGTCTTCGTCGACATGAATTTAAGCTAACATGTTGCAGAGCTCCTTCTTCATGTTTATTTCAGCATACTTTGGGAAAACATGTACAAAATATCTTGCACACTCATCTACGATGAATTCATCCCTCGTATTCATTTTATTATATTTAAAAGGGAATGCCTAAGATTATCCGCAACAACCAAGAAAATGGTAGTGAAGGTAGGCCACTGGTCTTTGGATGAACACTTAACCTATATCGGGGTGTTCGGGGCCACCAAAACACCGCATATACTCCTCGTTCACATCCCAAACCGTCTCATTGTAGGATAAATGTGCTATTAGACCATCCTATAGGGATATAACGCCACACTATTCAAGGAGAAGAAGCGAGCTTCCATACCCAACTATTTCCATGTGGGGTTTTATCTGGTAAAGGAAACTGCTCAAGCCAAACAAGAAGGGCTGATCCAACTTGAATTTAGGTCCCCGAAAGGCCGATTTCGCAAGCACGGACTTAAAGGCCTAGTCCTCCAACATGCTTCACAAGTATCATTGTGTTGGCCATACGCACATGATAGATTTGACGATGAAATTTTCACATAGTGGTCTTAGTACTGGGAAGAGGTAGTACAGAGGATGGACAACCCAAATATGACCAGGTTCAAGGCCATGAGCATGGATGAACAAGTGGAGACAATAGAGTAGTCAGATCAAGAGGCCCTCAATGCTTGGGAAGATATCAGAGCGACAAAGACTACAAAGGCCCAAAGAAGAGGATTTCTCTTGCTAGAAGGGGCACAAAGAATCATTGACCAATTACAGAATCATCCTGACCTCATAGATATGTCAAGGATCCCCGTTGACAACCCAATCGTAAGTAGAGGAGAGCCATGTGGCTTAGAGCCAATACAAATTGAATAAATGATCGGGCCCAAAAACCTTGAAGTTCCATCACCGTAGATCAGAGCACCATGAGGAATTTCAACCCAACCTGAAATATCAAGGAAACTAGGTAGGAAAAATGTACCTAACCCCTTGTTCAACTTAATAACCATCTATGATGATGAGGAGATTTTGGAGGTTTCCCTGGTGACTCCAGTGTAGATTACAAGGAAAAAGGAACCTAAGAGAGCATCTACCCTAGGTCATGATGCTCCAATTCAAATCCTTCCATAGAGTGACCATGAGGTCGAAAGTTCCCTAGACACTGAGCTACTCGACCTTCTAGGAACTCTAATGGACAGATTGAGGGATGATATGGGATCAGGAGGTCATAAAGAGAAATTTCCACAACAAGAAATTGGCACATCGACATCTAATTACCAAGTAAGTATCGAACCTACACCTGGTGCTTCAGTTTTGGCCAATACCTCACCAGTCGATGAGAAAAAAATGAAGACCGAGCCATAAGGACATATGGAATAAGTTTAGGATCCCATCCTAGAATAGGTGCACACAGTCTGGAGCCTGGGAAACACTCTAACCTGGGGAGAACAACAAATCCCTGAACTAGTTGATGAGGTTGTCGATATACAAGCAATCACCTATGACCGAAAGAGAAAAGACACCATGAAGAGAACCACTAATAAGAGGAGGCTTACGTTGGATAGTTAGATTCTCTTCACCATAGAGGAGAATCTTCTTAGCATAGAACACGCCAAGACGTTCGAGCTTATCAACACATGGATGGCTATCACAAATGCCACATTGGATAGAGAAAGAAGGGTTGAAAAGGTGTTGTTCGTTTCACTTAAGGATTTGGAGCATCTACGCCATTTGGAAAAATACTATCAAGACTCCACACAGGCCACGATGTTCTTGAGAAGTGAGTTTCAATATGCCTATGACCAATTCATGAATGAATGATACCTTTTCGCAGCAGGTATAGTTGATTTCCAAGAAGACACCCTTATGGCACTAGAGACCTGGAAGGAAATGGAAAGGTAGTATGAGAAGGCTTAGCAAGCAGTAGAAATGATCGATTACATCAGTGCGATTCAAAAGGGTATAGACATATAAGAGCACGAAGTTCAGGTGTTGAGGGACAACAACATAGATCGGATCAGGAAAGTGGCCGAATACTTGGTCAAAATGGCCCAGGAACCTCAGCGTGAGATTCAGGAGAAATGGGTTATTTGTGAAAAGAGATGGGAAAATGTTAATCAGGAGATGAAAGACATCGGCCTCCCAGAATTCTCCTCACCCGAGGACTTTGTCGATTTGCATGACAGAGTCAAGTAACATGCAGAACAAGACTCGACATGGACATCAGAGATAGTAAAGGTGGCGAGCATGGCGCCAGTTCAAGTACAACAATTCATGGAGCATCTGATTAAGGCTCAAGTAGTTTTGCAGTGGTTAAGTGTAAAAATAGTCAAGTATCGAGCATGGGCAGTAGAAGTGAAATAAATCCTTTCATCCTCGATGGACCAACACAGGTTCCCATATGCCAACACATTCAAGTAACTCTTCGTCAAATGGTCGGAGTATGAGAAGAGTCATCCACTTCAATAAAACTATTTGATGATTCTTAGAAGACAGAGAGATGAAATCACCATGTGGCGATATTTTGTTTTACTTAGCTTGCACTCGTAGTAGCTATTTTTAGTTAATGATTCATTATAAATAAGAGGATTGACCTTTTAGTAAAGGGTTGATGGTTTTGGCAAAGACCTTCATTTTCGAAATTGTAAAGAAGTATTTCCGAACTACCTTAATTGAGAAGTCATGTTTAGGACCAGAGACAAACTTCTATTTTTTTCATCAAAGGCATTATGTGATTGGATTTTAGGAGGAATTATTTCTGACTTTATCTCATGAATGGATGCTTTAATGAGTAAGATTTTATGACTCTATTGATAAGTTAGTTGTTTCAATATTCTTTCTTGTAGTTCTTGTCTCTAATGATGAAATAAAATCGTTGTATTAATGTATGGTTAATGTTAGAGCTAAGGAAACTATTTTTAAGGACATCATTTTATTGCATGTATGTCTTCTTTTGATAATTGTATCTTAGTCAATAATTGAAATTCCAGCAAGTTAATGTATTAGTACTAGGCTTGTCACATGTGTGAATATCTTTGTTTCCATGCTTGAGCACAAGGGTTACCCCAAGCTCAGCCTTCTTCAGTAGTTAAGAACCCCCCCTTTTTTTACCAGTTGGTTTATACTAGCACACATCTTTTGATAAAACCTATCTAATAAAAGAAAAAACAAAAAAGAGAATGTTTAAACTGAAGGAGGAACTTTCACAAGAAGATATCCTGTAAATCATTATGTAAATCCCATTGATAAATTGGTTGGATTGAAATATATGGATAACCGTTCCACCATCAAATGTTGCAAAGTCTAATTGGGCCTCTATGGCAGGTTTGGTTCTTGTTGTTGATTTAAAGGGATTTAGGACCCCTCAACAGAATTGGTGCTAGAAGGAGGGTCTGTGAATGGATGGCTAACAATATTTTTGATATAATATTTCGCATAGCCTACATATTCAAAAAAACCCACATGCATGGCTAGGCATTCTCAAGAAATCCCACACACACTCTGCACTCCTGAAACAAGTAACTCGCCCCAGAAAGAGGAAGAAACATTATTCCCCGAAATACCTTATGCTCTTCCCCATGAGGAGTTGAACTAGTTCGGAATAATGACAAGAGCTTACGCCTAACAAATTGGATCATTAACCTTAGCTATGTTACTTCCTCATAGAAGACAAGTAAGTAGACCGATGGTCAACACCCCCGACCAGGTTTTTGTTCACATAGTAGAAGACCTGATATATTTCTCCCTCACCGAAATCGAACATCCCCTTAATAAGATCCCCAAAACACTAGCTGGTAACTAATCTGAGCCCGATGAATTTGAATATGACGAGGAAGGGTTTAACTTGGATTGCTCAGCTTCAGAGTCAACGGACATGGAGGATAACAATGATCATAATGAAGAAAGCGGAAACTCACCTCAAAGAAATCAACCTTGGTTGGCCATAGATGCCTTGGAAATCCCGAGACGGGTACATAACCTCCCTTGACATCCTTAAATGTTACTTCCTAAGTTTGACCTTGAAACCTCTTTATTGCGTGAAGACCATATTAAAAAGTTCATACTAGCTATTAGACTGATGAATGTCCAACATGCAGACATAGTATGCAGTATTGTTCCTTATAACTTTTAGAATTCTACCCCCACATAGTATTTTAACTTTCATGTAGGGTCTCTAACGAGTTGGACGAAGTTCCAAAAAGAGTTTTTAGAAAAATTTGCAGAAGAAACCACTACATGAGCTTTAATGGTTGAACTGTTCGCCGCCACCATGAGTTCAAATGAAAAGTTTAAAGACTTCAATCAACGATTTACCACTATCCTGAACAAATTTCAACCCGAATCTAAACCCACTCAAGAGTTGCAAATTGAAATATATGCTAATTCTCTCCTTGCGTCTATTTTCCATGTTTGTAAAAAGAGTTGCCAAGCTTACCCTAGCTGGAAATTTTGAGGAAGCCAAAACAATTGAATTCCAAATGAAGGGATGTAAAGAGGGCCAGATCTCATTGGTTAAGAAGGAATCTCAACCTCCACCTAGGAGAGGACTCTTGTTGACTGTACCCCAAAGGAAACAAATAGAAAAAGGTCCCAAAAAGGGAAGTGGATACATAGAAGACCTACAATGGATGATAAAGAAATTGTCAAATGAAATCATAGACATGAAAAGAAGTGCAGGGGAAGGAAACCAAGGCCAAAGGCCTTATAAACCCTTTTTTAAAAGAAAACCACTGTTTAAATCAATTGAACCTCCCCCAACCAACTTAAACATCGACCTGGGCAATGTAGCATCCGACTCTTTCTGTACCTATCATCAAGAGAAACATTTTGAAAGAGACTATCCACAATGGGTGTATGCCATGAATTTGATGGCCAATTGGTTCCTAGATGAAGTTTTCCTTACTGAAAAATCAAGTGGCTCAATGGTCAATATTGTCGATTAGGAGGAAGTTGACTCACAAGAAGAAACAACTATGCTTCTTTGGAATCATGACTTGCAAATGCCTTATGTTGATATATTTGAGGTTCAAGAACCACCTGCTGAAGTTTTGGCCATGCAAACATGAAGTAGGGGTCAGCCGGTCTCAAATGACCTTACCATTGCTCAAAATTCAGGAGGAAAACAAACAATTGATCAACCGAAAGCACCTTTTGTCTCCCGAAGAAATCCTATAAACATCCATACACGAGAATCACCCAAGCTAGACTACAACGTAGTAGAATATTTAAAAATATTGAAGGCAAATGTATCAGTCATGGACATGTGTAGAATTCCCCAGTAAAAGGACTTTCTGTTACAAGCCTTGAAGTCAGTAGAAACCCCTATAACAAGAACTAACCAAGGGGAAAATATAGCTCCCACAGATCTTAAAAAAAAACCAAATATGAACGCTTTCTCTGTAGATAAAAAATGAAATTATTTTGTCCCATCGTTCCTTTTAACGTTTGAACTCTTCAACATAAGCCTCCATAATTATTTAGTTGACTCAGGGGCATCCTCTAATGTCATGTTGTTATCTATCTGCAAGAAATTAAATGGAGTTCTTCTCAAAAGTGATAAACATGTTATACAAAAAGACATAACTCAGGTAAACATTATTGGAGAACGCAAGGATGTCATGATCATAATGGATACACACACAAAATTTGTTCAAGTGATTGATATCATTGTAGTGGATATACCAGAAGCTTATGAAATGCTACTAGGTCGATATTGGTCCGAGAAGTTGAATGGATACTTTAGCACGGACTAGTCTCACCTCTAGTTGCCATTAAAGGGACATGAAAACATGATTATGATCGATAGGGAAAGGTATCTCAAACATATTGTCATCGATTTAGAAGCCTTCAACGAACCCTCATAGGTTTATTTCCAATCGCCGATTCTTGATACTTTTTGGTGTCAATAATATAGGATCGGGTTTTAGAACATGTAGCTTAAAAAAAGTCTTGATTCCAATTAACACGAGTAAATGAAGACATTCGTCTCGAGTGCCATGTGTCTTTTTCACGTAAGGGTGTCGTACGACCTAGTTTTGTCTCAAGTCGTCTTAAGGTTTCCTGTTTCCTAGTCACACCTCCAGGTCAACCTTTCCACGTCAACTCTGTACAGAAATATCAATCGGCGTCGAAGATTTTGCAAGAAGATATCAACGAAAAGTGCTTGAAGCAAAATCTCGACCCCCAAATCACCAACTGGACTAGCGAAATGATGGGATGTTTTTGGCATAAGATACGATCAGATTATAACATTTTATAGACCAGTTAAAGCTTCATACCACATTTGTTTCTACCTCATGAACCAATTGAGCAAAAACAATTTGAAATCGTCGATAGGTCACGTTACAACCCGCACCTGCGTCGTCAACCCACGATCGGATTTAATTTTAAACATATTTGAAGATCTGGTGGAACATTTAATAGAACTACACTCATAACTCGAATTGAATGGCTGATGCGACAAGGTAATTTCATCCTGTTTAAAATCTCTAGAATGGCTTTGAGCAATTTCATTATGCGCACAAGTTTGAATTCCAAATCATCCAAAGAAGAAAAGAAAGCATCTCGAGACTGTGTTGATCCTCAGATTATCAAAACCATGTTAAAAAAGATGTAGAGGTATGTGTTCAAGTTGCTCAATTTGAAGGTCGTGATTTATATATGCATCTGATTTCTTACATGGTCTCTAACTATGTTCTAGCTGCAGGTAAAATTCCTTCGAGAAAGCCAACCACCAGACGCTCGACAAGATCATCCAAGCTAAAGGAAGCTGAAACAGGTGAAGGTTCTTCTCCTGGTAGTGTGAGATAGTTGGAGTACACTCCCAGGGAAGTGTCGATCATAAAAACATCAACAAGGAAGACCCTTATCCAACCTTTGACCTTCGGTGATATAGAAGAAAGAACCAAATCCAAATTAATGCTCCCATAATGGGGGACCTTCTCAACAAAATTAGTCGGGAGGAGTACCTAGAGTATATGCCACACATGGACCCAGATGTAAGGGCACTTGATGACCAGGTGTTCCCAAACATCCGACGGTCATATTTTCACATGGTAGCCAACAAAAACCCGGTTTTCCCTTGCATAGAAGTTTTGAAGTGGTTAATCGACCACACAGACCTGCATAAGTGTTTGATCGACAATTAGAATGGAGGGTATGTTGAATGTTTCCTCCTGACATAATTCCAGAAGTACTACAAACTCAGAGACCCATAGGAGTGGCTAAACACAGACTTCATGGTTAATTTCTATGAATTCCACAACACCAGCCGGTTGATGGCCTCATGGTGGAAGGAGGATACAATTTTTACAAGCCGGAGCAGTGGCTAGTATGGAACAATCAACCTGAGGGATCCATATATCTACTTGATGGCTCTCATCTCTTGAATGTATGGAGAGAAGGATTGTTCCAAGTTTTTAGAAGCATGTATGCCCTTGGCATACATAGTGGCGATCTCTGGAGGAATATTAAACTAGGGAGCAATAATTTCCAAACAATTGAGCATCTATGTACACCAATTTTAGATGTCTAAAGAAGGGGAAGCACCCACTTTTCACATGGCCTCATACCTGCTCAATGTGATCTGTGCAAGAAATGTCTTCGTCGACATGAATTTAAGCTAACATGTTGCAGAGCTCCTTGTTCATGTTTATTTCAACATACTTTGGGAGAACATGTACAAAATATCCTACGCACTCATCTGTGATGAATTCTTTGCTCGTATTCATTTTATTATATTTAAAAGGGAATGCCTAAGATTATCCGCAACAACCAATAAAATGGTAGTGAAGGTAGGCCACTGGTCTTTGGATGAATGCTTAACCTATATCGGGGTGTTCGGGGCCACCAGAGCACTGCATCTACTCCTCGTTCACATCCCAAACTGGCTCATTGTAGGATAAATGTGCTATTATACCATCCTATAGGGATATAACGCCACACTATTCAAGGAGAAGAATCGGGCTTCCATACCCTACTGTTTCCATGTGGGGTTTTATCTGGTAAAGGAAACTGCTCAAGCCAAACAAGAAGGGTTGAGCCAACTTGATTTTAGGTAATGAGTAAGATTTTATGAATCTATTGATAAGTTAGTTGTTTCAATATTTTTTCTTGTAGTTCTTGTCTCTAATGAAGAAATAAAATCATTGTGTTAATGTATGATTAATGTTAGAGCTAAGGAAACTATTTTTATTGCCATCATTTTATTTCATGTATGTCTTCTTTCGATAATTGTATCTTAGTCAATAATTGAAATTCCAACAAGTTAATGTATTATTACTAGGCTTGTCACATGTGTGAATATATTTGTTTCCATGCTTGAGCACAAGGGTTACCCCAAGCTCAACCTTCTTCAGTAGTTAAGAACCCCCCCTTTTTTTACCAATTGGTTTATACCAGCACACATCTTTTGATCAAACCTATCTAATAAAAGAAAAGACAAAAAAGAGAACATTTAAACTGAAGGAGGAACTTTCACAAGAAGATATCCTGTAAATCATTATGTAAATCCCATCGATAAATTGGTTGGATTGAAATATCTGGAAAACCATTCCACCATCAAATGTTGTAGAGTCTAATTGGGCCCCTGTGGCGGGTTTGGTTCTTGTTGTTGAGTTAAAGGGATTTAGGACCCCTCAACAGAATTGGCTCTAGAAGGAGGGTATGTGAATGAATGGATAACGATATTTTTGATATAATATTTCGCATAGCCTACATATTAAAAAAAACCCACATGCATGGCTAGGCATTCTCAAGAAATCCCACACACACTCTGCACTCCTGAAACAAGTAACTCACCCCAGAAAGAGGAAGAAACTTTATTCCCTGAAATACCTTATCTATGTTACTTCCTCATAGAAGAAAAGTAAGTAGACCGATGGTCAACACCCCCGACTAGGTTTTTTTCACACAGTAGAAGACATGATATATTTATCCCTCATCGAAATCGAACATCCCCTTAATATCATCCCTAAAACACCAGCTGGTAACTACTCTGAGCCCGATGATTTTGAATCTGATGAGGAAGGGTTTAACTCGGATCGCTCAGTTTCAGAGTCAAAGGACATGGAGGAGAACAATGATCATAATTAAGAAAGTGGAAACTCACTTCAAATAAATCAACCTTGGTTGGGCATAGATGCCCTGGAAATCCCCAGATGGGTACATAACCTCCCTCAACATCCATAAATGTTACTTCCTAAGTTTGACCCTGAAACCTTCGTATTGCCTGAAGACCATATTAAAAAGTTCATTCTAGCTATTAGACTGATGAATGTCCAACATGCCGACATAGTATGCAGGAGTTTTCCTTATAACTTTGAGAATTCTTCCTCCACATGGTATTTTAACTTTCGTGTAGGGTCTCTAATGAGTTGGACGAAGTTCCAAAAAGATGTTTTAGAAAAATTTGCAGAAGAAACCACTATAGGAGCTTTAATGGTTGAACTATTCGCCGCCACCATGAGTTCAAATGAAAAGGTTAGATACTTCAATGAACGATTTACTACTATCCTGAACAAATTTCAACCCGAATCTAAACCCACTAAGGAGTTTCAAATTGAAATATATGCTAATGCTCTCCTTGCTTCTATTTTCCATCTTTGTAAAAGGAGTTGCCAAGGTTACCCTAGATGAAAATTTTGAGGAAGCCAAAACAATTGAATTCCAAATGAAGGGATGTAAAGAGGGCTAGGTCTCATTAGTTCAGAAGGAAGCTCAACCTCCACCTAGGAGAGGAATATTTTTTACTATACCCCCAATGAAACAAACAGAACAAGGTCCCGAAAAGGGAAGTGAAGACATAGAAGACCTACAACGGATGATAAAGATATTGTCAAATGAAATCGTAGACATGAAAAGAAGTGCAGGGGAAGGAAACCAAGGCCAAAGGCCTTATAAACCATTTTTTTTAAGAACCCACTGTTTAAATCAATTGAACCTCCCCCATCCAACTTAAACATCGACCTGGGCAATGTAGCATCCAACTCTTTCTGTACCTATCATCAAGAGAAACATTCTGAAAGAGACTATCCACAATGGGTGCATGCCATGAACTTGATGGCCAATCGGTTCCTAGATGAAGTTTCCCATACCAAAAAATCAAGTGGCTCAACGGTGAATATTGTCGATTAGGAGGAAGTTGACTCGCCGGAAGAAACAACCATGCTGCTTTGGGATCATGACTTGCAAATGCCTTATGTTGATATATTTGAGGTTCAATAACCACCTGCTGAAGTGTTGGCCATGCAAACATGAAGTAGGGGTCAACCGGTCTCAAATGACCTTACCATTGCCCAAAATTCAGGAGGAAAACAAAAAACTGATCACCCAAAAGCACCTTTTGTCTCCCAAAGAAATCCTATAAACATCCATACACGAGAATCACCCAAGATAGACTACAACGTAGTAGAATATTTAAAAATATTGAAGGCAAATGTATCGGTCATGGACATGTGTAGAATTCCCCAGTAAAAGGACTTTCTGTTACAAGCCTTGAAGTCAATAGAAACCCCTATAACAAGAACTAACCAAGGGAAAAATCCAGCTCCCACAGATCTAAAAAATAAACCAAATGTGAACTCTTTCTCTGTAGATAAAAAGGGAAATTATTTTTTCCCATCGTTCCTTTTAACGTTTGAAGTCTTCAACATAAACCTCCATAATTGTTTAGTTGACTCGGGGGCATCCTCTAATGTCATGTTGTTATATATTTGCAAGAAATTAAATGGAGTTCCACTCAAAAGTGATAAACATGTTATACAAATAGACATAACATAGGTAAACGTTATTAGAGAACTCAAGGATGTCATGATCAGAATGGATACACACCCAAAATTTGTTCAAGTGATTGATATCATTGTAGTGGATATACCAGAAGCTTATGGAATGCTACTAGGTCAATATTGGTCCGAGAAGTTGAATGGATACTTTAGCACAAACTGGTCTCACCTCTGGTTGCCATTAAAGGGACATGAAAACATGATTATGATCGATAGGGAAAGGTACCTCAAACATACTGTCATCAATTTATAAGCCTTCAACGAACCCTCGTCGAAAGATTTCCCTGTGCTAGGAAACTACTCCTGCGATTCCAATTTCGGCAATTTCTCCCCTCTCTCATCTGAAATGCGTCTTACTCAAAACTTCGAAATGAATTCTTCTAAAGAAAATATACTAGTGGCGGCGGAAGAAACCCTCTTCTGTCAAGAACCTCTATTGGAAACCAAGGATGTAGTAGGAACAGAGGAGGAATATAGTAGGCATGGAGAAGCTGATGATTTTTTCTCACAAGTTTGGACCCTGTACTTTGATGGGTCTAAATCGCAAGAAGTGTCGGGAGCAGGATGTATCCTCATTGACCCAAAGGGGAAACAAAATTTCATGTCCTACAAACTAGAATTTGAATGCACTAATAATACTGCAGAGTATGAATCTTTAGTGCAAGGACTAAATAAATCCATAGAATTAAACGTTAAAGAACTAAATGTTTCTAGGGACTCTGAAATTATCGTTAGGCAAGTAAAGAATACTATACATTGCAACTCTCCCCACCTGAGGAATTATCAATAGGAAGTGCACATGCTAATAGAAAATTTTGCAGCCTTCAATGTTACTCTGATCCCTAGAAAAAATGATACTCTTGTTGATTCCCTAGCCATTGTTGCTTCGAGGATGTCCCCTTTAGAAGACTATTAAGCCTCCAGGTTCACTGTGGAACTAATCTACAAACCATCAGTGCCCAAAAATATTTCTAGTTGGAAGGTATTTGAAGGAGATGAACAGATTATAAAATTCCTAACCAATCAAGAAAATTTTAAATATATGGCTATTGATGATGAAGTATTCCAAGATAAGTTAGTAGAAACTAATTTCCATGAACAAATAGGTGAAAAAAATAACTCTAATATCGAACCAAAGTTTCACACAATACCAAAAGGGGTAGCCAATTTGGAGAATCTCTTTGATTTAAGGGAAAGATTTGAAGGGTCAACAAACACAAAGACAGGGAGCTCGTGTCCCATGTATGAGAATATAAACCTAGAAACCTCGTAAAACCCTAAAAATATAAATCTAGGCAAGACAGTGTCTGAATAAGAAAGGAAATCCCATATCAAACTTTTCAGAGAATATAAAGATGTTTTTGCGTGGTCCTACCGAGATATGAAAAATTATGACATTCGCATTATCCAACACACAATATCGTTAAACCCCAGAGTAAAACCCTTCCAACAGAAGCTCTGGAAGTATCACCCATCTTTGGAACCCCTCATGTGGCAAGAGTTAAATAAATTACTAGATGCTAAAATTATCTTTCAGGTTAGACACTCTACCTGGGTAGCAAATTTGGTTCAGGTCAGGAAAACGTTTGGGGAAATCCACCTGTGTGTGTATTTCAAAAACCTCAACAGAGCATCAGAAAAGGATAACTACCCAGTCCCACCGATGGAACATCTCTTGCAGACCATGTCTTCTGCTGAGATTTTCTTCCTGCTAGATGGTTTTTCAGGTTACAACTAGGTTCTAGTTTCAGAGGAAGACCGACTGAAAACTACCTTCCAAACCAAGTGGGGAACCTTTGCTTATAAATGCATGCCCTTTGGGTTAATTAATGTAGGGGAAACTTTCCATAGGGCCATGGACATAGATTTTTGGGGATTGATCAACAAGTGTGTAGTAGTCTATTTGGATGACGTAACTGTGTATTCAAAGAATATAGAATATCACATCCAACATCTAACCCATATTTTTCGAAAGATGTAGAAAATATAATATATCGCTAAATCCTAAGAAAACCATTTTGAGTGTTGAAGAAGGGAAATTATTAGGTCATATTATATCTCAAGGAGGAATTCACATAGACCCATAATGAATTAAGGAAATAACTTAGCTTCCCTTACCCCACAACAAAAAGGCTATGTAGTCCTTATTTGGGAAAATAAATTTTATGAGGAACTTCACCCCTGACTTCACTGAAAATATCAAACCCTTACAAAAATTGATCTACAAGGATGTTGAATTTAAGTGGGATGACAAATGAAAAAATTCTTTCAGCAATATTAAGACTCCAATATCTCAAGCTCCAGTGTTGTGAAGTCCCAACTTTAGCAAAGATTGTTTCCTCTATAATTTTTCCTCCGACCAATCTTTAGCTGCAGTATTGACTCAGAAGGATGATGACAACAATGATGCCCCAGTCTCATTTATGAGCACTAATATCCAAGGGGCCAAACTGAATTACCCTACTATAGACAAATAGGCTTATGCAATATACAAAGTAATAAAACATTTCAGATCTTACATCCTAAAAAATCACACCAAAGTTATTGTGCCTCATCTCGCAGTCTGATCCCTATTCACTCAACAGGAGATGGGGGAAAGGAGAGGAAATTGGATGACAGTTGTCCAAGAATTTTATCTAGATATAAAACTTGACAAACTGGTTAAGGGACATGGATTCTGTAAATTGGCCGTTGAATCCCAAGACCAAGTAAATGAAGACTCTGGGTGGGAGAATGAATTGGCGTTGTGGTGTAGTGAAGCTTTATATGTTCCCCCAGGGAAAGAGTCTTGGTATGGAGAACTAACCTATCTCCTGCATCACAGGACGTACCCAAAAAACCTAAACCCTAAGGAAAGGAGAGCTCTCAGACTAAAATCGACACAATATTGCCACATAAATTTGGTGCTCTTCTACGTAAATTATGATGGGTTACTTTTGAGATGTATTGAACGTGAATATGCAGATAAGGTTCTCAAGGAGATCCATGATGGTCCTGCAAGTGGAAACTTTGCAGGGAATACCACTACTCACAAGATACTAAGAGCCGGCTATTACTGACCTACTTTGTTTAGAGACACTCATACATACGCTAGAAACTGCAAAACTTGTCAAATAAGCGCGGGGAGGGAAACAAGATAAACTATACCACTCCAACCAGTGGCCATATCCAAACCATTCGAGCAATGGGGGTTAGATGTCATAGGATAAATTACACTGATTTCTTCAAAACAACATAGATACATATTGATTGCTACGAACTATTTTATGAAATGGGTAGAGGCCATCCCTCTGACTCATGTAAATGAAAAGGTGGTAATTCAATTCATAGAACAACAACTGATCACAAGGTTCGGTATGCCTTATGTTCTTGTTTTTGATAATGTCGCTTACTTTTATTCCACCCTGCTAACAAATTTTTCTCTAGATAAAGGAATCATAATCAGATACTTTGCAAACTTCTATCCACAAAGGAATGGAGTGGCAGAATCAACCAATAAGAACCTAGTGAGGATATTGAAGAAAATAGTTGCAGACAATCTGAGGAATTGGCATAGTTCACTTCATAATGCCTTATGGGCCGATAGAGTAACACCCAAGGAATTTATAGGGAACTCCCCATACTTTCTGGTATACAGACAAGAATCCATTATCCCGAATGGGCTATATCTTCCATCTCTTCATCTTACTCAGGGATCTAGAGGAAAAACCTCACCAGTTATTCAACAAAGAATTGATACCCTCCTCATGTTGGAAGAATAAAGGGAGAAAGAAAAATCAAATTTCGTCGCTCATGAACAGATAGTTAAAAGGTGGTTTGACAAGCATAAGGCCAGAGAGAATAATTTTGAAGTAGGAGACTTAGTCCTGAAATGGGATAGAGAAAATTAACCGAAGGGAAAACATTAAAATCTTCAGAATCTATGGCTTGGAACTTTCCAGGTAGCTAAGAAAATTAGGGCAGGCACGTATCGATTGCAAAATATGAGGGGGGAAATCGTCGCCCTCCTAGTTGTTGGCACAGGGGCAGACCCAGGGTTCAACACTACAACAACGCACCAAAAAAACCCTAACTACTGGCCCTTTTGGCATCACCTGAGAAGCAGATGAAGTCTCACCTGAGGTAGAGGCAGGGGTGGTTGCAGGACTCAGATGTCTGCAACCTTAGCTGGGACAGAGATCCGTGATTATAACATTTAACAGAGCACTTAGCAGTAAACATTCATCAATACTCAGTGCTTATTAAAAGCACAGACAAACCCTAATTATAGAGCATCACATTATTCAACTATATCCACATCTAATAACACTTAGCATAAAAGGAACACATTAGATCTAGCAGATTCAGGCACTAAGCATACCCATATCGGTCATATCTAACCTTCATTCTCCTTATTAAGCACAAAGCAACATCAGTTCTATCTAACATTCATCTATATCATAGAAAGTCACACTTAAGCACATCAATACATTGCACAAAGAAGATAAACACAACATATACGTGGTTCACCCCCCCCTGGGGCTACGTCCACCAACTCTTATTCTCTTCTACTATATTTTGTTAATCAGTTACATGCATAGAGCCTCAAAACCCTACTCCGCATAGGACAGGAGATCTGTGCACTTCACTAGATCCTCCTTCCCCGAGTTAGGTTTATCACAAAGCCTCCTCTCGATATCTTACAGTCCCTTACGCTTAGCCTTACCAGTCTTACATAGTATGCACAAATAACTTACAATCCTTAGATCACATAGATCGATCACTACTACCTTATACATCTCCTAGATAATCCCAAAACCCATACCCATTACATAATCCCAAAACCCAAAAATCCCTAAGAAGGGGTCGAGATCCCATAATCTCCTCTTCGTCTTGCGCTTCACCTTTGACAGGCTGACAAAGTCCCAAAATAGGTCAAACTTGACCAAGGATCTCCCAAAACTTGGTCAAAGGCCAACATGCCCCCAACACTCACTTGTGAATCATCCCAAGTCACTCTTGTCTAGGTAGTTCTGATTTGAAAGCCTCGATCTTGGCTCGAGATGCTTCGAATTGTTGTTGTGCCATAGACTCTTGTTCAGTGAACTCTTATATGACTTCTTCGTTGACAGGTCCTTCGAGGTGTTGTTCAGCTGTAGTGACAACTTGCTCCAGTTCTGCTCCTGGGCCTTCAATTTCTATGAACAGTTGGTAAGACTCATCCTATACAGGTTGGATCCTTTGAGTCACTTCCATGACTTTGCTCTGAATGGTGTGAACCTGCTACTGGGAAGTGTGTTGCTCCTGGGCTCGCTTCATTCTTTCAACAGACGACACAGGCTTCAACTGTGCTTGTATTGTTTCTACTTGTTGCTTCACCTCCTAGAGATGCAACTCCAGTGCCTTTAGTTTTGCATTCTCCGTGATTTGTTCATAAGTCTGGGCATTATGATCACTGAGTTGTTTTCATTCCATGGAAAATCCTTTATTCTCTTGACTGTGCTCCAGGTAGTTGCTTCTCTTTGATCTCTTACATCCTGCGGAGTGTTGGGCACTATGCGGAGCTCTAAATATGTTATTCTTTGTTGTAGCTTCTAGATGGATTATGTGAGCTTCTCTACTTTATTATCAACCCGGTCTTCTTTCGGTGGCTCTAAGACTATCACAGAGTGAACTTCTCTTTTGAATTCTTCTTTTACCTCGAGTTGCCCTGCGAGCAACTGTTCATTTTCTTGTTGCATTTGCGCTTTCTCCTCATCAAAATTTGTCTGGAGAGAAATCTTCTCCTGCTCTGCAACTTGGCGTTGTTATAAAAGTACTCCTTGTACTTTCTTCAAAGCCTGGGTGGATTGTCTTGTTTCTTCTTGTGCTCATCAAAGGCGAGATTCAGTTGCATCTGATAGTTAGCGGAGTTGGGATGGCTCATGATCCAACTCTTGTTCTCCTGATGGCAGGGATGCAGTGGAGACTGCGCGACTGGACTGAAGAGCCTGTTATACCCCTCGGACTTTGACCTCAATTATATCGTACATTTCCTCCTTCTTAGCTTCTTGTTTCTTCACGATTTCCAGTGAAGCATCATTTAGAGCTGCTATGATGAAATAAAAGTCATCAGGAGTAAGTGCAGTTTGCATCTTGGTCACGGTGGCTCTTGATTTCTTCCGGGAAGAAAGTTTCAGGGGAGAAACCTTCCTCTTCTTCAAGGGATCAACCTCGTCTCTGGGCGGTGTTACTTCACCTTTCTTTTGTTCAGCTTCTCTGTCCTTCATCTCTTCTACATCGTCATCACCTTATCGCTCAGGTGATATGGAAGAAGTCTTCCCTGAGGTGCTACTAAAATATTGGATGTCCTCAGTCTTATTTCTTCTATTGGTTCCAGGTGTGTCCTGTTCTTTGTGAGTGGTCTCCAAGGTGTCCAGTTCAGGATCAAAAATCTCTACAGGGTCAGCAGGGATAAGGAGATCTATGGATCAGTCCTTAGTGATGTCCTCCAGGTCCTCTTCTGTAAGTTTGTAGTACGACTGGAGCTTCTCCTTATGTTCATCGACTCACGCTATTATGTAAATGAAATGTCGATATGCGCTGAACTTCATTAGGGCTCGAAACCTCTGTAAGGTGTTTGGAGTCATGCGAGGCTTTGCTTCGATGGCTCTCTTTAGCTGAAGGTAATATGTATGAAAAACAACGTTCGATTGATACTGTTTGTTCATATCGCTTGAATACCAAAGTGTAGTGAACTTCGCGACAAGCATCTCAAATGGCTCGATGTCCGGGAAGCTCGCACCTTCTGGAATATCCCAAGCAACAAAGGCGATGAGGATCAGGAGCCAACCAAAGTGAAATACGTAGCCCTGATACTGCGCTTCGTGACAGTCTAGTTCGAGTTGATTGACTAGGTACTTCACCCAGTTCATCTGTAAGCCTTATACACACTTCCCCGCGAGGTTGATGACAAAGCCCGTGACCTGTGTGGCTCGGTTTTTGCGTACTAGGTTTCCAGCTATAAACTGACATGCTAGGCACACTACGCCATTCTGGATGGAGGCTACCTTGTAGCCTCACGTCCCCTTCTCAACATCGTCGTATGTGTCCTTACTCTTCTGTGCTAGCGCATGATCTATGGATTTTCTTGGGTAGAACTCCCATGGGTCAGGTCCTTTCATACTCAACCCTGTGATCCTATGGATCAACGTCATATCGACTGTAATACAATAGTCTATCCATAAATAGCATCCATGGTAACATGACAATAGTAGCGTGACACAGGCGTTGAATTCTTGATGCCTTCCAAAGTGGGGGATTTTCATGACATTTAACAAGGTGGACTGCATGAGGTTCATCATCCACGACTGGGGGACTGTATTTGAGTTCTTTCCCTTTGTCTTGGTTAGGTATTTGTACGGGGCGAGCATGTTTTGGTTCTTTCGATATCCGAGGTTGAAGTCACTGAACTTCAACGTTGTGATATTGTCCTGTTGTACTCTTACTGTGCGTATCCCCTTCGTGAGGTACGCAATAACGATGGTGTACTCAAAGTCTCTTGGCACACTATCACGACTTACCACACCAGCTAGAGGTGGGATATAGTCAGGTAATATAGATGGAATCAACTTCATGTTGGCTAGGTCATCTATGTGCTTGGTTTTATTCTCTACTGTCGGTCTGGATGGCCCCGATCCGCGAGCAGTCGATGAAGAGGCTTGCATTCGTATCTTTGATGACGCTTGTATACCTTCAGACATCGACATTACTATTTCAGTCATGAGGTTAATGAGAACTTCCTCGACAATTTTCTCTGCAGTGTTGAACTCGTCCGACATACACGCTTGGGGTTGAAAGTCTCGGGTTCGAAGAGTAATATCACATTGCAATGGGATAGATGGTAAAAGCGCGATGATAAATGTGTGAAAATCAACTAATCTGTGGGCAAAAATTCACGGTTAGCAAAATGTGTTCTCAGTGTGTGGTGTGACGGGATAAATAGATACTTGGTAATGGATCTCTTGCAATGGGTAAGAAGCCTTCATTAACTCAGTTCTGTCCATTACGGCACGGTCCCAACAGTCTGGTGGCGAGCTGTCTGACCATTAATTCCTTTCTTCCCATTCAAGGTGTCATTCTAATGGAGATACTGTTCCCAACGGTTATATTGATTCTCCATGGTGAAGTTCCATGTGACGTTGTTCTGATATCCCAACGAAGTTCCATTTTTTCAAATTTTCTTTCTGCGAAGTTTCCTCTAGAATCTTCTGTAACTTTTCAATCTTGGCTCTCTTCTTACTTAGCTTTCTATCCTTTTTCCTAGTGAGTTTTATCTCAGTATTCCTTTTTCCATTCTAATTCTTATCTTCTTTTGGCATAGTAACTTTGCGCTGTTGATATTCTTTCTTAGAAATCAGGGGTAATACTTCATGTGTATTTGGAATAGGTACTTCAATCTTCTAGGAGTCCTCTGGTATTCTTGCAACTTCTAAATCAAATTCTTTGGTTTCAAATGGCTTCGATATTTTCTCATTTTCTTTAATCAAGTGTGCAATCCTCCTAGTCATTAAATATTTTAACTCTTGCTTCTTCTATTCTAATACTTCTTTTTCTTTCCTTCTAGCCTGATCTCTTTCAATTCAAGGTTTTCGGAGCAACATATAAAATGGAGCGATGTCCTCAATAAATTTAACAACTTCAAATTCTTCCTCTATCGAAGTTCCATTGGCATTCATAGATATTTGGGTAATCTTTCCATATAGGTTTATCAGCGTTCCTTTGAATAGTCCTATTCCTCCCAATGAAGGAATCATACCAGGCTCCCCTAAAGTTTCCCAAGTTCTTTCTGTCATAATATTCACCTGTGTTTCTTCATCCAGAGCACAGTCAATGTCGAAGTCTCCTATTCTTGCTTCTATGCATTCTTTTTCTTTAAAGATATCTGATAAGCTGACATGTCGGTGGTCGTTCAGGGTTTCTTGCATCTGTAACAATACATTTTATGATTCTTTCTGGGGTTCTGTCATAATATCAGTTTCTGGATCCAACTTAGGGTTTTCTTGGTTCATATTCATTCTTTCAACCTTAGCAATAATTCTAAGGAAATCCAATACTTTATGGTCCATAGCTTTGCAACAGAGGCAAGTAGGTCTTCTTCCAGGGAATTCCTTAGGAAGATGTCATGGTTTTCTGCAACTGCAACAAAGGGTTAATCCTCTCTTTATTTTAAATTCTCCCCAACCTCTCTTGTATAGCACGCTAGGATCATAGTAGCTAACCTACAAAAAATTATTTCTATGGTCCTGCATTCAATCGTCAGTCCAAACATTCTTTCTATGCATAGGTATAACATACATTTCACTATTATTATCATATCTACTCACATCAAATATTCTTTCATCTGTCAGTGCCCTAGTTTCCAGGCTAGGAAAAATGTTATCAAACATGCTCAGATCCATACTTTTAGAAACAAAAATTTCCACTAATCTTACTTCTACAGAGCACAAAGATTCCAGATCTGAAAATTTTCACTATTCTTACCTTTATCAGAGCACAAAGCGTTTAGATCTTACCTCTTTTCTTCATATCAGACTTCTTTTCTTTAGCACAGAGAGTCAAAAACCAAGTAGAGTACTGTTCACTAGAGCGACATATCTACGCACAGATCTTTCACAATTTCAGGTTGGATCTTTGCATAAAGATTCTTCTTTCTTAGTTCCTAGCAATCACAGTTTCAGGTCCCGACAACGGAACCATTTGTTGGCACAGGGGTAGACCCAGGGTTCAACGCTACAACAAAGCACCAAAAAAACCCTATCTATTGGCCCTTTTGGCATCACCTACAGGACTCACTCGAGGTAGAGGCAGGGGTGGTTGCAGGACTTAGATGTCTACAACCTTAGATGGCACATAGATCTGTGATCCTAACATTTAATAGAGCACTTAGCAGTAAACATTCATCAATATTCAGTTCTTAGTAAAAGTGCAAACAAACCCTAATTACTAAGCATCGCAGTATTCAACTAGATCCACATCTAATAGCACTTAGCATAAAAGGAACACATTAGATATAGCAGAATCAGGCAGTAAGCATACTCCTATAGGTCAGATCTAACCTTCATTCTCCTTATTAAGCACAAAGCAACATCAGTTCTATCTAAAATTCATCTATATCATAGAAATTCACACTTAAACACATCAATACATTGCACAAAGCAGAGAAACACATCATATACGTGGTTCACTCCCCCCCTGGGGCTACGTCCACCAAATCTTCTTCTCTTCTATTATATTCTATTAATAAATTACATGCACAGAGCCTCAAAACCCTACTCCACATAGGACAGGAGATATGCACACTTCGCTAGATCCTCCTTCCCTGAGTTAGGTTTAGCACAAATCCTCCTCTCGATCTCTTACAGTCCCTTGCACTTAGCCTTACCAGTCTTACACAGTATGCATAGAGAACTTACAATCGTTCGATCACATATATTGATCACTAATACCTTCTACATCACCTAGATTATATATATATATATATATATATATATATATATATATATAATACAAAAGTGGGCCTAGGCATGGGTAAACCCATGGTTCGACCTTCCCATACCCATTACATAATCCCAAAATGCAAAAATCCCTAAGAAGGGGCTGAAATCCCGCGATATCCTCTTCGTCTTGCGGTCCACCTTCGACAGGCTATCGAAGTCCCAAAATAGGTCAAACTTGAACAAGGATTTCCCAAAACTTGGTCAAGGGACAACACTTGTGATTGGCCAAGCCCTAAAAAAATATTTATCTTAAAAATAAACAAAAATTGTGTGTGTTTTCATGTTATTTTATTTTGTAGGTGTAGGAAGGCTGATTGCAGAGTCCTTTATTTATGTTTTTATTTTGTGTGGTATTTTTTTGCAATAAAGTTGTGTTCCATAAGGCATTGGTTGACCTTAATCAATACAATGTAGTGATCTCTGTCCCTGACTTGTGCTTACATGCAACAAAAGAAACGTTGGAAAAAATGCATTTTTCTTAAAAGAGTTTTGTATCTGATCTTTTCGTATAAACCACCTTGGAAAATGATAAAGTGTCTGCCTGGTGGTATGGTAAAACCTAAAGGGAAATATGGTAAGTTGGAGAGGACCACATGTAGCTCAAGACAAAGATAGGAAAAATTTCATCTTAACCACCTCATCTTGCTGATAACATACGTCCTCCTCTTCCACTCGCTCATGGCATCTCTGCAAAAATAAATCAATTATATCAAATGAGCATGAAGTAGGAGAGGGTATGCAGATAACTTCGTTGGGGCTATCGATGCTCGCTAGCAGTGGAGCAAAGTCTGTGACATAGGGGTGACTCTATCGGGGCTATGGATGCTCGCCAGAAGTGGAGAAACACAACAACAAGTGAATGATGATAACTAAAAGGCCTGGTGCCAGTGAATACTTTAATATACTCTCGTCAAAAGGGGGTGTGGGTCATGGTCAAAGGGAACGAAGGTGGAATAAAGGTTGAAACCCCACAAGCAGGCCCAAATTCACGAACCAGGGGAATTTTAAACACAAGGATAGAAGAGACTCTAATAAAAACAAAACCAGCTAGGTTCTTAACCAACTTTTGCATCAGCTAAGACCAGGGAAGGAAAAAATATTCTTATTTCGCCCAGTAAATTACTATTTGTTGAGTGCTCAACACACCCTAAAAGCCTTATGAAATTTTATCATTTTTTGGGTACCACTTGTTTTCTTTTACTGTCTAAATTGAGTTCACATGGGAGAGATGGTTTATTTTGTTTTGTTTTCATGACTCTTATCAATCAAGTGAGGTTGTTTGAACTTGTTACATGAAAACTTGTGTCTAAAAGAACTTGACATCCTAACTAAGAATCTACAACTAACATTGCACCTAACATGCTTGTGTTTGACGTTAGAAAAATTCAAGCAGGTAAGTGGCCACACGGGTATAATAGTCATCGATCGTTGATGCATCATTGGTTTCAATAGAAGGCGGAGTTGGTTTTCATAAGTTATTTGCCACGAAAAATTAAGGAGATAGTCGATCCCCATCGACGTTGGAAAAATACGGGAAGGATAGACATTGACAAAAGCCGTAAATAAATCACCGATAGCCAATGATCGATACAATTTATTGGGGTCGGAGAAATCTAGAAGGGTTAAAAAATTGTTTTTGTCTGCGATAAACATATCGTTGATCATCGATCCTTCATACACTTTTGGCATCGAGACTTTTTCGAGAGAGTCGATCCAAGAGAACTTGGGTTGGTTTATCGTCAATCGTCAATCCTTGATACTTTTCGGTGTCGGAAAGATAGGATCAGGTTTTAGAACGTGTAGATTAAAGAAAGTCTCGATTCTGATTAACATGAGTAAATGAAGACACCGGTCTCGAGTGCCATGTGTCTTTTTCATGTAAGGGTGTCGTACAACCTAGTTTCATCTCGAGTCGTCTTAAGGTTTCCTGTGTCCTAGTCACACCTCCAGGTCAGCCTTGCCACGTCAGATCTATACGAAAATATCGNATCGACCAACATTGGATATTTTGCAAGAAGATATGAACAGAAAGTGCTCGAAGCAGAATCTCAATCCTCGACTCACAAACTAGACTAGCAAAACGATGGGATGTTTTCAACATAAGATACGATCAAATTCTGACATTTAATAGACCATTTAATTCTTCATCCCACATTTGTTTCTACCTCGTGCGCCGATTGAACAACAACAATTTGAAATCGCCGATAGGCCACGTTACAACCCATACCCACGTCGTCAACCCATGATCGAATTTAATTTTAAACGTCTTTAAAGATATGGCGACAGATTTAATAGAACTACACTCATAAATTGAATTGAATGGTTGATACGACAAGGTCAGTTCATCTTGTTTAAAATCTCTAGAAAGGATTTGAGCAATTTCTTTATGCGCACAAGTTTGAATTCCAGAGCATCTGAAGAAGAAAAGCAAGCGTCTCGACATTTTGTTGATCCTCATATTATCAAAACCAGGTTAAACAAGCTACAAGGGTATGTGTTCAAGTTGGTCAATTCGGTAATCGTTATTTATATATGCATATGATTTCTTAAACGGTCTCTAACTATGTTCTAGTTGTAGGTAAAATGTCGTCGAGAAAGCCAACGACCAGATGCTCGCTGAGAGCACCCAAGATAAAGGAAGCTGAAACAAGTGAAGGTTCTTCTCCTGGTACTGTGAGGCAGTTGGAGTACACTCCCAGGGAACATTTGGTCATAAAAACCTCAACAAAGAATGCCTTTGTCCAACCTCTAGCCTTCTATGATACAGAAGCAAGCACGAGATCTAAAGTATTTCTCCCACAGTGGGGGGACCTTTTCAAAAAAATAATCCAAGAGGAGTACTCGAATTATATACCACACAATGACCCAGATGTACGAGCGCTCGATGACCATGTGTTCCAAAACATTCGACGGTCATATTTTCACATGGTAGCCAACATAACCCCGATTTTCCCTTGCATAGAAGTTTTTAAGTGGCTAATCCACCACACAGACGCGTATAAGTGTTTGATCAATGATGAGAATGGCGGGTGTGTCATATTTTTCCTCCCGACATAAGTCCAGAAGTACTACAAAATTAGATACCCAGAGGAGTGGATAAACATAGACTTCATGGAGACGTTATACGAATTCCATGACACCATTCGATTGATTGCCTCATGGTGGAAGGAGAACAAAAAGTTTACAAATCGGAGCAGTGGTTGGTATGGAACAATCAACCTGAGGGAGCCATACATCTACTTGACGGCTCTCATCTGTCGACTGTATGGAGAGAAGGAATGTTGCAAGTTTTTGGAAGCATGGATGCCCTTGGCATACACAGTGGCAATCTCGGGAAGCAACTTCAATTAGGGATTGATAATTTCCAAAAAATTGAGCATCTATGTACAACAGGCTCAGACGCCAAAAGAAGGGGAAGCACCCGCTTTCCACATGGCCTCGTCCCTGCTCAATGTGATCTGTGAAATTAATGTCTTCATCAACATGAATTTAATATGGCATGTTGTGGAGCTCCCTTTTTATGTTTATTTCAACATACTTTGGGAGAACAGGTACAAAAAATCATACACACTCATTTGTGATGAATTCATTTCTCATATTCATTTTATTATATCTAAAAGGGAATGCCCAAAATTATCTGCAACAACCAAGAAAATGATAGAGAAGGTAGTCCACTGGTATTTGTATGAAGGATAAACCTATATCAGGGTGTTCGGGGCCACCATAGCACCGCATCTACTCCCCACTCACATCCCAAACTGGCTCATTGTAGGATAAATATGCTATTAGACCATCCTGCAGGGCTATAATGCCACACTAGTCAAGGACAAGAAGCGAGATTTCATACCCTATGGTTTCCATGTGGGGTTTTATCTGGTAAATATCACTACTCAATCCAAAAAACAAGGGCTGAGTTGACTTGAATTCAGGTTCCTGGCAAGTTGATTCTGCAGGCACAACCCTAAAGGCCAGGTCCTCCAACATGCTTCACAAGTATCATCCTATTGTCCATACGTGAATAATAAATTTGAGGATGAAATTTTCACAGAGTGCACTCAGGACTGGGAAGAGTTAGTAAAGAGGATATCCAACCCAAATATGACTAGGTTCAAGGCCATGAGCATGGACGAACAAGTAGAGAAAATAGAGTAGTCAGCTCAAGAGGCCCTCAGATCTTAGGAAGAGATCAGAGCGGCAGAGACTATAGAGGCACAAAGAAGAGTGTTTCTCTTGGTAGAAGGGGTGCAAAGAATCATTGACAAGTTATAGAATGATCCTGACCTCGTAGATATTTCAAGGATCCTCGTTGATGACCCAATCACAGGTAGAGCAAAGCCAAGTGGATCAGAGCCAATACAACTTGAAGAAATCACCAGGCCTAAAAAATGTGAATTTCCATCATTGAAGATCAGTGCACAAGGAAGAATTTCAACCTAGCTTGAAATATTGAGGACACTAGGTAGGACAAGTGTACTTAACCCGTTTTTCAACTTAATAACCATCTATGATGATGAGGAGAGTTCCTAGGTTTCCCTGGTGACTCCAGTGTAGATTACAAAGGAAAGGGAACCTGAGAGAGAATCTACCCTAGGTCCCAATGCTCCAAGTCAAAGCCTTCTGCATAGAGACCATGAGGTCGAAATTCCCCTAGACACTAAGCTACTTGACTTGTTGATAAACCCAATCGATAGATCGAGGGATGAGATGGGATCGGGAGGTCAGAAAGAGGAATTTCCACAACAAGAAATTGGCACATCGACAACCAATTACCAAGTAAGTACCAAACCTACCCATGTTGCTTCTGTTTTGGTTGATACCTCACCAGCTGATGAGAAACAAACGGAGGCCGAGCCATCGGGACATATGGAATAAGTTCAAGATCCCATCCTAGAATAGGTACACACAGTTGGGAGCCTGGGAAATACTCTAACCCAGGGATAACAAAAAATCCTCGAACCAATTGATGAGGTTGTCGATATACAAGCGATCACCTATGACCAAAAGAGAAAATACATCATGAAGAGAACCACTAAGAAGAGGAGGCTTACATCAGATACTTCGATTCTCATCTCCACAGAGGAGAAGTTTCTCTACAGAAAACACACCAAGACATACAAGCTTATCGATGCAGGGATGGCTATCACATATGTCACATTGGATAGAGAAAGAATGGATGAAAAGGAGTTGGTCGCTACACTTAAGGAGTTGGAGCATATTCTCCATTTGACGAAATACTATCAAGACTCCACACATGCCACAATGTTTTTGAGAAGTGAGTTTCAAGATGCCTATGACCAATTCATGAATGAATGACTCCTTTTCACTGCAGGTATAGATGATTTCCAAGAAGACACCCTTATGGAACTAGTGACCTGCAAGGACATTAAAAGGTGGTATGATAAGGCTCACCAAGTAGTGGAAAGGATCGATTACATCAACGTGATTCTAAAGGGATGAGATGCCAAAGAGAATGACATTCGGGTGTTGAGGGACAACAACATAGATCAGATCAGGAAAGCGGCCGAATAATGGGTGAAAATGTACCAGGAACCTCAGCGGGATATTTAGGAGAAATGGGTCGATTGTGAAAAGAGATAGGAAAAGGTTTATTGGCAGATGAAAGACATCGGCCTTCCAGAATTTGGCTCGCCCAAGGACTTTGTCGACCTGCATGACATAGTCAAGCAACATGTAGAACAAGAATCGACATGGAAAATAGATATAACAAAGGTGGAGAGCATGGTGCCAGGTCAAGTACAACATTTCATGGAGCGTATGATCAAGGCTCGAGCATTTTTGCAGCGGTTAAGTGTCAAAATAGTCAAGTACCGAGAATGGGTAATAGAAGTGAAAGAAATCCTTTCAGCCATGATGGACCAACACAGGTTCCCATATGCCAACACATGCGAGGAACTCTTCGTCAAATGGTCAGAGTATGAGAAGAGTCACCCAATTCAGTAAAACTATTTGATGATTCTTACAAGACAAAGAGTTGAAAGTGCCATGTGGTGATATTTTGTTTTACTTAGCTTGCACTAGTAGTAGCTATTTTTAGTTAATGATTAATTATAAATAAGAGGATTGAATTTTTAGTAAAAGGCCGATGGTTTTGGAAAAGACCCTCATTTTTGGAATTGTAAAGAACTATTTCTGAACTACCTTAATTGAGAAGTCTTGTTTAGGACTGGAGACAAACTTCTATTTTTTTAATCAAAGGCATTGTGTGATTGGATTTGAGGAGGAATTGTTTCCAACTTTATCTCATTAATGGATGTTGTAATGAGTAAGAGTTTCTAAATCTATTGATAAGTTGTTTCAATATTTTTTCTTGTAGTTCTTGTCTCTATTATGAAAGCAAATCGTTGTGTTAATGTTTGATTAATGTTAGAGCTAAGGAAACTATTTTTCTTTCCATGATTTTAGTGCATGTATGTCTTCTTTCGATAATTGTATCTCAGTCAATAATTGAAATACCAACAAGTTAATTTGTTAGTACTAGGCTTGTCACAAGTGTGAATATATTTGTTTGCATGCTTGAGCACAAGGGTTACCCCAAGCTCATCCTTCTTCATTAGTTAAGAACCCCCCCTTTTTTTTACCAGCTGGTTTATACCAGCACACATCGTTTGATCATACCTATCTAATAAAAGAAAAGATAAAAAAGAGAACGTTTAAAATGAAGGAGGAACTTTCACAAGAAGATATCCTGTAAATCATTACGTAAATCCCATCGATAAATTGGTCAAATCGAAATATCTAGAGAACCAATCCACCATCAAACATTGTAGAGTCTAATTGGGCCTTTGTGGCAGTTTTGGTTCCTGTTGTTGAGTTAAATGGATTTAGGACACCTCAATAGGACCCTGACTGGTTTACATTCCTTCATATTAAACCTCTGCAATATTGTCTCGACGCGTTTTCTCTTATTTAACCAGATCTTTTTGTTTTTCCGAGATCTTTTAATTTCCATTCCCAAAATGAAATTTGCAGCACCAATATCCTTCATGTCAAATTTAGAGGACAACTAAGCTTTCACATATTGTATAATCTCCTTGTTTTTTCCTATCAACAAAATGTCATTCACATACAAGACCAAATAAATAAAATGATCACCAATTAATTTGAAATAAACACAATGATCCTCCTTGCTTCTTGTGAATCCAAGTCCCAACATATAAGTATCAAATATTTGATACCATGTCCTTGGTGATTGTTTTAAACCTTACAAGGACTTTTTCATCTTGCATACCAGCTCCTACTTTCCCTTCACAACAAAGCCTTCTGGCTGCTTCATGTAGATTTATTCTTCCATATCCCCATGTAGGAATGTTGTCTTCACATCCATCTGCTCTACTTCAAAATCAAATGCAACAACAACAAATAACATAAATCTAATAGAGGTTAACTTGGAAATAGGAGAAAAAATATCACCAAAATCAATTCCCTCAACCCGGGAATAACCCTTTTCTACTAACTGAGCTTTGTAAATCTCCACTTTTCCTTTTTCATTTAACTTCTTTTAAAATACCTATTTGTTTCCAATGATATTTCTTCCATTCGACAACTCCAATAGGTCCCAAGCCCCATTCTTATCCAAGGTTTCCATTTCTTCGACCATGGCCTTTTTCCAAAGTTTTCCATCCTCTGAATCCACTACCTCCCTAATAATTCTAGGATCATCATTAGTAATAGACAAAGAAAAATTAGAACATAAATTAGGTGGAGTATACCTTTCCAATAGCCTTTTTTTGCGAACCAATATCCTCAATAATGGAGTATGAGGATCTTCTTCTTCTGATTCATGTTATTCTGGAGAGTCTAATTCATCATCCTTTAACTCAAACTCTTTGTTCTTTGGTTCTTCCTTGGTTGGAATTCCTATTTTACAACATATTTCATTTATCTAAATACCACATTTCGACTATACACAACCTTCTTAGTTTCTGGGTTCCAATTATTATAACCTTTGAGACCATCTTTATACCCAATACAGATACACTTTTCATCCTTCTTGTCTAGCTTACTTATGTTTTCCTTTGGAACGTGAACATAAGACTCATAACCAAATACCTTGAGATGTGTGAGAGAGGGTTTCTTATGATTCCATACCTTGTGTGGAGTCTTTTTAGCCAGTTCTAATGAGGGTGATTAATTGACTAGGTAACATGTAGTACCCATTGTCTATGCCTATAATTATTGTACTAACCCGACACCATTGAGCATGGACATTTCTTTTCACATCAACGTCATGTTCATCCTTTCTGCAACTCCATTATGTTGAGGTGTGTATGGAGTATTCTTCTTCCTTTCTATAACACACATCTTACATAATTCTTCAAATTCATTCCTGCAGAATTCTCCACCATTATCCATCCTTAGCACCTTATTTATTTTCTCTATTTGATTATCAACAAGAGACTTAAAATATTTAAACCTGTCAAAGATTTTAGATTTCTTCCCGAGGAAATATATCCAAGTATTCCTCTAGAATTCATCTATAAATGAGGCATAGTACACATATTTTCCTAATGATGGAACCGACATAGGTCCAAACACATCATTTTTCACTAGTTGTAAAATTCCTTCTGCCCTCATTGGGAATCTTACTTGATTATTCTTCCCATATACATAATGCTCACATGAATCAAAATCCATAGAGCAGTTAGACATACCTTCAAATATACCTTTACCGTGTAGTAGTAGAAAATCCTTCTCTCTGATATGCCCCAGTCTTTGATTCCACAACATAACCTTTTCTCAAGAGTCTGCAAGAGTTTTTTCTTTTTTGTCTCTAATATCAGGAACTATGGAACTATTACACCCATCACTAATAGTGCTTCCTTGCAGGTTATATAGAGTTATAATCTGAACTCCCTTTTGTTAGCATCATAATTGTTTTAGTTAGAGTCGGTCCTAGATGAGTCGTAGTTCATGTGCCAAAGTGTGTGAAGTCAGGTACTGAATAATGAGTGGGTTGAAGTCAGAAAGTGGTGGGTCTAGCCCTTGGAGTTGGGAAAGGGTGTCATAATTAGCCATGAGCGAATTGTAAAGGTCCTCTTCTCAAAAGGTCGAGTCCTGTCAGAAAAAGAGAATTTACGTGCCAGAGGTTGAGGCAAGTTGTTATAATAAAGGTCATGTTGATGGATATAACAACCTTCATCACCTAATTATGAAGTTAGAAATGTTAAGAAATCATGGTGCTCATATCACTTATGCTCTACAACTCTTTTCATATGTACTTTGCACACTTCAAAGTGTACTTGTTGCGCGAGTGTGCTGCCTAAATATTCATCCTGTTTCCAAACTTCTCGTCACTATGTATTTATCATCCTCTGCTATGATTCCATCCCTCGCCCATTCAAATATAAATACCAGTCACCCTGCGTGTTTCTCCTTTACCATCCGAGCTTGTGCGTTTTCTAGACAAGTCCTGGGTCCTTTCGTTGTGGGAAAATCGATTTCCATTGGTTATGTGGTGAGTCTATTAATTCAATATTGTTGCGTCTCCTTCATTTTCAGTCACAGGTTGAAGCCTGTTGGATTTTGACACGAGCTAGTGCATCGGGCGATAGTTCTTATCGCAGTCAACCTCTCTTCTTTGGAGTTCTTTCCTATCGCACTAAATTTATTTCCACGTCCAAATTCCCTAGCTAGCTACAAGTATCTCATCGCTTTTCCACCACACCAGAACGTTTTGTCATGCTTCCATACTACGATGAGCCTACCGTTGTCATTTATCACAACATCGATCTCCTTCTATGCTGAAAGTTTTCATAACGCCTAGCGGTCGCGTAGTGAACTCCTAGAGTTGTTTTTTCTTGTCGCGCACATTTTCTGTCATTGCCACTCCGACATTCCTCTGTGAATTATATCATTCTCTATTTTCTTCACAAATAGGGTGTTATCATTCATTACCACGTGCATGAAACAAATACACATATTCATCATGAAAACATCCCAAGACATAAACAAGAGGGCACGAAGTGGCAGAGCTGTAACATCTGAACCTTAGGAATTGGCATTAATCAATGAAGATATAAATGTCAGGGCATCATTTGAACAAGTTAGATGTATGTGCTATTGTGAGAAGATCAAAGGGTACAATGTGAATCTGGCTAAAAAATTCGCTCTCAAGTTTAATGGGTTATGTGCGACCATTGCGGGAATCACATTCCGGGTGACGGAGGAAACTCTGTCAGCCACGATGGAGATCCATCCATGTTGTGAAAGGTGGTATAAGGGCATGCCTTTAGACATATTATGCTATAAATATTTTATCAAGATAAAATGTCTGAATGGGAAAATCAAAGTAGGCGTTCCGAGTCGGTATCTCTAGGAGCCTTTCCAAAAGATCCTAAAGGTGATTAAAAGGTATTTCACCTGTGAAAGAAGGTCTGACAGGAGATACCGACATCACATCAGGTTGTTGATGCATTTCACAGGGAAAATTCCTTTGAAATTACGTTTCTTCTTGCATCAAATCCTAGAAAGGATGGCAGAAAACATGCAGACCGAAGCTGACCCAGCCAAGGAAGAACTTATTCCATATATCATTGATCAAGTTTTTGGTAGTCGAGGAATTGAGACGGCTGGGAAAATATTGGGATTCATTTCTAATTTCTGTCGAAATCCCCAAGGACCCCAAAGGAGACTTCCCTCTACCCACGGGGGAAACAACATTTCGCAACGCGGGGGCAAGAATGGAAGAGGCCACAGGAAAAGGAAAGGAAATAGAAGACTCTTCATCCCAACAACCAACACCTTGAAAAAGAGGCAGGAGGTAGGACGAGGTTGATCAAGAAGCCCGAGGAGACCCAAGCTTCCAATGAACCACACACCCAATCTACTGTTGAGAAGTTACTCGTGCGTGTTTTTCAACTAGAACCTGTTGAAGGTTCAAGCAAGAGAATTAGTGAAAGACGAAGAAGGCTAGGCACTGAAAACATGGGGGTTCAGGAGCTGTCGCAGTGGTTGAAGCAACTACAACTTTCTATTTTTGAATTGTATTAGGAGAACAAACAATTGAGAAAACAATTAGTAGAAAGGACTGTCAAAGTTACAACGTCGCAGAGCTGAGAGGGGAATCCAAATTGGCTCAAAATACAACTCAGATAAGCACAAGACGTAATCATTCAGCTGCGCGAGGAACAAAGGATTTCAGAGGAAACGAACGTGAAGCACTTCAAGTAATGTGGACCAACCATGGATAACATCAGCGTGGCTCTTGCCATCTCTCGAGCAATGTTGAAAGGGAATATGGTCTTGTGGAGACAAGTTAAGAACCTGAACAGACAAAACTGGTCTCTTCAGAAAACACTCTGAGTATTAAGGTTGCAGGTGAGGCCAAAGGCATGATTGACATGACCCCATTTTTGTCTTTTTGAACATGGCACAAAACTCTTCTCCCCTTGTGTCATGTTTCCTACTGAGAAACAAGAAATCTGAGGGGAAATCGCACGGTGGATATTCGTCTTGCAAATGATGTAAAACCACCTGTTGAGAAGGAAAAGTGTGGGAGAAACACATGATAGTTTTGGAATAGATGTGTGGTCCCGCGATCATCGTTGCCACATGGAAAGCGCAAGTGAAAACCAACAGACATCCTCCACACCAACTCGCCACATGTATACTACACCTAGTGATCATGCAACAACAAACAGAGCCCGTTGCACTGGGTGGCAGAGTTTCTGATAGTGCGCTCGATCATTCAGGTAACCACTCAAAGGAGAAACGTCGATGCATCACCTCCTAATGATTGAATCTTACTGATGACTGGACGATCATGATGAATATGTCAGTTATGACATGATTGGGTTCATTCGTGTTTCCATTTTTAGTAAACTCTATTCAAAAGGTGATCTAGCAGGGAATAACTAGAACCGAAATTCTAGGAGAAGTAGTTTGAGGCATAGCAGCCCAAGGGGCACAATTTTTTCTATATATTATATCCTTTCAATGTAAGCCAGGTTGGAAAAGTAGTGTATACAGTAGACTATTGAATGTAATATTTGAACTCGATTGAAATATAATGCAGAAGTCTTGAGGATTTGACGAAAATATTCTAATGGTGGTGGTTTGATGTATTGTGATCCCATCTATGTATGTACTCCTTTTTTTCTGTATATTCATGCATTTCCTTTGTTTAAATTGGAACGTTTAATAAGTCTAGAATTCATCGCACGATGCTTTAGACTTTGCCATTTAAACTCTGTGTTTTCTTCTAAGTAATTTAGAATTCATCTTCAATGGTGCTCTGAGTTTCTTTATGTACTCTTTCTTTCGCCACACACAACGACATTTGAACTGAAAGACCATTTCCTGCTTATCCTTTATCCTCTCAAATTTTCATCTACCAATTCATTAATTTCTCTCTCTTTCAGGAGGTTGACTCCAGGGCCCAAGGTTTTGTATTTCCTTGCTAGTGAAACCAGAAACATTTCACAAACACAATAAATCTAGCCGAGAATTCAAAGTCATCATCTGTTAGAGACTAAGTCTCAGAGAGAGCCCTCTCTAGGTTGGAAAGGTTAGTTTCCAATATTAAAGTTGGTTTGTAGGTTACCTCTGTCATTTGTTTTCTTAGCCAAATAAATTTACAGAGTGCTAACACCTTCAACAACACCATTTCTCCTCAAATAATCTTGTAGGTTTCTTTTTCAAATACTATTTTTACCCCTGCATCGTCCATTTTGCTTACATAAATAAAATTTCTAGCCAATCCTGGGATGTGGAGAACACCATGCAATGTTCTAATCCTTCCATATATGAACCTCAACTATACTTTTCCTCTTCTTATGATTTTGGTTGTTGATTCATCACCTAGGAAAACATCACCTCCATCGTACCTTTCATATTCACAGAACCACTCCCTGTGGGGATTCATATGAAAGCATGCACTTGATTCAACCA
>SNQJ01S0008047.1:170703-182724 GCA_010110895.2 Picea sitchensis
TCTCCAATGAATCTTGCTTAACCTTGTTTTCTTAACCTTTTCCATGAGAATTCACTCAATATATAGGAGAGAATGAATTAGTTACTTGGATAAGAATGATCCCAAAATATCAGGGAATCCAGTACTAGGATAACCATTCGAATGCCATCTCATCCTTCTAGAATATTCTCTTCTAGAAGCTTCGATAATTCATCTTTTTCCTTTGCTTTAGAAAGAGTTCGCACCCTAGCAGTTCAATACAGTGCGAACTTCTCGCACCTTAGCTTAAGGCAGCCTGCGAGAATCATGCATTCTCGTAGGCAAATATACTAGCAGCCTGCGAACAGTCCTCAAAAATGTGATTTCTGGAAAGAGATGAAGGTAACTTTTCTCAGGAGAAAGTTACAATGAAGAGCCTGAGTACACCATCATCAATACATCATCATGATGACCAAAATCATGGGTAACAATACCTTTACAACTTTCCGGGAGATTTAAATCTATCGTTAGACTTGGATCTCCCACTTGAGGACTTAGATCTATTTCTTTCCTAGGAGCATCCTCTTGCAAATAATTCATTTGTGCTCTATCCTTCCATTTTCTTCCATCTCATCACCTTCGATAGAAAGGATGAGACCACATCATCAAAAATCAAGGTAGTTGTTTTAATACCTATAGACACAACTAGACTATCCCAGAAGTTTGGTAAAGAGCACAGTAAACTAATACACTTATCTTCATCTGAAATTTTAATCTCAACAGATAATAACTAACTTACCATAGTATTGAAGTCATTCATATGCTCTGTCACCGAGTCTTCATCTCTCATCCCTAGGTTATACAACTTCTTCCCCAAGAAACAATTATTTACTAGGGACTTAGACTGATACAAAGCCCCCAACTTATCCCATAACGACTTGGTTGTAGCTTCCCCTGACACATTCAATAATACAAAATATGAGAGGCACAATTAGATTTTGCTCTTCACCTTCCGATCCAACCTTTTCCAGTCATTTGATGACGCTCTTGTAGGTGCAGTACCTATATCCACCATGATCCACTGATCTCTGTCTACCAACATATCTTCCATCTTGAGCTTCCAAATCTCAAAACTTTTCCCATTAAATTTGTCAATCTTTATTTTCGAACTGCTCGCCATTTATTTTCACATGAAGAATCAATACCACATATCTCCCATTGTAACAAGGATTATCATAGTCTCAAGCCAAACCCATGACCAAAAAGGCATCCCCCTGAAGCCAATAATTTCTCTAATACCAAATGTATATTTTAACATTGCACAATTATTTACTCCAAACATCTTTTCAATAAAATAACATAAAAATATATAATGGAAAATACACACATTACACATAACTTTTTCCCCATATTCTATATTCATTTTCACATACATTGATTACAATACAATATACATATAGGATCCCATAGCATCCAAAACCCTGATCCAATAACCCGGATTATTTAACAACCCTAATTCCTTAACTGGAAATACAAAACCATCGGGGAAAACCATGTTTCAAAAAACCACCCAAAAACAAAAGAAAAAATAAATAAATAAAATCAGGGCATTGCCTCTAAATCCTCACGTAGGGGGGCTCCTACCCCCCTCTTACCCCCCTGCGGGTCCAACGCAACGTAGACACTAAATCTGTCCATGCAAAGAATATACCACATACCCAACAATATGTATCCCTAGAAGATTGCCAAGCATACTACCAATCCAATATGATCAAGGTGGAAGGTGATATCATTAATCAACCTATTTCTATATTAATTGGTTCAAGATAAATTCATTTTTACATTGATCCTAAAATAGTGGATATATTACATTTGGATAAAAGTAAGCTTGAGAAATGAAGTCTAGTTCAACTAGCCACTGGAACCAAAAGAAGGATCAATGAGGTTGTTAGAAGTTGCCCAATAAATCTGAATGGAGTAAGTACAATTGTTTATATGAATGCCATTCCATTAGGATATTATGATATCCTAATTGGAATGGATTGGCTAGATAAGCATCATGTTGTCCTAGATTGTCATGACAAGACACTTACATGTCTTGATGAAGAAGGAAAACAGAGCATTGTGAAAGGAATTTCAAGACCCATTTTTGTAAGGGAGATTTCAGCCTTACAGCTGAACATATGTTTTAGGAAGAGATGTCAATTGTATGCAGCTCATGTGGAGGAACCAAAAAATACAAAAGGTCCAAGCCTTGAAGAATTTTCAGTATTGCAGGAATTTGAGGATGTATTCCAAGAAATACCAGGTTTACCACCAAAGAGGGACATATAATTCTCTATTGATTTAGTACCAGGAGTTTCCCCAGTATCAAATACACCTTACATAATGAGTACACGAGAATTAAAATAATTGGAAATGCAACTGGAGGAATTGATGAAGAAAGGGTACATAAGCCCAAGTGTTTCACCTTGGGGAGCATCGATACTCTTTTTCAAAAGGAAGGAGCGAACATTGAGGTTGTATATTGAATTTAGACAGCTAAATAAAGCCATTGTGAAGAACAAATACCCTCTACCCATAATTAATGTCCTCTTTGATCATCTAAGAGGAGAAAAAATATTTTCAAATATAGAGTTAATATCTGGATACTACCAGGTAAGAATCAAGGAAGGAGGAATCAATAAGACAACCTTCAAAACCAGGTATGGACATTATGAATTTGTAGTGGTGCCTTTTGGACTAACCAATGCACTAACTATCTTTATGTGCTTAATGAATGGAATATTCAAAAATTATCTGGATAAGTTTGTCATTGTGTTCTTGGATGACATACTTATTTATTCTAAGTCCGAGGAAGAACATGAATATCACTTGAGGTTGGTGTTGTAAGTACTAAGGGAACATTAGTTGTATTCCAAGCTTAGTAAGCGATATTTTTATCAAGAGAAAATCCGTTACCCAGGACACATTACTTCATAACAAGGCATAGCAGTGGATCTAGAGAATATGGAAGTCATTAGAGGATGTCCAACACCCAAGAATGTTTCAAAAATCAGATCTTTTATAGGATTGGATGGATAATAGAGGAGGTTTATAGAATCGTTCTCTAAGATTTTTCATCCCATCACTTCTTTACAAAATAAGGGAATTAAATTTGAATGGAAAACAAAGTGTGAAGAAAACTTTAATTTGCTTAAGGAATTACTTACTAGTGTACTTATTTTAAAGATTGTTGACCCAAATGAGAATTTTGTGGTTTGTACATATGAATGCAAAGAAAGACTTGGTGGATTTCTCACTCAAAATGGATATGTCATCAGTTATAAGTCCATAGAGATTAAATAAAATGAGAGGAACTATGCTACACATGATTTGGAGCTTGTTGACATAGTTCATGCATTGAATATGTGGAGGCATTATTTAATGGGGAAGAAATTTGAATTAAGAACATAACACAATGGTTTGAAGTATCTTTTTCAACAATCAACTTTGAATGTCAGGAAGACAAGATGGTTGGAGTTTTTAAGTGAATACAAATTTTACATCAAGAAAATCAAGGGGAAAGAAAAAAAAAAAATTGTTGATGCACACAACAGGAGAGTGCATCTCATGCATGCTACATCCATTATCATGCACCAATCATATTTAAAAAGAAAAATTTTAAATGTTGTTGTTACAGACCATCATTACCTAAAGATGAAGGAGAGTTTATAGAAAGAGAATGTACAACATAAATTCAAAGGGTATGAGATTAAATATGATGGATTTCTTATGCACAAAAATAGAATTTGTGTTCCTACTTTCGAAGAACTTAGGAATTTGGTATTAAAGGAAATGCATAATGTTTTGTATGCCAGACATCCTGGTTACCAGAAAACAATTGCAGTAGTAAGAACCCAATTCTTTTGTCCTGGGATGAGGAAGGATTTTGTTTATTTTATTTCTAGATGCATGGAATGTCAGAGAGTTAAAGTTGGGCATAGACACCCAATGAGTTTTCTACAACCATTACCAGTTCTGGAGAAGAAATGGGAAGTGGTAACCATTGATTTTATAACGACGATTCCCATAACAACAAGGAAACATGATTTGATAATGGTAGTGGTTAATAAATTGACAAAGGCTGCTCATTTTGTTCCTATAAAATGACTCATACAATAACCAATATTGCACAAATTTACATGAAGGAGATTTCTAGGTTGCATGGACCCAAGGCAATCGTCTTCGACAGAGATACAAAGTTTACTTCAAATGTTTGGAGGGGATTATTCAAGGGATTTGGAACAAATCTGAATTTTAGCACAACATACCATCCATAGTCAAATGGGAAGATAGAGACAGTCAACCAAGTAATTGAAGATATGTTAAGAATGTATGTGATGGGTAAGCCATCTAAGTGGGAATATTACTTTAATTTGGTGGAGTTTGACTATAATAATTGGTATCGATATTACTTGAAGATGAACCCATTCAAATCTTTGTATGGTATAAAATGAAATATTCCAGTGAGTTGGGACAACCCAATGGACAAAGTGGTACTTGGGAAAAAATTTCTCAAGGACATGGAAGAAAAAATGGTTAGAATTAAGAATAAATTGAAGGCAACACAAGATAGACAAAAAATTTATGCAAATAAGCACACGAAAGCTATAGAGTTTAAAGTGGAAGAGAATGTACTTTTGAGAGTGAAGTCCAAGAAGAGATCATTGAAATTGGGAAGTTGTACAAAGCTAACAACTAGATTTTATGGTTCATTTGAAATGTTGGACAGAATAGGCCCATTTGCATACATGCTTGCATTTCTTGCTTCCATGAATATACATAATGTATTTCATGTCCCTTTGCTGAAAAAGTATGTACATGATCCTAACCATGTTATTGATTGGAATTTGATTATGGTCAAATTAGTGCGCATATTGGAAATAAAAGTTAGAGTGCTCTGGAATCAAGTCATAGAACTTGTATAAGTTTAGTGGACTTGCTACGGTCCTGAAGATGCTACTTGGGAGCATGAAAATACCATGTAGGTGGAGTACCCACAACTTTTTGAATAATTTTGAAATTGTGGTTTATGTTTTGTTTATGCACTGAGGATAATGCCAAAATAAGGGGGATGAGAATGCAATACCTCAGTTTTGAGTCCCCAAATTAAATAATGTTTTATTATTATTATTATTATCATTATTATATATGAAATACGAGAGAACCCAAATGATTAAAAGAGCTCGGAGTGCCTAGGAAATGTAACACTTGATAGTTATTAATAATAAAATACATTGTTGTCTACTAGACGGACAAGGACAAGAGTTATAGGGGGATATGATTCCACAAGAGGAGGGATTAAGGGGTGTTGGCACATAGGGGGAAGACCCAGGGTTAATCATTCAAATACCAACAAAACCCTTAGATACCAGCCCTTTCGACATCACCTACATAGCAAGTGAAGTCTCACCCGAGGAATCTAGAGGGGTTGCAAGAACTAAGGTTCTACAATGTTGAGGGGAAGTGAACCATCATTCATGTCCTTTACTAATGTGTGTATTTCTCATAGCTAACAATGAATTTTTTATGAAACATAATCTATGCACAACATCACAACATCATATGTGATCCATACATTCATCATAAACCAAAAAACATCATATATTGCAAACACATCATAACACACAGATTTACGTGGTTCACCCAACTTGGGCTATGTCCAAAATGGTTGGCTTATTATACTATTCATTAATAGTTTTATTACAACTGTGCACTGAGCTACAAGATATGAAACAATAATATCATCCCAAACTTGCCTAGTCATTATGCTGCAGTGTGAGTTCACTCCTCAGTCATACTACACATTTCTTCCTTCGCTCGAATCCCTTACCCAAAAATAATTTGTAACTTACATGCACCATTACTCTCTATTATATCTCTCTTTCCTCTCTTACATATTTATACATCCCAATAGGGCTAATATTGTTACAAAAGTGGAAAATGTGTCCCCCAAAACCCATTAAAAAAGTGGACAAAATGTCCCCAAACCCCATGGTTTATAATCATTTTCTGCCTTCTGTGCACTGCTCTATCACACATCCTTTTTTCACACTCCTTGGAATCTTTTCCCATCGTGCACTCTAGTCCATATTATTGTTTAATTTTTCCCTTCAACTTCCTTTTGGCACAGATCCCAAAACTTATCTAAAATACCTCTCCAACAGACCCCCAACACTCACATGTGGCTCGTCCCGAGCCACTCAGGCCTTTTTCCAGTGCACCATGAATGCATCGAAGGTCACCTTTGTTGTTACAACCTTTTCCTTGACCTCCAGTTCCTTCTGCAAATTTTTATTGATTGGTTTGGCTGTCATGCAATCTTGCACCTTCTCGACACCTTCTTTAGCTGCTTGTTTGATGAGTCCTTGAGTCGTTGTGAGGGTCGTTGTCACTCTATATGATTCTTCTTGCAACACTTCTATATGTTGCACATGGGCATGCTGCTCCACCTTGAGTTGATTCATTTCTAAATATATCTTTCATTTTTCGTTCATCACAGTTACCGCATGTGCTGGTGGAAATGTGCCCATTGTTGCTTTTAATTTATGCACCTTTCCCTACACAGTCTGACTCTTATGAATTATCTACTATTGGAACTTGTCTTCATTCAGTTGTGTCCAAACACCCATAGTTTATGTATATAGTTTAGTGCACTTTGCTTCTAGATTTTTTATGTTGTCGACCACTGTGGTCGTAATTTGCTTCCTTGTCTCCCTCTCTTCAGGTGGTGTACTTGGTGTTACACATGCTTCTAGATCCACTATGTGTGCGTAGAAGCCCTGAATGGCTTCACTTATCTTAGTAAGATGATCTTCCATTGGGGTCTCCTTCTCTGCCTGCACTTCTGGGAGTTCTTGATAGACTCGCTCAAATGTTTGTTGCATTCTTTCTACTTTTGTGCAACATCATCATGCTCTTGTTTGAATTTGTTGTATTTTGTCTCTAAGGCCACATTTTTTTATGTGATCTTGACTAAATTAGTGGATGTATTCTCGGTGTGAACGTTCAACTCTTATGTTGCACCCATTTTTATCTTCTACAACACATTCATTGGTAGTTGAGATAACACTAGATTTATGTGACCTAATGCCCTGGACTTCTCTTGCATCTCAGTTGTGGGGAACTCGACTGCATCTGGTGTTATCTTGATTATCATTCTCTTTCCTGTGATTTCCAAGGACTAGGAGATTGTTGGTTCCTCTTTTGTTTGTCTCCTTGGTGTGATATTTGCATCTTTTAACGTTGTAATTCTTCCATATGTGCCTACATCCATTTATTAATTTCTTTGTGTTGTTTTTCCACGCGTTGAAATGCATTTTCAATGATTTATATTACCTGGTCACCGATCTTTTCCAAGTATTCTTCTATTAGTGCCTCGATAACGAATTCCTTAACGACTTTGTGCTTGGTCCATTGATATCTGGATCTTCCTATCTCTGGCTCTTTTCTCTTGTGGTCATTGTGTGGTGTTGGCAGTGGTGATGACTCCTTTGGCCCCTTCCCTTTGTCCTGGTCCTGTTCTTCTTCATGTTCCTCCTCATCGACGTCGTATACTTTCGGGTTGGGCTGCGCTGATGGCTCTGTCTCTGAAGATGGAATATTCCATTCCTCGTCCCAATTATCCATGATGTTTCCCATATCCTATTTTTTCAGTCTATATTACGTCGGCAACCATTATTGGTCTAGGTATTTCTTCACCTATACATATGCACCTTGCCTTAAGCCACACCACTACCTCGTATGCATCGACTACCTGAGGTAGTATACGTGGAATATTTTCTATTCTATCTCTAATAACTTCCTTGTAGATATAAAATGTGACATTAGTGTTCATATGGTGTACCTTATGTGTAGTGTACCAGAGGCTCCAATAGTGTGTGACTAAGAAAGGCTTCTCCTTCAGGCCCAAAAATTGACTGTTGCCCGACTCTCTCTAGGTTACTAGTGCAATTAGGATCAATAACCAAGAGTAGTGGAATTATGTCCCCTTTTCCTTCACTTCCTCGTAGTCAATCAATATTTGGTTCAACAAAAATGTTTCCTAGTTCATATAGACACCCTCTACACATTGTTCTATAACCACTATAATCGTTTTTGGGACCTGATATTTTCTGCATTTCCTCAATAATTTATAGGCTAAGGATTTATTTACAAACCTTACCATATGGTCACTTATGCTAGCAACATCCATACCACGTTGTCCTTGAAATTTGTGGAACTTGTATTTCATGCTCTCGGTGAGAGCTTTCTCCTTCTTCTTATCGAAAAAATCGGATGCAGGGTCCAATCCCTTTGATGAAAGACCTGTAATGCACACTATCAAATCAATATCAATGGATACTAGTCTATCTAGACACATAAATACTCTGTGCACACAACTTAGCAACATTTTCACGCATGCGGTGATCTCCTAGCTCCGTCCAAAATGAGATATGTCAAACAGGTTTAGAAGACCTACTTTATGCAACCCCCTATCCCATACTCGTGGTTCTATGACGATCATGTGGGTCTCAGAACTAATAAATTTCATCAGGAACTTACTGGGTACAAGCTCTAGAAGCTTCTTTTCATCAGTGATATCATGGTCGACATACTTCAGAGTTGGTATTAGACCTAACATATCCCCTTCTATTATGACATCGTATGGTTTCAGTGACTCAACTAATGAATACCTGGCCTCTTCTTGCAAATGGATGTGTGTCACTGATGACTTTCTTGGTGGGATATAATCCCTGGGAAATCATTCGGATGAAGATGAATCTTCTTGTGTTTCTTCAAATACTGGTAGTGTTGTAGGATGGCTACGTGGTTTCTTTGGTACTGAGGCCAATTTTGTTGCTTCCTTAGGTTTCATCTTCCTCTATGATGTTGGTTTCAACTACTACCTTGTTCTAGAACTTTGTTCTGGTCTTTGGCTCTGTAAAATTGGCTTCTTTGGCTGTGAAATATTCAACTCTCTATGGAAAACAATAATCCCTCGTTGGTCCTTTGTGTGATTTTATACTTCATTTCCAACCACAGTCTCATTCCGTGCCTAATTGTTTCATCTAATCCACTAATGGTTGTCATTCATTAATTGTTTTTAATGCTCCATCACTTCATGTCTTCAGATAATTCTTTGTTTGATTTGGTAGTTGGAAAATATCTTTTGAATTTAATGGTATGCAACGCCACTACATTGTCATCATGATAACTCTTTATTGCACGTCCTGTTATGGAGCATGTTAAATGCTCTTAGTTTTCCCTTGTGCAGTCTCTTCTCTCTGTGTGATCTCTTCCTTCTATGCAATCTTGTTTTCTTTGTCTGTGTTTCCTTCTATTTACGCTTTTTATTATCTATGACAAAGTCCTTCTCTTCCTCTTTACTTACTAACCTAAACTTCTCTTTGTCCACAACTTCTAACCTCTTCCCTTAACTCGTTTCATAATTTTTCCTATTTTTCCTGCTTTTTCTTTCTTTTTCTATCTTTTCCTTCCTATAGTACATTATGATACAATTTTAAACTACGCAACTCCTCTAGTGCGCAGAAGGACAATCATCCCTATAAAATTTCAATTGTCTCCCATTCATTAATCCTTCCACGACTTGTCCATACAACTACTCTAGTTGAACAACACCTATTTCAGTCACATATATGATCACATATGGTCCTATTTAGTGTATCATAAACTTCCCTAGGTGTTGTAAGAACTTGTTGTTGTAAAGCAGTACTAGATATCCTATCTAGAAATTCTTCTACTTGATGTGTCTATTGTGCCATGCCTTTTCTCGTTCCTTTTGTACTTGATTATGGAATCTTGCAATAAATTAATCTTACTCTAGTATTAGTAACTATGATATCCTTTCTTCTACTGTGTCAGAATCTGTAAGGTTTGCCATCGTCGCAATGCATAGACTCAGTACAAGAAATTCCATGGGCATGACTGCTTATTGACCGAATGATAACTTAAAGGGTGTTTGTCCTGTCAAATTATTGCATGTAGTTCTGTAATCCTAGAGAAATACAAGGATCCTTAAATCCTATTCATCTCTCCCTATGTTGCACACCTTGGTCAGTGCAGTCTCCAATATCTTGTTGAAGGCCTCCATTATTCCATTTTCTTGTGAGTGATATGGAGTGCTCTTTTGATGTTGTATCTGGAAATATTTTGTTAGTGATACAATTTTATTGTTTAGAAAGTGATTCCCCTGGTCACTCATAAGTATTTTAGGACACCCAAACCTTGTAACTATTTTCTTAAACAAGAATCATGTAGCTATCTCCAAACTGCAATCTGTAACTAGTTATGCTTCTACCCACATGGTCAAGTAGTCTATCGCGGTAATTATGTATCTGGATCATGTTCTTCTTGTTGGTGGGTTAATAGGTCCAACAAAATCCACTTCCCATTTTTCAAATGATTGTAAGGTAACTTGTGGATTCAATGGAATCTCATCCCTTCGTGATGGTCTTACTACTCTCTAAAAAATGTCATAGATTTGACAATATTCCTTCGCGTCCTTATGGAGGGTGGGCCACCATAGCCCTGTGCACAATATATTTTGTGTTTTTTCCTTTCCTATGTGATTTCCTCCTGCAATTCCATCATGTGATTCTGCTAAAATCATGGGTCTTTTTTGTTCTAGCACACATCGTCATAGTATCCCATCTATGCCTAACTTATAGAAGCTTCTTGTGATCAACTGGTAATCGGCTGATCTAACCACTAGTTGTTTCTTCTGGGCTACTTTCATATTGGATGGATCCACTCATGTGCTTAAGTATTGGACAATTTCTATAAACTGATCGCCTATCATCTTAACTGAAAACAATTGCGCATCGGGTAATCTATCGTCTAGGTTACCTACATCCTCTCCTGTCAGGATCTGCAACAAATGGTCTAGTCTTGCATTCTGTTTTCTTGGATTCATGATAAATTCAAAATCATACTCCTAGAACAATAACAACCATATTTAGATCGTCCCCTCCAACACTAGTTTTTTCACTAGATATCTAAGTGCGAAATGGTTCGTATACAACTTGAAGTGGGATATCAACAGATAATTTATAAACTTCTGCAAAGAATACACCATTTCCAAGTCTTCCCTTTCTTTCGTCATGTAATTTTTCTCAGCATTTGACAACTTCCTACTAGAAAATGTAATCAGATGATCTAACTCACCTTCTCTAGGATGAGATAACACTGTGTCGAGCGCTATTGATGATGCATCCACATGGACGTGAAACTCTTTCTACAAATCTGGGAATACCAGAATGGGTGCAGTCGCTAAATTCAATTTCAATACATCTAGACCCTTCTAATAGTCTTTGTTTCATTAAAACTTAGCTTCTTTCTTCAGTAACTTCTTCATTGGGGTTGTAATATGTGCATATCATTTAATAAATTTCCGGTAGTAACCTGTATGACCCAATATTTTTCTCAATTGTTATACTGATTCAGGTGGTGGAAAATTAACAATTAATGCTATCTTGGCCTAATCAACCAACAAACCTTTATTTCATACTACATGGCCTAACAATATCCCAAACTGTGCACTGAAAATACATTTCTTCAAATTTAACGAAATATGATATTGTCTACATCGATCAAGCATTAACCTTAGAGTTTTTATGTAATCTTTCAATAGGATAAATACAATCCATTCAACTAGGTATACTTCAAGAAACTGATGAATAAACTCCTTAAAAGCTAAGACAACTATTCTAGAAAACAAAACATGTGCATTCTTTAACCCAAACAACATCATTGTTTATTGGTAGCTTCCCCACTCTATCACAAATGTTATCTTCTGTATGTCTTCTAGAACAATCTTTATTTGATGGTATCTTGAAAAGTCGTTGGTGAACAAATAGGCCTTCTTTCCTCCTACGTTTTCCAATACTTCATCTGTAAAGGGGGTCAAGAATGGGTCATGTAAGCAGGAATCATTCAATTTTCTCAAGTCTACACAAATTCTAATACCCCCCACCTTCTTATCTTGAACCACCATCGGACTTATCCATTCAGATTCTATGA